>VXAL01019451.1:349250-429249 GCA_013399475.1 Chauna torquata | reverse complement strand
TGACGGCGGAGCAAGGCAGCGGCGGCCGGCTCGGGGCTTCGGGCTGAGGAGGGAGCGCGTCTTCCGGCAACTTCCCGGTAACTTCCCGGCGCTCGCAAGGCTCCGCGATGGAAGGCAAAGGTGGGTCGGGGCGCGGGGGGGCGGTGGCGAGAGCACCGCAGGGGCCGGGCTCCGTGCGCGGCGCGGGACTGGGAGCCGCCGTGCTGTGCCGTGCCGTGTGGCAGGGGCATTGCAGCAGCGGCGGGAAGGGGGCTCGGGGAAGGCGCTTCCCCCCGGCTCCGCCTGCGGGGTTCAGTCCCTGGCGTGGAGAAGGGCGGCTCTTTTTTGTTTATTCCTTTGCGTTTAGGGTGAGACAGATGTTAGTTGGCGATTTGTTTTCTTAATGCCAAGGATTTGCATAATAAATGAGGTCTGTCCCGTGTTTTGTAGTCGGTCAGCAGTGGGGATGTTTTTGAGAGACGAGCATTTCATAATTAGGATGGTTTTTAAAAATACCTCAGTTTTTTCTGAAATGAGAAGAGCAGGGCTATAGAGCTCTGCCCTCATTACGCTGCATATTTAACACATCAGAACATCCTGACAGATTGGAAGAAATGCAATGAGTATTGTGCTATTGAACTATCCACCCTAGGAAGAGGGAATCGTTAAATATTGCCTGCCTGGCTTTGTGTTTGCATGCAAAGAGGCATGCATCAAACCCAGACGTATATGCCCAATGCAAAAGGGTATATATTTTTTCTGTACATAGCTATGTAGTCCTGCACATTTAGGTCCTACCTACCTCTACAATTGCATCAGACATCAATATGTTCAACTGGTACATGAACTCAATCTATAAATGTTAATTGCCAATGAAATATTGATGGTTAGCCCATGCAGTGAAAAGGCTAGTTGCCATTCCCACCTAAACCTAGCTGCCAGCTCTCCTGTACAACTCAAATCTGGTAGCTGTTTAATTGATAGATATCAAGGCAGTGGGGGAATTTGAACTATATTAATTCAAGGAAGATGATGGTTGACTTGTATAACACAATAGTACATACCTTCCAGGGAGCTGAGCAAGCTATATTTAAACCTCAGGTTTATTTTTGTAACTATCTTGTCAATCAGGGCTATAGTTCTTCTGTGTGGGAATATCTGATTATATGCTGATTAAGGAAGCTATTTCAATCATATGGAGGCAGCATGTCCTATAAAGTACAGTTTCTTGTGGGCAGTGATAAACAGAATTAGTAGGGCTTGAGGACAGGTAGGTATGTGTTTTTTAAATGCATCTGCAAAGACTTGATTTAGATCAAAAGCTCATAGGTTAGTCTTGATTTCTTCTTTTGGCTACTGACGCTGTTTTCACAGTTAACCTGAGATGGGACGCTTTTAGCTTTTTGCATGTCCTACTGGTACGTGCCTTGATGTGATGCAAGTAGACTGTGACTTCAAAATAACACGTTATGTGCCTTGTCATGCACTACATGTGCAGGTGAAAGGCTTTCTGGAACTTCTGATGGAGCTCATGCAACTAGAAGAGTTGTGCAGGGGCCAGAAAAGTAACATCTGCAATAAAATAAAAAGGGTCCAGCTAGTTGGTGGCAAAAGCCTGATAGAGAGTTACCCGATTCCCATCTTGTGCAAACAGATCCGTTATGGCGCAGTTGCTGCCTGAGTTGGCAATGAGCAGCTAATCAAGGCAGCCTTTCAGGCCACTGGTGCTCGTTTTTATTAGTTGCGAGATGGGCTCCACAGTGCTGTGTTCCTGGGCTGTTGGCTTTGGTGGAAAGGTTATCAGTGGTGAGACAACCCCAGGAGTCACCCTGTGTTATGTTTTGCAAAATTTCTCAGGAGTTTGCTTTACTAGAGGTTTTCTGTGTTGGGGTAGAGGTGGGAAACATCTCTGGGTTTCATCTACCTAGGCAGAGAAAAGGGCTCTTCAGAGCAAACCCAGCAGAAATCAAGCCACCAGAGCGGGACAGGTTCAAAGTAGAGATAACTAAAGGAAATAAGCAAGCAACTTTGGCATCTCAGTGGAAAAATGAGAAGGCAGATAGTCTGTTCATGATAGGGGTCCAGTTGTATTGTTATTGAAGTAATTGTTATTATTATTGAAGTAATTCTTGAAACTCCCTTAGTGGTGGAGTAACATGAGGAGGCCTATGGTGCACAGGTCTAACAGGCGGATTTTGTATACTTGCGTAGTGAGGCGCAGTGCAGGATGTCTCCCTGGAGGGAAGGTACAAGCCAGCCCAATCCCTTCATCTTGAGCTTTCCTGACTAAACCTAGATGGACCTGCAACTGCATTGCCTTACTGGGGACTTGTTTACATTTTATTTTCATTGTTAAGCAAACCTCTGCCTTGCAACTCTTGTTAGGAGACTGCTGCTTGTGTACTCACTGATAGTGTTTCTCTGAAGTCATCCCGTGCTTTTAAATGTTTCTTCCCGCAGCCCCTCTCCTACCTCACCGGTCCTCCTCAGTGCATTTCAAACTCAGCTTTATGCAGATACTGGGGAAGGGTATGTGCTATATTAAGCAACGTGAAGCCTGTTTAAGAAAACCTCCCCTCTGGGCCCTGAATTCAGCTGTACATGGTGACTGTCGTGGATGTTCCTGCCTAGGATTTGCCATTCCAGGACAACTTGGCTGCCCGAATGTGGCTGGTGCTGATGCTGTGCAAAGCCTGCAGGCCTATGTAAAATGGGGCCTAGAGGCTTGTCTCTGGAGTTGCTCAGAGCAGCCAGAAGTGATTGTACTGGTTGGACTGTTTCATGAGAACGAGGGGAAATGGATGTGCCCTGGGTTTTGCGCAGCAGGGTGCAGGACTAAGGACTTTGCAGTTGCTAGGGCTGTTGCAGTGAGAGCGCAGGCAAGGGGTCCTGGCGTGGGCTGGAGAGGGAGATGGTGCAGCCTGCGCCTCTAACAGTCAAACCCGGAGGCAAACATCTCTACCTCCCCCCCATCTCCAAAAAAAGATAATTGTAGTCCTCTATGAATCTGCAATGCTACCAACACATCTCGGTGGCCTGAAAGTAACATTTGGCTTCATCTGACTTCCAGCTGCTTTAACTTGTTCAGTTCTGCACATTCAGTCTCTGAACCTTTTTCAGCAGTGAGAAGCCTAGAAGTTGTAGTTGCTCCCAAAGCTTGTAGGTGATGGGGGAAGGGAGGACGCTGTGGGTGAGGACTGTTTTTGCATCTGCTACCTGATCCCTGTTCTCTGAATCTCGCCACTACAGCAGTTCCTGTAGGCTGCAGCAGTAAGCGATACCACTCCAGGCATCCCAGGAGCTGGGCTTTGCCAAAGCTAACAATAGTTAATGTGGAGGTTAAAGAATACTTGGTCATTTGCCAGATTCTTCAGTCAGTCAGAAAGACGTGCAGCAGGGAAGGGAACGTCACACAGCGCTGTTCAGACTCGGAGGCTGGAAAAGAAATCAGCTGAGCGGGAGTCAAGCTGCATGGTATAGAGTGCATCCCTGGGCTGCTGGATGGAGTGGAGAGGGACTGCGGGCTAGCCTTGCTGCAGGGAGCACTGCCTTCGTCCCGAGCTCCTATGCCCTTCTCTCTAGTGCTGAAGACATAGGGAAAGGGAAAGCCCTTTCTTGCAGTGAGGGAGAAAAGGCATCACTTTCTGCTTGTCTGTGGTGGGGAGTGGGGACTTGATGTGTCTGTGCTGCATGGGGAGCAGGGGTGTGCTGCCCATCTTCTGCCAGGGTCCAGCCAGCTCTTGGTGCTCTCTTCTCCCATGGAGATCAGTTGTGTGGGGCAGGCTGCTGATGGCACTGGATATGTGCTGATAGCTGGGAAATACAGCAGGACTCATTCTTGTCAGCTGTGTGGCTGGTGTACTGGGACAGCAAAGCCTAAAGCAAGACTGCTGGCTGCCCCAGTGGCATTTGGATGTGCTCCTGTCAGTCTTCTGAGCCATGGTCCTGCGCTGTTGGTTGTGGTGTCATGTTGGAGATGCATCCTCAGTGCAGTGGGTCTTCCCTCGGGAAGAGCAGCCTCCTGCCCAGAAGCTTGGGTGCAAGGAGACAGGATCTGGCCTTATAGCTCTCTTCTGCTGGAGAGTCCCAAAGCAGCAGGGCTTTGAGGAGGTGTCTGCAGAGGACATCTCTGCAGAGTGACTGTCCCAGGCAGATGGTGCTGTCTAAGTCACATCTTCTTTCTAGTTGCGAAGGCTGGGAGCAGGCTTCTTGCTTTTGCAGAAACACTACAATGCTGTTGCTCATGGGCATGCAATGTTCAGGATTTTAAATGAGGTTCTGTAAAACAATAGCATGGTCTAGTTTACCCAAGGGCATAGAATTGCCCTTCCTGGGACTGGCAAACAGCTTTGAGGTCTTTGCATCCTGCTGTTTGTGGATGTGTGAGTGGCAGGGTGGTTTGATCTATACCCACTGGAGCTGCTCCTAAGTCTCCTTGGTCAGACACAGCATTGTGGGCCAACTTTCTCTGCACGGCTATCTGCATGCGATGTCCAAAAAGGACAGAATTGTCACCTTGAATCTGTGATCAAAACTCAGCAAGAGCTGGTAAATGTTAGGATTGCAGACAGGCTTTGTGGACAAGGGGGAGAGGGCGGCAAGTGAGAACAGGCAGTTCTGGAGATTGCTGTGCTCTTCCCACACTCATGGCTTTCTCTGGTGATCAAAGAAAAGATCTTAGTGAGCCCAGCAGTAGCTCATGGCCTGAAGCTGTTTGAGATGCTCCCGTCAAAACATACCGCATCATGCGTTATCCAGAGATGTCCGTGTTATTGTGATCCTGCAGCATGTACTAGCTATTAACAAACATTTGTGTTGAAGTAGTGCGGGTCGCTTTGGTAAAGACGGGGTCACACACCTTGTCTTGGAAACCAAGCGGTGGTGCAGTCACTTTTGTTATGAAACTGTTCCTTTCTTAGGGAACACTTGAACCTCCATCAAGATGGTCAGAAGCTTCTCAGTGCGGCTCATTTTTTCATTAGGAAAGTAGCTGAACGCACGCTGCCTTTCATGGTGATGTGCTGTGTGATGCAGGACGTTACTGAGGCCAACAGTTCTCGAACCGTCTGCTTGAAGCTTGACACAGGGAAGTGTGTTTGGGGATGTACATAAATGACCTGATTTTTTTATCCACCCCCCTGCGACAGGCTGTGCACTTCCATATGGGGTACCAGCTTTGTGTATAGCAGGGAACACTTTGGTTGCCTGACCTTAACACCTACATTTGGGAAGAATGATATTTGTCTGAGACTGGCTTTCCACCTCAACCAGAGTGGGGTGTTGTGAAGATTTTGTTCCTGTGCCTCAGACTCAGTCCCCGCTGAAAGATGCGGGAAGAGTGTAAGGCACTAAGCCACAACTGCATGCATGCTTCTCTAATGCGTTTTAGACAGCAAGTGAAATGTCTGTTCCTTTTACAGACATTAGAAATCACATTAAATGCAGCACAAACATGGCTGTGTCCTGGGAGGGCTCAGAGATGGCAAGAGCTCAGGTTGCTGTGTGGGACTGGCAAATGTTCTAGCCAGCAAACCTTGGCCATGTGCTGCCACCTAGAAGAGCTGATAACTGTGTTTGTAGTACCTTTATTAACCCTCCACTGGGAGCTGCTGAAATATTGTGGGTAGGCATCCGCAGCTTCTGGATGAGAGGATGGCTGAAGCCAAACTGGTGCCAGGGGAGGTGGGCACGGTACCCCAGGAAGCGGCTGTGCTCTAATGTGCGTCATAGTGAGGAGGAAAAAGTGGCTGCTCCTTTTCCTCTGTACCTACAACCCACTGTGTTGTTAAAACAAAGTGGAAAGAGGACCCAAGTAACAGAAAGGCTTGAATGTTATAAAACTGGGAGGAGGACTTAGTCATCTGGCTATTATTAAAATACCTAAGAAGCAGACAAATTCCTCCACCCCACTTCCCTGTGTTACGTGGGAGCTGTGGAAGTTGCATTTAGCCTGAATGAAATGCTGGAGTACTTTAAGAGATTTTTTTTAATGCGTTAAGTTGTTCTGACGTACCATTTATGTGTATAGTGGCTGGAAACCTAATCTGTGGATACTATGAGTAATGACCTGCATGCAGCTGTTTCATCCTTAGTTCATTTAGGGTCCTGAAATTAAAAAAAAAACTTGATTTTTTTTAAAACAGTTTTTTCAAAAGGCTTAGTTTACTGTAAGACTTTTCTTATCAGCTCTTATCTTTCCCTCTGTATCTACTCAGCTTTTGAAATCCTGTTTGAATTGCATTCATTTCTAATATGCCATAAAACTTGATATGCAAAATCTAGTTATTTATGGAGAATTGCAGAAACTATTTTAGTCTGTCTTTTGACCTATAAATGAGATAACATGACTAATTTTTACATGCAAAGCTTGGTGTTTATTAGCATGGTAAAAGGCAATTTGACGATGAAAAATATTCCTGATGGGTGTAATAATTAATGCTTTCACTCAAAGTGTACAGATTTTAATAATGCTGTTATACTAAAATGATTGAAGAAAACATTTACTATTTTCCTGTCAGTGATACAAGAATGTTTCCTTTTTTTATAGCTCCTATATCCCTGCTTTTTCTAAGTGTTCTTTGTACTCAATAGAGTACAAATCATCATGCTAATTCATTGAGTTTCTTCTCCTGGGTTCCAGGTCTGGATGAACTTTATGATTTGATATTTATGCGGGATACACATTGAAAGCTTCAGCTTTTTCTTGGGATTGAATTAAACCATTTACAGTGTCGTCATGTTTCAGTAGAGATCTTGTGGCTTGAGATGATGGCTGTTCGCTTAATAGTGTGGAGGTCTGGGAGCAATAGTGTGGTGTCTCGTGTATGTATCAGGATGTGTACTTTCAGAAGTAAGGAGTTTTACTCAGTATTTTTAACGGCATGCGCAAAACAAGAAATCGGGAAAGTATGGAATAGTATTTTTAATTTGGAAAACTGTTTTTCTTAAGTTGTGCTTCATTGTTTTGTTTCATCCCTCTGTTGAAACCTGGTTTATATAGGCTTTATCTGCCATCAGTCTTCAATAGGTAAGGTTAGTTTACTGAATGTGGCTACTTGGAGGATTCATGAAGAAAACTCAGAAGTGCTGAATGTTTTATTGGAATAATGAGGGAAAGTATCCTTGCTTCTCAGTCACTAAGAATGTATTACTAATGCAAAAACACTTTCCTTGAATTTAACACTGTACAGAGGCTGACAAACAAGGCCTCATCAGGGAGAATGAAGCATATCTGGCCACTAAGTTTCTTGTGCCATGCTTGTTCCAATGTAAAGTACCGTAGTTGATTTTCTTTCTCCAAGTCCAGCAAGCCAAGGGTTATTAGTAGGATGGACACGCTCAAGAGCTGTGATAGTCCTTTCTCAAGCAAACGTTGGACTAGGGACCTTCTTGAGGTCTCTTCCAGCTGGTGTTGGTCTCTGACATGATCCTGCTGAAGAGCTTGAACTCTGACTCTAGTTCTGAATTCATCATCCATTCACGTACTGGTTTGTACCCCCCTTCTCATAGCTGAGCGTTTATCATTGCTTGGGCATTGAAGATCTTGGTCCAGACATTGTGGTTGGAGTTTGGCTATGATCTGTACAGTGGGGGGAAAATTACAGGTGGCTATGCAGTTTGAAAGATCAATCTTGTATGAAATTCAGCAGTGGAATAAAGTCTTGCTTTGAAGGACAGTCCTCAGAGCTTCATCCTTTATTGATGTGCAGTCCTGAATGTATATTTTTGGAAAGTGGGTGTAAAACTTGCCTGACCTTCAGTTATGAATGTCTTACAGCAATGGCTTTAGAATGGTAAGAAACAAACATAAACCACCAAATATTGCAAATGGCCAGAATTATTCAGCTTCATCGCAGGTTATCTTTGAGACTCAGTTTAGTTTTCTGAAACTTTGCCTAGGAAAATGTGTGGTATGAATTTATTCTTAAGAATGCTTGCTACAATGTGAACGTATCCATTTCACTGCTGCTTTAGAGTAATCCCAAATTCAGTGCTATAAATTCTAGTGGCTCCAAAATACTGTAAACTAGAGGGAAACAGCAGTAATGCCACCAAAATGAGCAAAAAAGCAGAATCCAGCACCTTCTAGTATATGGGGGGAAAAAATCACAAAGGTTTGGGTTTCCTAATTTGATGCTAACAAGCCATTGCAGCATAACTGGGTTGACAGTAGAATAAGCTTCCTCAGCAAGACCTGCTTTTGGTAACACTTCCAGCATATTTGATCTCTTTGAAGGCTGAAGCTGAGCTTTTCAGATATCTTCTAGCCTTAAATTTGTATTTACTTTTATTATCAACCAGTGTGCCTGGTATTCTGACATTGCCTATTAACCAATACCATACATTCTCAAATAATTGCATTCTCAGTCAGCTGTTAATTTTAAACTTTTTATTCACATCAGTGTCTCCCAGTGGAGAAATTACATACTGCAAATTGAAGCCATTTTGTTGCCATATGAGAAGTGAGGGAGAAATCAGTGGAGAAGCTTAAAAATTACTGTCCTGAGTCTCTTCTTCCAGTCAAATAAAGCCATGTGGAGCTACTCTGAGCTTGCACTTGTGGAAGTAAATGTGTAATTTGGTCAGCAGGCAAAGACCAGGACTCTATTGCCTTACCTAGCTGAAAAGATGATGGAAATAATACTGTGTGATTATATGGTGGAAGACCTATTTAAATGCCTTTAGCCCTTAATTATTAACCAAAGAATTAGTAAGGGTTTGGAGAAGACATTTTGTATTGGTTCAAGGGAATGTTAAAATACCAAAGAGTTGCAGCTTGATTTACTTTTGATTTTCTTCCTGCCACTTTGAAGGCAGACGGTTTGCTTTATTGGTACAAATTATATAGCTTTGAGGATTTTGTTAGCAACTGCTATTAAAATCACTATGCAGTGTCTTCAAAAGTCAGAATATTCACCTCATCTTAAAAATGACTATGAAGTACAGTTATAACAAGTGTCTGTGCTGAGACGCATCTCCCATTACTAGTGGACATAGCACTAGGTATTTAGAATTACCTGCCAGTTTTGTTTGCATGATTCACCTTTCAGTAACATGAGTTTCAGGCTTTCCTACCTGAACTGTATTTATAGTGCTTTTTCCCTAAAATAAAATGCAACATCCAGGAATAGCAAGACTTGTAACAAAAACCAGCTAGAATTGAATTTTCCACCCCCTTTGATTAAAAAGTTCCCAGAAATAGTGAGGACAAGCCTGACGTGTTGAAGCAATGCAAGTATGCAGCCGTGGGAAGTATACAGGGACAGAGAACAGAATGTTTAAAATCTTGCTATTTATAGTGAGAAAATACTGGTTTTGATAAAATTATCCCTTCTATGGCACACACTAAGGACAGTGACAGCAGAACTGAGTGCAGAATTTAGTCTCGTATTCCTCTGTTTATGAAATAGAGAACAAGGTATTGGGGCTGAAGCTGAGCTTTGTATGCCCAGGGATCTTCTAGTGCAAGTAATGCTTTGAGCTGTGCAAATCAGTCAAATATTGGGAATTCTTGGATTGATGGTCTGTTATAGCTGTACTCCTATACACAGACAATCATGGGCGGTTTCTTTTTTATTTCAAGGCTTTCAGGAATAGTCTAGAAGAGGCTTGCTGAATCTCAGCACCATTGAAGCTGACATCACTACCACTGAAACAAGTTTATGCTCATGTGGATGTTGAATTTATACTCAGTAATCTCAAAAGTAAGGCTGGAGCAAACCAGAGCATGTCCTTAATGCAGCTTTCTATCTTATCTTGAAAGTGGTTGTGGTGGGCTGTTTGCCTGGAGAAGGACCAGAGGAACTGCCTAAAAAAAATCAGATTTTCCAGCCTGCAGAAGATCCCTCTTATTACTGATGGGTCCTGCCTTGGACCCTGTGAAACTTTGCCAACACCTGAGGTGTTAAGAACAAAGCAACTGTTTTTCAGCCAAACGCTTTCACTGTATGCTATTTGGTAAAGAGGTACCACAGTAGGCAACTCTTGCTGATTTCATGGAGGCACTGTGGTTTTCATGTGATGCTTTTAAGGCCTTTCCAGGCGGAGGTACATGTGGATTGTAAAGCTCTATAGCTATTTTTAGTTGTATTATTTCCATAATCAACTTTGTAGCTCTTCTGTCTGTTGAAGTATGGAGGATAAGTTGTTGGGAGAAACAGTTGTTTCCAACTGTCCATTTAAACTACCTTTTGTAAAAGTGGACAGTGGTGTTTGCCAGGAAAGGAGAGACACAGGAAATCTTGTATATTTTTTTCAAAACAGTGTCGTTCAGTCCCGAATAACATGCTTTAATTTGAATGTTTTGAAATTCCTTCCTTTTTTTAAATTTAAAGACAAAACCCACTTCAAACAGAAGAAACAAATGCTTCATTTAAAAATTAAATATCTATTTTTTTCCATGGAATTCCCCAGGACAGTTCAAAAGAACTAGTTATGAAATTGTAATTATTATAATTGACTATATCAGGTATTTCCATGCAGAAGATCTCAGCTACAAATGTTCTGCCAACACTTTGTCGGTGGCTACCGGCTCAAATGCTTATAAAGGCCCCATGAAACTGTTTAGCTCCATGAAGATGGCTGATCTGGACCTACCTGGATGGATTATATATAATCCAACTTTATCAAAACAGTATCACTCAAAACAGATTGCATTGTCTTGACTTGAGAACCAGATGCCTTTCACCCCATGTCCCAGAATAGCCCCAGTCAGCACTAACAGCTATGAACTATGTATATGTGAAGTGATGCTGCAGGGTACCAGAAGCAGTGACCAAGGTGGCTATCAGCCAATGGCTGCTGAATGTCCTGAGTCTAATGAACTGAAAAGCTCATGCATCTAGAGGAAAAATGCAGATTGGCTAATTATGACCCCAGATGATAACAGCAATCCAGAAATAGCAAAGCATGGACAGTGAACTCCTTTCTTGCTAAAAGATAAACCTGGATGGGTTTGGTATTGGATAGTTTTTTTGCTGAAAGACACGTTGGACTGTCCGCTCTGTTCCTGGAGGGGCTGGTTACAACTGCATGCGGCAATAAATCAGTTCTTGCTCCTCCAGAAGAGAAACCCCTTGGCTCCCAGCTCAACCCCTGCTGGCAAAAAAGTGTGGAGAGCCAGACTTTCATACAGCTGTGTCAAGTCCAGGACACCAGCTTGTAAATCACCTGGGTTCAGCCCCTTATGTCAGTACTCTGCTGTAGGAGAATGGCCACAAAAATCTCTGGTTAATAGGAGTTTCTATGCATGGGACGTATGTCAGTATGGCTCTGCGGTTTCAATGGGATGTTGATCGGTTGGTGCCTGGGCAGTGTTTGTGTATGCTTTAGGCCTGAGGCATGTCCTCAGTATCTTATACAGGAGATTGTATTAGGAAGCCAATGTGGTTTTAGTGTCTTACCTTGCTTGGGTAGTATTTGCCATTCCGGAGTGGTTGGATCCAGATCTGATGATGTGTTGTTGGCCGGAGAGCTTAGGGGGCTTTGGAAGGGGGACTTGGTGGTATGGGAGTGGAAGGTACAGAGCAGCAGGGTTCCAGGGTTTAAATTTTCATGTATTGAAATCACTTTTAAACCCTGTCTGGTTTGCTGCTGAGTGGTACAAAGATCAGTGAGGTCATACAGCATGGTCTGGAAGTGCAAACGGCTATATTCATACTGGACAGGTCCTCAGCAGAGGGGAGGCTTGTTGGATTCAGTGGTCAGCCTACGCTAGCATCTGAGAATGAGTGAGAAATGTCCAAAAGTGAACTGTCTGATACAGTGAAGGCAGGAAGAGGGGAGGGGGGTAGATGTATAGAAGTGGAACTGTGCAGAAGAATTAGCAGTCTGCTGAAAGCTGGGCACTGAGATCTTGTTTTCTCCTGGTAGTCCTAAAGGTTTTGAGCCATTTTACCAGTAAAACAAGTTTCTGTCTTGCCTGCTGGTGCTGTTAGCTCCTCCCTCTTGTTCTGAAGTTCGTAGCTTGAAGGTGCTCTCATATTCACTGGGATGGCAGAAGAGTGGGATTCTGTAACTCTGGTTGGTTTGCCGCAAGACCTGGTGGATGGACATTACCTTGAATTGTAAATTAAGTCGCATGTGTGTGATCTAATGCCAGTGCGCACCACTGCCCACTTCACATCTTCTGCTGAATGTGTAACATTTTTATAAGCTGTAATTGAAAGATTTGTTCATTTGTATTTGCATCATTTTGCAGGCTACTTCTGTCTAAAAGATAATCCCAGTAGTTTTCCCACTGATAAGGCCTTCATATGCACTTTCTGGTGGGATCCAAGTCCTTCAGTATAAGACATTTTGCTTCTGTAAAGCATTTCATGTTTTAAAATAAGAGCATATTTATAGAGCTACAAAAATATTATTGATCTTGCGTATAGTTTGCCTCTTAATTTTAAAATGTACAGGTGTTATAAAATCATCACAATAACCTTGTTTTATGAAGTTTAAAAGTGTAGTTATTTTTGAAGTAATAATCTGTAAAGTTTCCATGCACAGTAAATCTCACTTTTCATGCAGAAAAAGATCTTCAAAGACAAATATTTGCAGTAATATAAAAGGCAACATGGAGAAATAGTGTCAAAGAACATTTTTTGAATAATTATTTCTATTCTTTCCCTTGCGGACCTTTATTCAAGGTGAATACCCAGGAATGGCTGTGAATGTGTGCCTCAGCTGCCTGGTGCTAATGACCTTTTTATGAGGGGAGGGGATCAGGAGTTTTGAATGACAGGATTTAGAAGAGTTGTGCTGCTTTAATATCCGAGGTGTCTCAGGCAGTAGCTTACTTGGTTTTGTGGGTGAGGGATGCATCCAGGGCTGTTCTGGAGAGATCAGCAAGTCTGTCTCATCGGACCTTGCCAAGGCTACACGACTTGTCTTGATTTCATCCTGTGCAAAGGGACTGAGAGGTACTGCTGAACGAGAATACAAGTTTCGCTTCTCAGGGTATATTTTACATGTCCCCCAGGCGAAAGGGGACTCTGTGGCTCTAGTGCCAGTCTCTTCTTTTCTTTATCTAGTAGCGGGAGATGGTTTTGTATTATCTGACCATGATCCAACCTTTCTCAGCAGCTGCCACTGAACCGAGGGTGAAGGTCACTATATGCTGCTGGCTTCTGGATAGCTGTGCAAGTGAGACGATTTTGACAGCCCGAAACTGCTGGTGTTTCCCTTCCTAGTTAGAGATACTAATGTAAAAGTGTATGTCCATCACTGAAGAACAAGAAGCCCAAGTCAATAAGCATCTGTATCACTGGGTGCTTTTTCCATATTTGCTTCCTTGGATTTCTTCTGTGATACCTGTCCTGTTCAAGTCTGTGGAACAGACACATCTCTTAAGTCAACAGCTCAGGCTCTTCTGCATTTGTATTTACATTGCTGGTACTTAAATATGCCCATAATGCTTTATAGCTGATATTGTCTATTCAAATAATGTAGCTGTTTCACCAACACAGGGCAGAGCCCTAGGAAATCAAAATCCCTGTGTGAAAATGCTGCATTTTGTTCTTTTGCAATGCCCAGCCAGGAGCCAGCAGTGTCAGCTCCTCGTGGGACTGATGAGGCTCATCTTATATATTCGGCAACTGTCTCAGCAGCCAATTAGAAACATTAGACTACTTAAAGCCGAAGCCTTTCAAACCTGGTATATACTTGAATGGCTTCCTGAAGATCTGTTTCCTGGGAAGTTTGTTTCAACATTTTTTTGCCTAGACTAAGAAAAAAAATGGCATGGAACATTTGTGGGGCATAGTAGAATCAGTTGAGCAACACTGAATTGTTGTTTCGATATGTCTATCCAAAATGAGCTCAACATCTCAAGCATGTGCAGGTGATGTATGTTCATATGACACTTCACTTTTTACCAAAAGAGCCAAAATGCTTCACTTTCCTTGACTTCAGTATTTTCTCCTGATGACATGGTTTCAGGAGCTGAGTCTGGCAGCTGGACTCCCCTCTTTCCTCCCATCAAGTCAGACTACCAGGTGAAACTCCAGCAATTTGTAATGTGCAACACTAAGTTGTTGCACAACTCTTTGCATTCATGGGTATCATTGCTACAAAAAGGAAGCCAATCCCTTTGTTGGCATCGCAAAGGGAAATGAGGCACAGAGTCGATGCAGCTTGCTAAAGGTCACCCTCCAAAGTGAAAGAATGAGTTATTCTAGCAGTTTGCAATGTAACACGCTTTTCAGGTGTTACATGAGGAAACTCCCCTGCTTAATGAAAGGCAGGGAGACTGTATTGCAATATGGAAGCTGTAATTCTCCAGGGACTTTCCCTCAGAGAATGGAGGCATGAGCCTCAAGTTTTTCTTTGAAGCAGTGTGGTAGTAGGGGAAGGCAGCTGAATTTATTAAAAATCTTTGTCAAATATTTTGGGTCAGTTCAACATGGCAGAACGCTCTTATTTGGCCCAGTATCAGGCACCTCGCTGCAGTTACTCTGATGAGGCTGTCTCAGTGTTGAAAATGCAGACTTTTTCCTTTCATGACAGGGAAAAATTTTAAAAGACAGTTCTCAATGGTGGTAATGAGGGAAGCCTGGGGGCTTGTTAAGGAAGCATCTGTGGCCCTGGTTCACAAGCAGATGACTTCTGAGTATGATATTGTTGCCTTCCTTTGGCACAGAGAAATAGTAGAAAGGTCAGTTTAGAACAGCAGTAAGTTGACACAGTATTTATTCCCACTTCCAGCACTTAATACTTCTGGGGTTTGAGGGGGCTTTGAGGAAATTAAATGCTTTTTGCTATTGACCCAGGTATGTAAATATCTTAATGTATATATAGATGGATATTAGAGGTGTCAGTTCTTACTTTAAATGAAGGTTTTTTGTGGAGTTAAGACAAAGCTAGGTCTCACAGGTGTATGCTTTCTTCCACCTGCCAGCATCCTAACAGTCCTTACAGGAATGCTGTGGTCCTAGTAAATAGGAGCTGAATGCCCTACCTGCAAAGCTCTTGACTGCTTCCTACCATCAGCCTACTGAAGGAGTAATGCTGACACAGAAGAGGAGTGCGCCGAGGACAGTGCTGCCTTTGTTTGGGGTAGCAAGGGATGGGAGTTATGCTCTGAGGCATAACCAAGCCTTCAAAGCCAGCCTTTGAATTCCTTCTTCAAAAATAAGTTACTGGCAGGAAAATCAGGGAGTCCAGAGGAACAGTTGCATAACTCAATTGTGTATTTTTTCCAGAGATGGGTGTGAGCTATGCGGTGGTTTAGAGGTGTGTGCATGTTCTTTTGGATGGGTTTTTCATGCTGTACAAGCTGGGGTCCCAAGCAGTTACTAGAAACAGAAGCATGCAGAAATATCTCAATGTAGATGACACCCCTGTTCATTATGGAAAAGGATATATAAAAATACTTAGTGTTTATCTCTAGCCTACATATGTAATGATATACTTCGTAAAAAGATAATGCTGCTTTCCTAGTCCCCCAGTATATTATGAAGCACAGCAATTTAATGTTTTTTTAGAAGGCCTAGGCTTCCTCCATTCAGAAAATAATATACATCTGGGTAGTATTGGTTTTTGCTTTTATTCTAGATTCAGACTACTTGCTCTGTGTTTGTCTTATGGTTGATTGGATGGATATTTTTTCAAAGATCTCTGCTTAGTGTTCGCAATGTCAGCTACCAACTAATCTCTGCTTGGATAGAATTGAAAATCAACAAATAAGAAGACACTTTTCAGCAGCTGGAGGAAAAGAATCAAGATAAGGACTGTTTTATAGTGCATACTTTCTTCAAAAAGCAGCGTGTTGCAGAAGAAATTATTTGCTAAGTTTGTGTAAATCTGTCCCTCTGGCTGGTTATGTTCAAGCAATGCAGCTGGGTGACAGGCTCTTTCTTATAAATCCAAAAACTTGGTAAGGTGAACTTCTGTGTGAAAACTAGTCAGAAACCAAAGGTGGACATGAGAATATTTCAGTATATTCCCTGCATGAACCGTGGCTTGGTAGGTCAGCAGGACCATGAAGTGTTAATTTATGCTCTGTATGCTTTCCTTGTGGTATCCTAAAACCAAAGGGCAGCACTTCACTCTGAGTGTGGGTGGTGTCCCTTTCTACATAGGGACGGATGAAAACAAGCCCAGGATAAACCTGCTACAGAGTGAGTGCAGAGCTCCAAGATGATCCTGGTGCTGCAGAGCTAGTCATACATATGACCTGGTCCCAAAGCTGATACAGTCTCACTTTTCAGGCTTGTGCTGGCCTTTCTCAGTCCAGAGTCTTGTGACACGGTGGTCTATGCGTAGCTGATGCAGAGGTGCATTGCACCATGGCTGTCCTGCTGTTGCTTGTGGAAGCTACCAAGTAGGGATGGGAGTACTGGGTTGCCTCTGAGGTGCTGGAATAGTGTCAGCTGCTGGGTTGCCTCTCCAGCAGAAGTGAGTGGTGTGCAGGTGGAGGCGGAGATGCTGGATGGCTTTTAGAGTTGCACCAGCATTACAGATTAGCTTGTTTTTGCACTTCATCCTTGTGCTTGTTTTTGAATATGAAATATTACATATAGCTATTTATAGATTTGCCAGGCCTTCTCTGAAGCTCAACCAGCAAGATGTTAATGGATGCTTGTCATCAATAAACCCCTTCCTCTGGTTACATGGGTTTATTGATTTATTTTGAACCACTGCTTATTAGCATATTGCATGGAAGAATTATATTGAGAGATCTGATAGATCTAGAGGTTTCCTCCTTTCAGTCTTCGATTCATAGTCATTTGAGGAAACAAGCATGACAACCACAACCTTCACCACTCATCTGTAGGCCATCCTGCTTGCTGGTCTTCTGGGCAATAGCAAGGATGGCCATTGCAGGGGGCAGGGACACAGACACTTGGTATCCCTATCTGGTTGGTCTATGAAGGTTTCTTACCGATTCAGGTTTTATCAAGCTGTGGGAACAGCTTGGCTTGCTTTGGGAGAGTCAGTTCTTTGGATTTCCAAAGGGGACCTGAAAGTTCCTGACCAAAACCAAGCTGAGTTGAGGATTGTAGCAGGTAAAGAGACATTTTCTCCCAGTGTGTATGAGAACCTGCAGCTCTTTGCAGAGCAGCAGTGTTTGTAAGGTTTCTATGCATGTAGCCTTTCCTTCTCTGTCAAAGTAAAGAAACCCTATCAAGAGGCATCCGAATGTCCTATGGAGTTTCCAGTGAGCTGCTGTTAAAATGTGCTTGGGTTTGAATGCAGAGAGTGCATCAAGGTTTGGTTGCAAGGGGCAGAAGTGACTGCAGGGATTAGAGGGTGAGAAGGTCAGGCAGATCAGGCTTAATGGCACACAAGTCATTGAAGTTAGTGGAAGGCTGGACAAATCGAGAAACACGTATGTGATGCTGTACAGCCCGAGCAGCTCATGGGTTGCTCTCAGGTGGGTTTGGCCAGCAGTGTATTAGCAATGATTTTCTGGGCATTCTTGAGGTAACTAGGGAAAGAGCAGGGTCAAATCCCTACTTTGGGTGTGTATTACCCATAAGTCTTGTATGCACTCATCTTGAATCCTTCTTAGATGCATTAGGGGAGCTGAATGGATAGCATGCAGCCTTGAGAAGAGTGGGGCTAATCATTTAGGAATAACCCTTGCTAAGGCAAATATATATTTTAAGCAGAGCCTCAAATGTCTGCCTCAGCAAGGAACTTGCCCAAAACAGCCTGATAGGCTGGTGCTGAGTTCTGGTAACTTTCACATGGGTCTGATGAGATTGTTTGGGTCAGCTGCAATACATAGTAGGATGCAATCAGAGAAACTACCAAATCATTGTCCTACAGAGTATGAATCTGTGAAAACCTACTCTCCAGCTAAGCACTTTGGAGAAGTTTTAATGTAGATCTGAACACTGTCTTGGCACTGTATGCATGTTTGTTTTTGCACCCCACGGATTCTTATTTGCCAAATACATTAGTCTCCCACAGATGATTCTTTGGAAAATGCAGTCATTCATGGGCGGTCAAAACTGCTGAAGATGCCCTGAAATAGGAGAAATCTGTCCTCATTATTCTTGAATGCTTCTGAGTTTCTTCCCCTCAAACCTTGTCCTGTGCTCTGCTAGGAAGTCCCAAGGACTAGACTACAGTATTATTCATGGTGACAGGTTGGCTATTTTCAGGAGAAGGGAAAATGTTTTAATTGATGTGTTAATTGCAGATCAGGCTCAGACACTATGGAAGAGTAATTGGCTTACCTTGATCTGATTCCGTATTAGTCTCTGTTCCAGCATTCATTACTGCTGGTACCCGTGCTATGCAGCCAGACAGTGGCTTTGGGCAATGAAATGAGCTGGGATGGGTGAGCAGCATCCATGGGCAGTGCCTGTTGCTGCCGGGGGGCATGGTACCTGCCCTGGCCGGAGGGGGGTGGATTTCAGTCTCAGGTGGATGCTGCTGCTCAGACAGGCTTTGCCAGCACCGGATTCGCATGTTTAGAGGAGTTTGATTACCAGGTATAGTTGTTGCTAAGCCTGTGCAGCTCTGATTTAGCCAGCTGATGTCAGGACAGGCAGCCACTGCATAGCTGTGGAGGGGAATATAGGAGGGGGATAGGGAAATGTGATCAGCCAGTGTGCAAGCTTGCTGTTTCCCTGGTTTGAACTCCCAAAATAAGCCCAAAGTCTATTTTTTCTGCTCTGAAAGAATAAATTTGCCTGGAACATGGTTCTGCTGCTATTCCAGCACCTCATGTGGGATTGAGGCTGTGATGTTCTGTGCCCTGGAGAGTCATTACTTCAGAAATCTGATGGGACTCTGCAGTTATGGCATTTCCCTACTGTATCAGCATCCTCTGCCTCATCAGAGTTTCAGTCTGAAGCAGCATGGGCTTTTGATGGTAAACTGTTCTACTTTCAGGACAGCATGAGGGAAGGAGACTGCGTTATGCCTTGGCTGGAGGAGGGGAGGACAGCACTGTGGCTTTGTGTATCTGTATTTTTACAGTACTGAGCCCAAACCTAACTTAATGGGGCAGATTTGCAAATTCACACCTGCAAATTTTGCCTTCCCAGGGTTTTCATGTGCAAGCTCTTTATTCATGCCCCAGAGAGCAGCCTGCACCTGTTCCATCTTGCCTGTGAGACGGGCAGCTCAGATCAGTTGGCAGCTTGCTCTTGGAGGTGAGGAATGCCTTACCCTGCAGCACTGATCCCTTTTAGGGGGGTGGTGAGGCTCACCCAGGTGAGCAGGGGCCAGAAGCACAGCCCTGCCCATCCGTATGCTCACTGCAAATATTGTCACAGCACAAGTGCAATAGAATACATATATAGCAGTGGTGTTGCCTAAGCCTGCAGATCTCCAGGCTGTCAAGAAAAGCCATTTTTGCTGGTGCCTACATGAAAAATGTCAAGGAGCTGTGCTACATGCTGCCCATGAGTCTGGCCCTGTTTCTGCTCTTCCCTAACCGTGGCTTGTGCGTTGCATTTTTGCTGAGATGGGAAGCTCAGGCTCTCATAACCATGGAAACCTGGTTTGTCTTCCCTAATAGCTTCAGCTGTACTTAACATCCTTCTCCTTGAGAAAAGGAAGGCTGCAAGCTACAGGTTAGTTGTGTGCGCCTTTTGGGATGCTAAAGAAAAACCCCACTGAGCCCCCCGAGCAGGCTCCTGGCCCACCAGAATGAAGCAGCAATGCAGAGGTGACGCTTGAGGGGCTTGTAAATATACACTAGGCAGGGAGAGGAAGGTAGGGAGCAACAGAAGGCTCTCTCCAGAAGCAGGGAAGGTGCTATGAAGTAAGAAAACGGTGCATTTTGGTTGTCTTGCTGTCTGTGTGTGTTGGCTTGACATGCTGGGCATGTGGAGCTTTATTGTGATTTTAGTTAATGCTTTTAAAAAAAAGCCATTTTCCATTTTAGGCTAGCAACCCTTTAGCTTGTGGACAGGAAGAAATCTGCATATAAGCCTGTGAGCATCAAATAAGCTTTGTGATGGCGGATAAGGGCCTCTCGTGCTTTGACAACTGTCTCCATAGAGCTCCTCACTTAGTATTGGAAGAATGATCGCTGATAAGTGTGTCCTAAGGGTGTAACCTGGTGCCAGCAGCATTGCCAGATCTGTTAATGTGGGGAGAAGTGCCTTGGACTTTTTAATAAAATAAAATTCAGAAGGGCTCTTTCTGCTGCATTTTGGTGTAGACGTGCATGCATCTCCTGTGGGCTGACTTTAAACTTTCCTCTTTGACATAGAAAGCTAGATATGTCAAACAAGCTAAGCACAATTACACCTCTGAACTCCAGGCTTACAGGGGAAGCCCCTCAGAAAAGCATTGCAGGGGCTGGCGAGGCTGCGTCCCTTTCCCGAGTCAGGCATGACACAAGCTTTCAGCAACACGTGAGGAAGCAGCACTGTACCTTGCCAGGGCGGTGTTTGGTGTTCCTGTGTCCCTGTGCCAGGGCATTTGTAAACTGGCGCAGAAGCAGGACTAGGAGCAGCCTTGTCCACTGGCAAATCACAGCCTCAGCCTCCATCTGTGAAATGGAGGTGCTAATGTTTCACTGTGGATGCTTTAAGGCTTAGTGTTCATGAAATGCTCTGAACTTTGGGGTGGTACCTGCTGTAGAGGGCACTTACAGTGGTCCCCAAATGTCTTCGTTGACACAGCAGGCACACGAAAGCACTGTCATCTTCCCAGTGTAAAGTATATAGAGATGCTGAAAATGTTCCAAGTTAAAATCAGGATGTTTCTAAAACAAGCCTGAAATATTCATCTGGCATGTATCACTTGGAGGTGTTCTGAGTATGAAGAAAAGGGAAATGGTAGCAGCTAAAATCTGGTAAAATCCAGGGTTAAGGCTAGTGTTTGAAGAATAAAAGCTGTTTTGGAAATGCTCCGTACCCCTGCTTAATATAGCTGTTGACATTCTACCTCTGAGCAGAGAGCCACCAGTCTGTGTGATGGGTCCAAATTTTTTGTGGACATGACAAGCATAAATCTGTTTTCTCTATAGCAGCATGGAAGGAAGGTTTTCGTGCTGGTTGCTGCAGTGTTATAAGAAGATTGGACTAAATCAGGGAACCATACTCCAAACTCGCCCTCTCAGTAGGGATTCTGGCCAGCATGGCCATGCAAGATGTAGCCTCATAATAACAATATGCTTCACAGAAGCAGTTTTTAGTTTTCTGGCTAAGAAGCCAAAAAGAAGTGTTTGGTGAGCAGATAAACAAATGCTTGTCTCATCTGTGCAATATCCAAGTAAAGACTTTAGGAATTGATCCTGCCTGTGTGCATACACAGCAACATCTTAGGCTATTTTACTAGCAGTTAAAATCACTTTTTTTTCCCTGCAGCTTTTTGGTATTATAGATGTTTTCCCACTCCTTTACAGACTGAAATGATCTTTGATCAGGATATCTGCATCCCATGTATTTGGAGTCCTGCTCTCCAAACTTCCAACTTGGACCTGAGGAACACGTTTCTCATGTAAATTTAATCAAGATTGCTGCTTCTAATTAAATTTCAATTAAAAGTCATTTCGTAAAAAAATTGTTAATGCAAAAGCCAGCTGGGAGAACTTTTTCCCATAGGAGCTTCTGGGAGCCAGCAGTTCCAGCTGTTGGCTGTGCCAGAGGTGTCAGAAGTGCCCCAGGACCCCTGCAGTTCACTGAGCTGTTCCAGTGCTTGACACCACGGTTGGAAGGTGCCCTGAATTGCTCCAAGTTTGCAGCTATTTTGCCCTTTTGCAATAGGGATTGCTTTGGTATTATCAAATGGCAGCTCTATTTGTCCAGTGACTGTGGACTAAATATACCGTTGTTTTATTTCTATATACCCACACACAATGCACGTGTTTATTAATTTTGCTACAACAGCAGCCATTTACCACACTCGTGCAATGGGTAGGTATAGTGATAGCAAATGGTACCTGAACTATCTTTAGTTAGCAAATCAGCATAATTGCAATAACAATGCAAATGTTGCCTTTCTTT
The DNA here is from genome assembly GCA_013399475.1 of Chauna torquata. Classification (NCBI taxonomy): domain Eukaryota; kingdom Metazoa; phylum Chordata; class Aves; order Anseriformes; family Anhimidae; genus Chauna; species Chauna torquata. The sequence continues at coordinate 407,365 of VXAL01019451.1, read as the reverse complement.
TGCTCTTAGTTAGCTCTGGTATTTACATTACAACACAGCTAAGTTCATAGCTAATCTTTGTATCAACGCTTAAGAGTTGAGATTGCAGATATAACGATATTCACTTGATCTGGCATAAATCTTAGTGAATGTGTAAGAGAACTCTGCCTGGAAGGATATGCAAAGATGGACCTTCTCTCAGAGTTGTGCTAGAAAATATCTATTCTTTGTCTCTGCTTGCACGCATGTCAGGATTTGTACAGTGATGTTCAGAGATGGATCTTAACGATGGAGATGAGTGGAAGAGCATTTGTGATGAGCAAGTCAGCAACAGGAATTGGGCAGGTGATGCTTGTAGATCCATTGATTTGGAGTTGCTGGGGTGACTTTGGTTTGCTGGAGCTAGTGATAGGTGCTGGTGCTGCTTGCTGAATTGCACTTGCATGGTGACCTGGTTTTTGTAAACTCAGTCTATTTATGGATCAAATGGTGAACGAGTGACTGCTGTTTGGGCTATGTTTGTAGAGCTGAGGAGCCCAAATGAATGTGAATGCAGAAGTGACAAATCATCCCATAGCTGCTGAGGAGAATATCTGATGATGACTGCAGTTGTGGTGCAGGTTCCATCTACTGTTAATATTTTTGCATCAATAAGAAAGATCTGCAACGAAGCTATAGTTAAGGGTGAAGTTTAGCAGTCTGGTGACTGGTCAGGGAAGGAGAACAAGCTGCTAGGGTGGTTTCTGGACACACAGGTAATATTCTCTCCACTGATTTGCTCTGGGAACTTAGTCTAGTCTCATCCCTTTGCTATGCTTTTGATGTGCAACCTGTTTTTTTGATTTGTGTGTTGAGGTTAAGTGCTTGGTGACAGGACCTCTCTTTTTGTGTCTGTATATGGTTAGTGCATTTGGTCCTGGTTCCAGTCATTCCTTTGAGGTATTACTGAGCTGGAAACAATCTAGTAGTGGTTATGATACATAAAGGAGCTGAATGTGAACATTTAGGCAAACTGTTCTCCACTCTCCCACCCTATCCTTCAGGGGACATGTCTTCTGAGAGTCTGTTAATGGTTTACATGTCTCTGATGTCTAGTAACAAGCTCCCTAAAGCTGCACGAAACCTGGAGACAGTGGGTTGATCTTAAGGCATGATAAAAAAGGAAGCATGGAAAACAACAAGGAATTGGCAAAACTGGACATATTTAGCTTCCAGAGCTGGTGCAAGGATCAGACCTCTCCAGCCCAGCAGTGCGAGGCCTGTTAGAGGTGTCTGTGGCTGATTCAAAGCAGCTTTGAGCAGCACTGGTTTGTAAAGCTCTGTGGCTCAGCTCCTCCTTGCAGATGTGCTGCCTCCCTCAGTGTCCTTAGAGTTGCAGCACACAATTATGCTGTGGCAGCCTGAACTCACTGGTTGAGTATTATTGGCTGTCTGGAATTACTGCCTTTTAAATTATACTGAGAAATTATGGTGTAGTTATAGATGATAAAGCAGGTGTGTCCCATTTGAGCCTAAAGCATGCAGATGGAGCCATATGCAGAAGGCTGTGAACCTGATACTGCCCACATCAGTGAGGACTGCAGAGAGCTGAGCAGGTATGGAGCTCTGCTTGTCACAAGTTGGTGCTGATCTCAGGCTACCAGGATCAAAATGCTGTCTGTTGTCTTAAATATGTAAAGTCCAGAGACGATACATTACAAAATTAAGAGCACTGACCTGTGCTCTGAAGTGCATATTAAACCAAATTACTACGGTGGTTTCTTTTGAACTCTCAAGCTCAGAAGTAGGTTGTTTTTTGGTGTGTCCTAGACTTTCCTTTAGACCTGCCAAAAGAGGTGTGTGTAGGCACACGTGATGTCAATGTGCAGTATTAAAGGAGCATCTCTGAGTTGCCAGGAGACTTCTAGCTGGATTCCTCTTCTGGCTCTTCAAATTCTAATCCAGTTTCAAAAGATCCAGTGACAGGCAGTTTAGCTTGTACATCATGCAAGGCAGGGAGAAAAACATGAAACCTTTCTTTAGTTTTGCTCTTGGCTCTCGTTTCCCCCAGAGTATGGAGCTCAGCTGGGTCTGAAGCTGCATGTCTCCTTGCAGTGAGATGCCTCTGCTGGGCTGCTCGCAGCAGGCATGGTGCCTGGCAAGGCTGGGTGTGCCAGAGGGCCTGTGCTGAGCAGGTGCAAAAGGATGCTTCTCTGAGTGGAGGAGCTCAGGGAGGGAACCAAATGGATCTGAGTTGTAATCCCAGCTGCTCTGAGGTTTGAATTTTGGGTTTGGTCCCAAATGTGGAGATGCTTTTAAGAATGTCTTCGCTACCCTATTCTGAAAGCTGCCATGCATGTTTCCGTAGGGTGACTTGTGTCATTGCTGCCCTGTGATACCTGGGTGTGAAAATGCACAATGAAAAGGTGGCAAGGTACGGGCAGGAATTTCCTAGTGGTTTGGGACTGCAGTGCCTCTTTTTAGAGATGTAGTTGAAGATGCTTTGACAGGTAACAGATGTGATAAATTATTACACATTATCTTAAATGCAATTGAAAGCCATATGAAGAGTCTCAATTTAAGGCATCCTCAATCACCAGTCACTTCTGGGAAGCAAGTAATATTTCATGTTGTTGGCAGTGCATATGGACCAAGAGCTGTATGACTGAGTCTGGAAGAAGACCCGGCACTAATTCCTATATCGTTTTCTCCCTAAATTAAAACAAAAACCAAACAAAAACAAACAAAAAAGAGAAAAATGTCTCTAAAACATTCCTCAGCTGGCCAGTTGCTTGTGATTTCTTTAAAATAGATTCTTGCCATATCTTCCTCTGACAAATCTGTGCTGTCAGTACTTCCCTTGCTTTACTCTCTCCAAGATGCTTATGCTTGATATTAGAGAACCAAAAACCCATTTTCCTGTTTGAAAAGGTTCTTGCATCAGCTGAAGTTAATAAAAGTGAAAAGGGTATAAAGCTAAACCCACAGAGCTTCCAAACTAGATAAAAGCCTAGGGTCAATGAATTATGAAGTGTATTTTATCCATGTGTTTTGAGCTCCTAGTAGTTGTGTAGCACAAAGCAAAGCAGACACTCAAAGCCCTGGGTTTACATGGCAATGTGTAGGTTTCTGCTCAGACTATCACCTGGAGATGACAAACAGCCCTCCCCTTGCAGGAAGGAGATATGCTTCATGTTCTGTCCAGCCCCGTGGCACGTGATACATGGTGCTGCAGACCTGACGGACCTCAGTAGGGTGAAGTGGGCTCCAGACTGCAGCCCTGCTGATTCAGAGCCTCATGTGTTTAAATGGAGCTGTTTCTTCAGGATTGGACTAGGAGATGGTGGTTACTCCAAAACACAGAGAAAAGGATCAGCTCCAACTAATCCAGCACAGCTTTTTTCCAAAAAGAGCTGAGGGTTGTGCTTTTTCAGGTGACTAACAGGCTCGTGTGAACTGATTGCAGGAGCTGAAGCAGAATTGCACATCCAGTGAGGATGCTCCAGTTTTGTTTCTAGTCATTTGTGTGTGCTGGTGCTTGGGAAACATCTTTGTGGGTCTCAGCTATCGTGGAGCCTTATCAAAGAGACAGCTTTTTTGCTTAAGTCTAAAAATTCAAGGGTTCTAGAGACTGAAGTCAGCCTCTGATGGAAATGCAGTTTTCCTTAGTTAAAATAACTTTATAATGTCCTTTAGTCTCCAAGGTCTCTTTCAAGACTCTGCCTGGGTTGCATTTTGACTTGTGCAGACCAAGTCTCTATAAGGAAGGAGGGCCAAGAAATTCAGGGAAGGCAGTTTAGGGTGGGAAGGGGAAATGCTGATAAGGGTGACGAACAGTTTCACCTTCAGGAGTGACGAACTGTGGGAGAGTTGGCTGCCTTGAGGATCTGGCACAGCTTCAGCATGCACACGTGGGGATGGATCAGCTGAGAGAAATGACTGCATTTATTCAATGAATTTACATGAGGTGCCTGCATTGCCAGAAAGGGCTGGTCTCCCCCCCACCTCCTAAACATCAGTGGCTCCTCGCAGGAGAGGCAGGAGTGGAGCAGCAGGCGTGTGGAGGGACCGGGCTGGGGATTTTTCAGCAGAGCAGCTCCTGTGAAGGATGCTGCAGGAGGCACATGCTGTCCTGGGGTCTGGCTCCTATAAGCAGGGTTAACAAATAGTTACCTCTGGCCAACCTGCTCTGCCTCTAGCCAAACCATGTCTCCCCTTCTACCTGAGGTCCCAATCTTTAGAAATCCACCTGCAGCTTCTTGCACATCTGGTTAGAGGTACCAGCTTCTGCTCTGTCGGTGCATTTCCCTTGAAAACAATCTCTGTGCCCAAGGTGTACAGAAGGAAGCGCTGATTTGCAGTAAGTGTAGGGGACAGAAGAGGAGGAATAGCTCTGTGCTTCTGCTCTTATTCCTGGTTCTGAGGAGGTGACCTGCCACAGACCTGTGGCATGCAGGAGTCGCAGCTTGTTATGAAAATGTGCTGGAGAGGTTAAATTACTCATTCCTTAATCCTATGGCGTTATTCCCAAGGTGACTCTGTTAAATATGGTGCCCAGGCCTGTGATTAGGGTGTGTTTATCCTAAAGCCCCCACTCCAAGGGGCTGTGACTAGCCTCTGCACAACCTATTGAGCCAGAAACAACTGGTTCAAAGGGGAAACTTGTTAGGGTCCTGCAGCTGGTGCTCTGTTCTCTTAGCTTCCTGAGCTGAAGAACATTTGAAGGAAAAAGCCATCTCAGTCCTCCAAAAAAAAAAAACCAAAAAGCAAACAACAACAAAAAAAACCCACAATACTTAAGCCTAAAATGGGGTTCCTTTAAGGATTTGATTCCTCACTTTGTACCTGGTTATAGCTGTTGCCTTGCTGCATGGTCTAGAGGCCTGCAGTTCAGCACGTGATCTGAGCTGAAGCTCCCCGGCATTTGGGCTCCATGTGCATCCACACATCCTACCCCCAGTAGTCATGTTTTGTGGGAGATGCTCAGGGATGAGGTGCTGTGACAAATAACAGCTTGTCACGGGGATGCTGGCCAACCCATGACATAGCAGAGATGCTTCAGGCTTAAACTTTCGTTCCTGAGAGCTGCCAGAGTGACAGCCTGTCCCCAGCGGCACACTGCAGTCCCCACCTCGGAGCACTGCTCCTGCTGCGGGGACCTCGTGGGACACACAAAGCTGCTCACACAAAGCCTGGGCTATGAAAATCCCCTGGCAGCCCTGAATGAATTCCTGCTTTAGCTAGAAAGTTGCTTCTGAGGAAGAAAAAAAAAATCACACTGATTTTAATGTGTGATGGAGAATCCGTGACAGCCTTCACTGTTCTGGGTTCAGCCTGACAGGTATCAGTACTGATAATACTGTCAACACCAGCATTAGCTGATGAGCTAACGATCATAAACTCATATTGCCTTGGGCATGCATCTGTCCAGTTCTTTTGCCTCGTTAGACTGTATTTGCTAAAGGACAGAGCTCTTTGATCTGTTCCTTACATAGGTACTTGCAAACTGTGATCAGACTGTCCTATTAACCTTCCCCTTTTGTTAAGGGGAACAGATGGTGCTTCTGGAGCCTTTCTCTAAGCTGAGCTTTTGGTCTTCTAATCATTTCTGGGTGGTTCTTTGCGCTGCATCCAGTTTTTTTGATGTCCTTCTTGAATTGCAAGCATTGAAACTTATGATGCTGACCATATTAATGTCGTATTAATTTTTCGTTCGAACTTCACCCATCCAAAGTGTCTGAGCTCCCTTGACCTCAGGAGTGTTCCAGCACAGTGTGCTCAGCTGTTGTTAGTCAATGTTGACCAGCAAGTTCCTGCCACAATCAACGGCTTTACAGGATGCTGTTCCTATCGTTTGTGTTGTTGTGTGCAGCAGTAGAGGAGTCTATACTGTATTCCTTGGTGCAGCTTAGTTAGCCATGCAGATCTGTTGGTTATGTCTCTTCTGTTATTTAAAGTCCTGTACTGTTTGTCATCTTCAGACTTAATTAGCAATGATTTTGTTCTTCCACTCATTAACATGTGTTAACACAGGTTCAAAGACCAGCCTCTGCCAAATCCTAAGTAGGAACACGCGTGTGTACCTGTGACTACATAGTCCCCACTGCATGAGTTGATTTTTCATCCATTAATACATGTCAGATTACTTTTTCCTCATCTTAAATCATGTAGTGTGAGCTTAAATTCTGCATGGAAAACCAAGTGTCACTTTACTGACAGAATTAAGAGTATAATCAAGTTAAGTATAAAATAATAACTAAGGTCAATATTAGATACTGCCTGTTCTGAAGAATTTCCAGTTTATGCAGTTAATTTTAGCACCCCTAATTTGCTGGAGATCATCGTTAGGATTTTCTATTTACCTTTTAAAATACTTGGCACATCAGCTGGTTTTCTTCCAGTCACTGCAACTTCCATGTGCACAAGATGTGTTTAAAATTGACAGCAATAAGTGTTTCAGGATGTTCTTGTAAAACTGGTGCAAGTCATCCAAACCTGCTGAATTTAGGTTCTGCTTAATTGGCTGCAGTTTAAGGTTCTGCTTAGTCGGTAGTAGAATAAGAAGTGCAGAACTGGTGATGTAACATGCATACACCACCTAACTACTGTTCCCATGCAAGGAAAAGTGAAAAGTGTTGATCTTCTGTGATTCTTTTGTGCTCCCTCCCCACCACCATGTGGAAGTGATCAAAATAGCACTGGAATAATCTTTAATATCTTCACAAACCCAATCTATATGGCTCTTAATTTTACTAGCTAGATTCACCCCTGTACCCTTCTTTATAAGTTTACAGGTCCTTGCTTTTGGCTCCTTGTCATCACCTTTCCCTTCTTCCAGGGCGATATGCTTAACCCTGTGCTTCTATGTGGCTTAGTGTTGGACATAGCACTTTTGAGTTCGTACGTTGTCATCTAGATGGTGGTGTTAACATTTGGAGGGCGTTTTGTAACAGCCGTGTGGCTCCAGTTTTGCCTTGCTGAAATCCACTGCAGTAGCACAGCTTTTATTCTCATCCATTCTTGATGATGCTTAAGGAACAAGAGTAAAATCTCTGCTTTATATTTGTGCTATCACTGACTCAAGGAAAGGAAATACTTCTTTTGAGAGTTGCTCCATTTTTTTCTCTTCCGTACTTATCATTCCTAAATAAGAACACCACTGATTTCTCCATGTTCCTGTTGTGTGACTGTCTGCCAGGATTCAGCACTGTTGAGTAGGAGAGTTTTCAGAAATGAGCAGTCCTGGCTCCTCTGTGTTAGTCCTGTTTCTGCTGTGCAGACAGATAAAGCAAATTAACCTAATAGGAGACATGCAGAGAAGAAACAAATCCTGAGGTTCATTTGCTTCATTTTTTTTCAATGTTTTGCTGTTGGTTTCTCACTTGTCTGGTCAAATGCAAAAGAGAGGATCTTTCTTTTCTCTAAGACACATCCTTCTAACACTTAGTGGAGCATTATTGCACAGTCAGCCTCCTCTCTGCCCCACAGGGCTTCTTGGTTGAGCACTTGCGAGCTGAGAAAGCTACTACTGAGGAGCAGCGAGGAGTTCTCTTCCCAGGAGTTCCCCAGATGTGGCTGTATGCAGTGAAGCACTGCTATTAATCCCTTGGGATATTTGCCAGCCAACTTCAGAAGCCCTGAAACTTGCATCTCGTCTTGGATCTGGGAGGACGGCAGGCCATCCTGCTGTTCTCTTGCCTCCCTGAAGAACACTTGTTCTTTCCACCCAAGGTTCAAAAGCTGTTGGTATAGAAGGCTTGTGGGGTGAAAATCCCAAACATGTGCATTATGAAAGGACCATTCAGGGTAGCTAAAATAGAATTTTTAACACTGTTTTACAGGGACAGAATGGTGTGTTCATCCCAAAATGCGTGGCTTGAGCTCACCTGTATGCGTAAGCTATTGCATGGTGCCAAGAATAAGCTAATCAGTGGCATCCCCCAAGTGCACAGCCTTTGGGGGCAGAGGAGCACTGAAAGCTGAGCTGGTTCAAGTTACCGCATGTTGGACTCGAGCTCAGGGTTTCCTCAGCTCAGTGTAAACAGGGTTCCTTGATCATCTTGCCTTGTTGTGACTTATTTGTCTCAGCCTTCCTCTTTGAGAGGAGGAGGAGGAATTCTTTGATGGTTTACATGGCACTCAGTTAATGGGATTTTTATAATAAGAATCAGCTGATTTGTAAAAACAAATAGAGAAAATATTTTTAAAAGGCTTCCTTTGAAAAAATGTCTGAGTGTTATGAATGACCTTGATATCAAAACAACAAATACATCATACAGCTTATAAGTTAGCCTTCCTGAAATCTCATCCTAGTCTGCATTTGAAGTAGTTCTTTTAAGGATTATCTCCTCTACCCTCAGCCTCTCCCCATCATAATTGAAAGTTTATACAGTAGCCATGTGATTTCAGTGTGGAGAGCTGGTGAATGTGACATCTTGAATTTTCTCTCTACACTGCGATGTGGTGGGAACAAAGATGCGTGTTGTTACACCAGGTAATAACTGCAAAGGCGGTTGATGTGGAAGTGTTATTGCCAGATGAAACGAGTGTTCAAAGTCGCCAGGGATTTTCCCTGTCATTTTGACCTTCCCACCTGAATTGGGCAGAATTGAGATGAGATGAGCTCAGTAATTAGACCTATCCACTTTTAACCTGTTTGGAATTGCCGAAGGTTAGCTGCAGGTCTAAATGTCCCATGCTTGGAAATTTGAGTGCTTGCCTGTGGCAACTGGCAGGTCTCTGTGGGCTGGTTTCTGTATTATTGGTGTGCATGCTTTCAACCTGTGCTCTGTTTTAATGTAGCTTTTAATCAGTAAATATATATGGAATTAAATATGGCCCTTGTCAAGGCTGCTGGTTAGGTGCACTCACAAGTCAGAACCCTTGAGAGTAATTGCAGGTGCAGGTGTTGCCAAGCATGTGCTGTTCCTGCAAAAGGGAGGATGTCCTTTGGAAAATAGTCTCAGATTATGGGTAGTTAGGAATGGATGCTTTAAATTAATCTAATGCAGATGGGAGTCTCAGAGCATTTTTCTTTCCTTTTACTTTTTATATTGCTTTTTTTCTGCTGTAAGTTTGCTTCATCTGCATATGCTCTAAACATCTAAAGCAGTCATGGAGGGTGTAGCTACAACTCTTGTCTCCTAGCCATAGACTGGAGGCACTGAGTCTTTATTAATTAAAATAATGTGGCAAGACTTTTTTCCTCCCTGAGCAGCAGTGTGCACAGTACTATGTTGTCGGAATCCTTTCTTCTACCAAAAAAAAAAAATAGCTGCGAGCTTTAAACTTAATGTAGCAAACCCAAGGCTTTAAAGATGCCTCAGAGATCTCCTTTGTTTTTGAAGATGATGACTGGTGCATGAAGATTTCTGAGATGAGTACAGTCTTTTTTGGAGAAACTAACCTGTGGCCATGACCAAGTCTCTCTAATGCCTTGTTAGCAGTGGGGTGTGAACTTGTTGTAGGGTGAGTGGTATCTGAATCGTCTCGGAAATAAGATAAATGATCTTGACTCAAGACTGCCTTCAAGAGCTGTACTTTTGCCACGTACAATGGTATGTTTGAGACCAGATTTTTAGGAAGCTTCCTGCTGGAGCTGTGAGCTGCCCCTCTGGGCAGGGTGGGAGTGTGAGGGCTACAGGACAGGCAGGGGCTGCTTCCTTCAGCAGGGAGCAGTCACATTTGTGCCTGGGGTTCGGTCTCAAAGCTGCCATATGCTTGGTGTCACAAAGCTGTCCAAAGGGCTCTGTCACTGGAGCAGCAATCAGCTCCAAGGGCATGTGGCCCATCAGCGAAGCAGCTGACTTCAGGGGTGATGCAGGTTTGTAATCCCCCGGATAGAGCAGGTGCCTGAGCATCACCAGTACTCTTGCTGCAGACCTGCACCGATTCCAGGCAGGAAACTTTACTCCTGCATTCCTTGTCCCCACTGTGCTTCTAAATCACTGATACTACAGGGTGTATTTGGAGAAATCCTGGTCTGGGATTGTTCTGGAGAATGGCTCAGGAAGGAAATTGGGGTGCAGCCCTGAGGTCCTCCACGGAGGTGTTTGGGCTCACCCATGGGAGCTGATGTGTTGGCTGCGCTTGGCAAGGGAGTTGTGGATGGGGTTAACGAACGCTGTGGATCCCTGAACTCCTGTGTGGTGTTAAACAGAAACCATGAGAAGTGGAAAATGATCAGTGATAGGAGAATACTGCAGCAAGTATTTAATATTTATGGTGTGTACCTAGATGGTTTTTCTGTGACTGTCTCCTAATACCCTATAGGAGAAGGGGTACTGGGCTGTGCAGCCCATCTTTATGCTGAGAACAGAGAAATCTAAACAGAAACATGAGTTATTTGTGACAGTTCACACTGTTAAACTTCATGTTGCTTGTGTGGTAATCATTAAATCAAATGCCACAATGCTCTGTATTTTTAAGTATACCGATACCTCAGTTCCTTCTTAGTGCCTCTCCCCATTTATTCAAGAAGACAGTTCTTGACATAAAAGATAAAATGTATTTGTTCTCATTGTTAATAAACATCCAGGTATGTTCAATGGTAGGACCATGATTCAGTGCAGCAGCACGCTGACTATGCTGAGGCCATTTCTCAGATATATGATGCTGCATTCCACTGTGGGCTGAGCACAAATGCCTCATGGGTGTATTGTTTTCTGCTGTCCAGCTCAGTGAAAATTAATTACGGAAGGTGATAAAGGGAACTTTTTTTTGCAAGCTACACATGCTGTGAGCAGAGATGAATGGAAAAAGGATTTTGAAAATACCTGAGTCGTCCTTTTGGAAAAGGTGGAAAAATGATGTTGGCTAATTCTTCCCTGGTGGGATCCTGCTGTTATGGAGATAATCACAAGACAGATTTGTCCTTATAGCGTGATATTTCTGTGACTTGCTTGTTTGCTGGATAGAAGGGGTTTTACAGGTCAACTATTAGAGAGGTGAGAACCAACCTGGCTGTACTCTGAAAGATGTGCTAATGTGATTTGTCTGAAATAGTCCCAGACACTGACCGTGCTACATGAAAATACTTCAACATTTTGAAACAGTGACAGTCAGTTTCTAGTCTTATGATTTGGGAGGAAAAAGTGATATTCTTTTACCTAAGGCTCCCCTTACTTTCCTTTATTCACTTTTCACTTGAACTAGGCTTTAGAAGAAATTAAACTTTTTCTTTAATTGACAGAGGCAAATATCTATTCTATTTTTAATAGACTTTTTCTCGTTATTTGGAGTAATTACATTAATTTATTTTTGTCTCCAGGCTAATAGTATTCTCCTGCCCTAATCTCTGTAGATGAACATCGGTCCTGGAGTCTGAGTCTGCTTTTTCCCCATGGGCAGAGATTATCATCCACAAGGCTTTCTTGCACTGTCTTTGGTCTGAACACATGGTAGTGATATCCAGGGCTCACCTCCCTTGTAATCGGACCTTCACTCTTCCTAGAGAAGAATCTAGAGAATTGCTTATAATAGGGAAATAAATTCAGCGTGGAGTTTAATGTCTGATTTCTTTTCAACTGTGCAAATTACTGTCCTAGCAAAATTGAAGTGAATATAATTTGTCCTTAAAAACAATTACTTTAATTATTTTTTGCTATGCTGCACTCTGCTGATGGCATATGTGGCCAGTGGGACTTATTTAAAATATGTATGCCCTTAATATCAGCTCAAAAAGAAAGATATCTCAGCTGGAAAAAATTAATGTGATGTAGAAAACTAGATTGTTTTTTCCATCTGACCTTGCCTCTGTTTAGTTATCTTTTGGTTTTGATGCTGAAATCTACAGATTAATAATTGTGTAGCTGCTTGAGTAAAGTTGGGGCAGAGAACAATTATTAACTGCAAACAAATCTCTCCTTTGCCTTTCCCTCAGTTGGAGCGCAGTGTCTACAGCACGGTTATAATTGCACGCACAATCACTCATGTTCCTAATAATGAAGGAAAACTGATTACTTTCCACAGGCTGTTTGCTGCCAAAGGGGGGCTTTCCGTTATCTGGTGTGGCTCCGGTGTGCAGGGTGCATTTACACTGCACCATCGTGATGTCAGGCCCCGGTTTATTTTATCGGAGCTGCCTCTGCTGGCAGGAGCAGCCTGGCCCAAGCAGTGCAGAGGTCTGCTTGGGGCTACGCAGGTTTTCCAGGCTGGTTTTTGCAGCCTGTGCTGAATTTGACTCTGCTCTGGCTATCCTGCTCTCCATCCCTGAGCTCGGTGCGTTAAGCTAGCTCGTCTCGCTCCGTGGCACGCTGCAGTCCGGCTTTCAGCGCCGTGCGAGCGTGTGTCCTTGCTGTGGCCGTGCAGTACGGCACGTTGTGACAGGGCCGAGTGACGCCAAGCCTGCTTCCTCCTCGGGGGCGTGTGTCATCCTCATCGAGTTCTCAACTCACCTGCAGGGGTCTAAGTCTGGCAAACACTTTTGTATCTGCTGGATTCAGGAACATTGGTCCAGTTTGTATGAATAAATCGCCAGAGCTGTTAGAGTTGCTAGCATGCTGTGGCTGAGCTCTGCCTTGGGTACTGTGGAGTTCATGTCTACAGACTGAAGTCCAGAGATACTGCAGTTATTGAGGCCATATATGAGACTATAAAGGTCAAGCCCGTAAGGCTTGCACAGCTGATTGCACGTGACTGTAGATGTGACTTCTTGAAGGTGCTGTTGCAGACAGATCTTGCAGAGTGCAGTGTGTTTCCAGAGAACATGCTGTTCTTGGAAACTTGACCTGAAATTGGCTTTGCCTTTAGGGTTTTGTAGTAGAACAGCCTGTCACAGCTTAACTGCCTGAATTTTGGACTTGGAAGGGCTCTTAATCATCTCATAAATCAGTGCTGTAATTTTCTGAAAACCTGGGATTCAGTTTGGAGCCGAATCCAAGTGTTCTTAGAAAAGATCTAAATCTGTAGGGGAAAGCAGATCCTTGAGCTATAGAAGGGTGATGTGGTAGAGACCTGTCCTCACTGGCACTGACACGCATTGAAGAGCTGTCCCACCAGCACTAAGCTGCTTTCACTTCTCATCTGTGGACTTGTGGGTGCTTTTAACCCTGAGTACTGATCAAACCTTTCAACCCTGATCACCAGATTAAAGGCATGATTGGTAGATCAGTTGTTTATTGCTTCATTAGATATATAGATTTGTTGTACACAGCCTCTCTTCCCTGCCCCCAAAGCTGTTTCTAAAGCTCAAACCTTTAAATACCAGGGTACTCTGGCTGTTTAGGGGAGTTAAAAAAATAAAAATAAAAAATTGAACACCAACTGATTGGCCCCTGCATAACTTGCAGCCCAGCTTTTTCATTACTGAAGGTTAGTGGGGTCTAAGAACTGCCTTAAGTGCTCTGGCCAAGTAAGAGTAAAACCTCTCTCCAATTAACAAGAGTTTTCTGGAGTCTTTCGTGCCTCCCTGACTTCATCTCTCCCTGGATTTCTGTGACTGTGAAATCACTCTGAGAAATTGTGGGGTTGCGAAGACATAGGTGCAAATAACTGCAGTGCTCTGAGAACCTTTCCTGTGAAGTGGTAGTGAAATGCCGTTATATGGCCACTCCTCCTTTGCGCACACCAGCTACAATTACCATTGCACCAGGGATGGGGCTGCCATAATTGGCTGATGACATGGTGAGTGCTGGTGAAGTTGTTTCCTTAGGAATACCCCAGCTAGCTTCCCAAACACATACTGTCGTTTAGAAGACAAGCTAATGCCATCATAAAAGGGGACTTGCTCAGTCTCAACTAGTGCTGTTTTGTATGCTGTGTATGTGAAAGGATTTCTTGTTTATAATCCAGTGATAAATCCAACTAACCACCTTACTAATTAAGTGGAAAGGAGTTAAAGCAGTAAATGTAAGATATCCTTTAAAATGAATTTTCAGCCTGTTCATTCCAGGAACTGGATTTTACCCACAAGGGTTTTGGGGCTGTGGAAATGACCAAGCTGTGGTGCTGGAGGGAGGCATGGGTGCTGGCATGGGGACCATGTGTCGCTTGTGGAAGGCTGATGGTGCAGGATAAAAGGGCAGTGTCAGCCCTGAGCATCGCAGTGCTGTGCTCCCTGGGAGGATTGCTCATAGTCCTGCACTGCCCACCTTGCTCATCCAAAATGGGCCTGGGCGTGGGCAGCAGGAGCTCTGTCTGCCCCTTGCCTGGGTCTCTGCAAGGGCAGCAGAAGTGAGCTTGGGCAAGCGATTTGGGTGGAAGTCCCAGCAGTGCTCACAGGGCAGTTAGCACAGCTACCTGCACCCTTCCTCCAGAAAACACCAAAAAATACTTGGTGTTCACTTTGATCTATTTCAAAGAGTGCTTCCTATTGAAGAGATGTGGAAAAGCATCGCTGCTCTTGGTCAGAGGTCCCTGTGTGCAATCAGGAGATAACATCACAGATGGGGATCAAATCCCATCTCTGCTAGGAGCTGCTCTGTCCTCAGATCTCTGCTACACCCCTCTGTCTGTAGCTTCCCCAAGTCCCGGCAGAAGCAGGACCTGCAGAACACAGATGCTCATGTTGACAGCCTGGTAAAACACTTGAGTAAACAATTGTTCCTTCACATGGTCCAGGAGAATCTCTAATTTAAATGCCAGTGGCTGCAGAAAAGATGCTAATGAAGCGAGCCTAGCAGCCTCATTTACCCGTATGAAACCATTACCACTAGATAATTCATTCTCCTGGAAAATACACTAATAGTAATGTAATACACAGAACACAATACTACCTTGTAATAAGTCTGACAGGCAGATTGCAGTGTCTGTTTAGACTGTATTAGCCAGCCAGCAGTTTCAAATACTTTTATGTGCAGACCCTTGTTGCTCAACTCTGCTCTTTACTGGTTGAGCTAAACTAAAGAAAAATGCATTATATCTAGAAAGTCCAAGAAAAAGCTAAAAACTTGCCTTCTAAATGGAATAACCCTTCCTCCCAAACGAACAGCTTTCAGTTGTTTTTGCAGAAATGAGTCACTTTGTTTTTCCTGAGTAGTGGACAGGGCAATTATGCTGTGCTTAATAGTTTTGTTCAGGTTCTTGGGTTCCTTAACTCAGAGCGTCACTGCAGACTGCAAGCACCAAACAAGACTTGCATAACCTGGCTCTTTTGCTCTTTATAGCATGAGGTGGCAGTTCTGTTGAGACAAGTGCTGCTGGCCATTTAGTGCATAATGTATGGACTGTAGCTGCTAATCACCAGCACTCCTGGTCTGTGTTTAAGGCTCATCCTGGCTGAAGCTTGCAGTGCCTGGGGCTACCTCAGCAGACTCCCAGGAGCAGGTAGCCTGTGGAGGACTCACCTGCTTCTCCTTCACATGCTGCAAAGTGCTGCCCCTCTGCTCAGCGTGATGCAGCTGGCCAGGCAGAGGACAGCTGTGTCCTTGATGGCTGGAGTGGGAATAGCTCCTGCTTCAGGAGCTGGAGTGCTGCTCAGGGTGTGCTTTGCTCCAGGCCAGCAAAAATGTAAGGGCTTTTGTGAGGAGCGTGATGCCCACAGAAGTTAACACCAGTTGTTGGAGAGTTGTGCTTATGGGCTGCCAATCAGTTAAAGCCCTTATAACTTGGGGAGATACATTGCTGTAATCTTGATTATGGTTGAGCAAGGCAGCTGAGCACACTCTGCCTTTAAAGAAGGTTTTTTTTCCCCCCCTCAGCATTTGTGAGGAAGAGTTTTGTCTTCCTGATGCATGTCACCGTCTGGTTCCTGTTGGAGCTGACCCAGGGAGAGGGATGGGTACCTTTCACCCTTCGTGCTATTTAAGGGGAAATAGGGCAGGGAATAAGATAGAAGAGGAGGGAACAGAAGTAGAGGAGAAAATTCCTCTCTGGAGCCTCTACCCTGGCATGGGGGTGGAGACGTGCAGACCCTGAGGATGTCCCCTCATCACCCACACAGCTTCTCCAGATGTGTGCAAGGGGCATGGGTGGGGTTAGGGGCTGTGCACTGAGCTGCACAGCAGAAACAGCATCCTAATCAGTTTGCGACCGGGATGGTCTCACTGGTGCACCCGCATGCCCCGAGGAGTCCTTTCTGTGCCCTGTCCCAGCACATAGGTCAGAAGAGAAACCACCAATTCCCATCTATTTATGGGAGGACTGTTGTTTCTATTTTAGATCTCTTGATCTGAAGTGCAGTTTATCCTTCTGGAGCATTGAACTTGTGCTTTTGTATCTCTGGACTGCAGACACTGCTCATAGCTAGGACTGCCCTGACGTGTTCACTGTTCGTATGAGTTTACCCAT
This sequence comes from Chauna torquata, assembly GCA_013399475.1. Taxonomy (NCBI): domain Eukaryota; kingdom Metazoa; phylum Chordata; class Aves; order Anseriformes; family Anhimidae; genus Chauna; species Chauna torquata. The sequence goes on along the minus strand of VXAL01019451.1, from coordinate 391,180 downwards.
CGCAGAGCCTCGGGCAGGCTCATGCTTTCCCTCGCTCTGTTCTGATTTGACTTGAGCAATCCGTTCTGATCAGCTCCATGGTGAAAATTGGTCCAGAGCAGAAAACTTGCTGTGTGTAATGTACAGCTGATTGCTGCTAACTATCTTGAGCAGTGCTCAAAGTTGAAATTTAGAAGCTGCAGCATCCAACGGGTTCGCTTTGCAGCCCATGTTGGAGAGGTGCATACCAGTTTGGTGTTCGAAGAAAAATTGGCACCGTGTGCTGTTGAATGCTGGCCCACTTCAATTACTGACTGAAAGATAAAACACGTTTTGCTCTTGGCTGGCTTCCTTGCTTGCTGATGCTAATAACATCACAAGCTCAGCATTTCAGGGGTCATCTTGAAAGAAGCAGAGACCTGAACCCCCCACTCTTGTATTCCTGCTGCCATTGCCAGGCTGGAGACCAGCGCTGGGCTCTCACTTTGCCAAAGCGCAGATGACTGAGGGATGCTCCAAAGCAGGGTGGTTCTTTTCCTTTTGACTAGCAGGTTTGTCCATGCACATCTCATCTTTTGTTTTGCACCTGTGCTAAGGTCAGTCTGAAAACCTGCAGAGCTGCAGCTTTAACAGCCACTCTGCACACCTTTATAGGACCCAAGGCTGGGGACGACCTGGTTGTGTGTGTGTACATCTTTCTCATCCTCTAGAAAGTTTTGCAGACTTTTCTTCATTTTTTTTTAACACTCCAGGAAGCTTCTCTGTCTCTGCAAATTAATTTACTGTGGTTATTTCAGTTTTGTTCACAAAACTGACAGAAAACTCTTGACAGAAACTCTTTAAAGCTAGACTCTTCACATCGAAGGAAAAACCCGAAGCCAGGCTGGATCACAGCTAACAGTAGGAGACATAACGCTTAGCTGCAAAAAACTGCAAACATACCTATAAGCTGATGCATGGAAAACTCAAGTGCTTCCTCAGCTGCCTGCCGCTGTGAATGATAAAGATGATAGAAATGAACTTTAACTTGTTCATTAGTGTGAAAATCAAATAACTGTAAGGCCAGCTTTTACTACTCCTCGCTCATACTAAGGGTGGTTTTGCTACAACTACTTCATGCCAGTTTTTCCTCTAAGTGTTGTTGTCCCATGTGAAAAGGAGGACTTTTTTTTTCCAATCTGATGGTGGGAACTTGTGCTGTTAGCACTGATGATAGAGACTTTGGTTTTGATCAGGAATTTAATGTGGGTGCTGCTTCTAGATGCTGTTGAGCCAACTGCAGGAGCCCACAGGTCATGGGGAGCCCGGGATGAGCTGCTGCACGGCTGTCGGGGCCAAGGTACTCAGTGAGGCTGCTTCATCTCTCCCGCCTCATGCTGTCAGGAAGGCTTTGACTGATGGATCTTAATTAACCTAAAATTGTTTTTCAGCCTCCAGTGTGGAATTTTTCTCAGCACTTACACTTTTGCGTGGAGTTGGCTTGTTTATTCCGTATCCCCAAGAGTGGAGAGTTTTAATTCTGTAAGCACCAAATGTCTTTTTTCTTTCCATACGGCCTTTTATCTTGCTGCTGTAGGTCAGTAATTAGCTATGCAACTGATGTTTGCAGTACTATTTTATGCTTGGGGAGGTTACAGCAGGCACAGGTGGCAGTGATTCTGCCAGTCCATATGCAAACATCACCAACCCTGCTTCTGTTAATGCTTTGTCTCCTGGCAGCTTCCTTTAAGGGTGCTGCATAATTGTTCTGCTGGAAACATTTCCATTAATAATGGAATTTAACTTTCTGTTCTAACATTCTGTCAGCTAGATTTTCTTCTTTTAGGTTGATATTAACTGTGGTGGTTCATGAGGCTCTTTGCATGTGTGCAGATGTAATTGTGCACAGAAGTTGGTCCTGTCACTCAAGGCAATGACTCCCAGGACCCTCAGTGAGCTTCCTCGGCTGGCCTGAGGCAAGTGGCTCAGATCCTGCGAATCTGATTTCTGTAAAAAAAAAAAAAAAAAAAAAAGACTGTGGTTGATCTTGAAAGTAAAAATAAAAATTAAAAAAAAAAAATTGCTAGTTTTCTCTAGCAATGACAGTCCAGCTCATAAAATCAGCTGAGTCCTCTTGGGGTTTTGATGCTACAAAGCTTGTCATAGCGGGTTATAACTATATCATTTCTGAGGGTCTACTAGCAAACAAAGATCTGCGAGTTCATCTCCCACCAAGAAAAGCTGGCTCAATAAAGCCTTCCCTTGCAGACCTGAGGAACAGTGTGGATGATGTCTGTGTACAAGGGACCTTGTGTCCCTTCCTGGGACAGCAGCGGTAGGGGATTCTCCATGTCCCATCACAACTGCTTAGCTCAATCCTCTGAGGGAGCTGGTCTTTCTAACTAAAGATCATGGCAGTTGTTTATCACAAAAGAGATTTTGACTTAAAGTTCTCCAAATGTATACAAATCTATTCTCCTGGTTATGAATTAAGGCAGGGCTTTCAAGACTCTGTAATTTTGGTTGTAACAAGCCTCAAGGTATCTGGCAATGATGAATAAAGGGTTTGGCTGGAGCATATGTTAATGCACAGAAAACAATGACACTTAAAATAAATGCCCCCCGAAGTGCCATATTTGGCAGCGGCTGCAGGAGATGTGTAGTAAATGATGCAGTACTGGTGCTGTGCTTATGAGGCACAGCAGCAGCTTCTGGCTGGTTCAAGGATTTAATTCTGCTGAGCTCCAGCAGCAATGTGGGCAATGACCTGCAATGTGAGTGCCTTGCAGCAAGGGTTTTAAAAGTAACTACTGATTTGAGCTATGTAAGAGGTTTGGTGGCAGCTGCAAATCTCTGGGAATGAATGGCACCTCCAACAGCAGCCGTGGGGTACTCTGGAGGCTCTGCAGGCTCAGTGGGTTTGAAACTTGGGCTGGAATTTGAACATTTTGTGGAAGAGGCTTCAGGACTGAACACAGTAAAGGTGCTGCACTTCTGTAGCTGGAATACAGATCCCTTCCTTGCCTGTAGCAGGATCCTGCCTACCAAAAGGTGTCCCCACATATTTATCTGCAGGTGTTGCGTAGCTTAAATCATTAGGGTAGAAGAGCAAAGTGCCATTTGCACTAAGGCACAGCTTTTCCAGGTGCCTGGAGTTGTACTACAGGCAGAGCTATTTAAGCACAGCAAATGACTCTTTTGCAAGATTGCTCTTCTTCCTCTTTTGTTTTCTGCCTTAAGCCTGAAACAAAATGTATTTGTCATTTGCAAGTGTTTTGGTTGTAGCAGTGTGCCCCTGGAAAGGCAAATGTAATAAAAGCTTCGGGGATGTGTGTGTGGAATTGTATGCTTTTTGATTAATAAAAGATTTATTTCTTGCCCATGGACACAAAACCTTTTTTGCACAACAACAGGCAAAGCTCATTAATCAGCTTACAGCCAACAAAGTTTGCTTGCAAGCATAGTGTTGTTTTGAAATGAAATGGGGGGTAGGGGGCAAGGATGATTGATTTGTCATGTATTAGGCAGCCTGTAAACTTCACCTGAAGTTCTGTGCCTCCTAGTGCTGCAACCTTTTTGGGGGACGGGGGGTGGAATTACAAGTAAAGTCTGCAACCCCCTTTTTCCAGAAAGGGATCAATGAAGGGGATGGGGCAGCTCGAGGTAGAGTGGAGCTGGTTGAAGTGCTGAGGAGTCACCCTCTGCTCAGAGGGGGCAGCAGGCTCCCAGCATCTGCGCTCCAGTGCTGTGGGGCTGAAAGCTGAGCGGGACGAGGGGCTGTGCTGGATGTCCCGTGGGGGTCTGTGCTACGTGGTGTCTCCATCGCTCTCAGTTCCGCTGTTGTGTAACCGTGTGTTTGCGTGTGTGGGGCTGGGCGTGGGCAGCTCTGCCATGGTGTTGGAGCAGCTCCAGCACGCCCATGGGGAGTGGCATACGGGACAGCGTGCTGTTGGATGCTCTCTCACATGGAGCTGTGTCTGGGCTGGGGTCCCATCCTTGCAGGGAAATAAACATTGCAAACTGTGCTGTGCCTTAAACCGACCCTGTGCTTGCTGCTGTATTCAAGCTTTAAGCAGACCGTGCAGAGGCACACGTGATGGTGCTGAGAGCCAGCCCCCCCTTCTCAAGCAAGCATATCCAAACCCTGTGTCAGGAGCAAAACATGTGGAAATATTTCTTCATTCTCTGACAAAGCAGGGCGGTCACAGGTGCCACAGAGAAGGTCAGTGTCCATCAGCTTGCAGCATCCTCCTTGCCACAGCTAGAAGTGGCTTGTGGAAAGCTGTGCATGTCTGTGCTGGTGAGCCCTCTTACAGGTGGTGTTGGTGATTTTTTTTCTACCTGAAATGACTACAGGTATAGACTTACACAGGTGCAGGAACAGTTTCTACCATTACCCTAGAGAACAGCTATGCTACTGTTGTTACTATGGGAATTTAGGATACTGAATAATACAAAAATGAAATTCTGGCTAGTAGAGGGATTTCTATCTCCTGGCTGGGTGTCTTCGCACCATATTTCTTGTACATCCCTAGTCTGGGAGGACTTACTAAAGCAGTGCGGTGCTGCAGAGCATGGACTGCCAAGTCAGATCTTCCTGGGCTTGTTAACTCAGGCCAAAAGTCACAATGGAGGTGACAAACCTTGCCAGACCTGAACTGGCCTCAGGAGCAACCTGAGGTGCAGGTGTCCTTTACCTGTAGCTCAGGGAGCCTTCCTGTGGCAGCGGCTGGGGTTTCTTCACCACAGCTGTACAAATGCCAGGGAGCTAGAAGAGAGGATGTTACTTAAGATCTAGAAAAAGATGCTTTTTCCCCCCTTTTTTCTGAAAATAGATCTTCCCTAAACAAACTTAGTGCTTTAAAAAGCGTCTGAAAAACAGCCTGGCTATTGCAGCCGGAATTTAATGCTGAGTGAAGGCTTGGTTCACTTTCTGTAGTTCCCTCATTAGGTTTGTGCTAGGGAAATGCATTGTCAGTTCAACAGGGAGAGAAATTAAACCAACAATCCTGTGGGAAACTTTCCAACTTTTACCCCCCAAGATCTTGCTTTTAGTGAAACAGAGGTGATATCAGTGTTTTTTGTTTTTTTTTTTTTACAAAAAAGTGATGAAATAAGCTTGTAACAGCTTCTGCTTTGAATGAAGGACTGATATGAATTAACTAGAATACTTGTTCTGTAGTCTTGATTTTTGATCAGTGTGAGAAAGGTCTGTATTTGTTAACTGTCTCAAGACTAGAAACCTGAGCTGGAAAATCATCTCTAGGACAGCGCTCATTTGTTCCCTGAGTTACAGCTTCCAACCCACTGAGGCAAATAGCAGAAACACGAATAGATGTGTAGTTGCCCACCCAGTTGCCTCTCATCTGTAGGAACAACATCTGCTCCCAGGCCAGTTGCAGTGGGCTAGAAATCTCTGGTTTTCCTAGTGTTACTTCTAGCTCATAGCTCTAAGGAGGCATCACTAGCAACTCATGTTTAGAAGTTCTTGCTGTATATTATCATTTTCTGTATTAATTGGCAAAGTTCTTTGGTTCTTGCTAGTATTTCATTGAGCTTGGGCTGCACGAGAAGGCAATAAATGTCAGTGCCTTCTCTAGGACAGTGGGACTTTGTGAGCTTGCAGTTGAACTGAGGCCTGCCTTGGGACTGCCTTACAGGCAGAAAAACTCCTACAGACTGCATACTAAACCTACTATTTTTAACTTTCTCAAGTTTAGAGAGCATAGCAAGACAACCCAATCTTCCCCAGAGGATTTGAGTAGAAATATCAGTCTGTTTCAGTTCACTACTTGAGGATCATTAACTACTGCTGAGGGCAATTAATCATTTTAAAGAATTTTTGTTTCTTCCAGGGGGCAGGGATGAATATGAGAAGTCTCCAGCTGATCCAGCATAGGGCCAAGCTGGGCACCATGATGTGTTGAACGTAACAGTTATTTGCTGCCCTAAGCCTTGGTGATTCAGAGTGGCTTTGGTGTTGTTCAGGCTCCTTGTCCCTGTCCTTGATGGGTGAGACCATAACTCAGTTAGGATGGACAATCCCTGGATTGGGGTGACTCTGGAGAAAGCTCAGCCTGTGGGAAGGGGCCGAAGGGATTGCTCAGACCATGCACTCAAAACTGTGTGAATGACTTGTTCCTGCTGTGCGTGCAGTTGGGAGAAAGGGCCTTGTGCCTCCTGGCTTTCTGTACCCAGGCCAGCACCATGAGTCCACCTGGGAGGTGTGAAATCAGCTGTGTTTGGCTGTTTTGTTGGCTTTGGAATGAAGTGTCACTGACTTTGAGTGCTTAAACTTCTCTGATACCACCTGCTGCTCTGCTATCTGTTATTCTGGCTTGTACCAATTGGTAGGCACTCAGTGAGTTGCAGAGTCAGCCTGCTGATGACGTGCTAAAAGAGGAGCTTGATATTAGCTGCTTTTTCCCAAAGTTCAGCAGTGTTCTCTCTGTGGGCTTGGCAGGCCTCATTGCTGTATTTGGGCTGAATGTTTTATCCTCATCTTTATGAAAACAAAGGATTTGAGTGATTTTCCCAGTGGTCAAACCATGCTGTAGGTTTTCTGGAGGTAAATGCCAACCTTCACAGATCCTGCCCACTTCCTCACACCACCTCTGAATGGGTATTTGGTCATGGCAAAAGTACCTTTCCACTGGTGCTACTGGTACAAATTTGGTGCAGGTTCCTCATGACTTGACTCATAATCTGATGGTAGTCTTGAGCCCTGACAGCTCTTCCAAATATCACATCTGACACTGCAAGACAGTGCCAGCAGAGCAGCAGAGAACAGATAAACCAGTGAGGGTATGCATTCTTAGCTGCAGGGTTTTCCTTCTGAGCCCGGGACCACCTGCCTGGGTTTCATCTTGCTGATGTTGAAGTCTATGGAAGTTTTTCTCATTGCTCTTGCAAATATCTACCAGGGGTTTCCAATTGTGCTTACCATGACCTCTCTACTGACTGCATTTGGGTGAAGGTTTGCCAGAGTTGAACAATTTTACAGTGTTAGTGCAGGTGAGCAAAGCTTTTCACCTTGGTGCCTCTAGATTGGGGTGGCTGCTGGAGGTCAGTTTGAAGAAGTTCAGAAAAGTTGGCTGGGAGAAGGAGAAGCAAGAGTCCTTGATTCCTGGTGCAGCCAATGAGACATTTGTGTTGCAAGAGTTAAAAGGAGAAATGGGTGGCAAACTTTCCTGAAACTCTGGTGGCTCTAGCTTTCCAGCAGAATGCCAGAATGCTTCTGTTTTCTTGTTTGTTGCATAGCCTCTATATTACCCCTTTTACAAGCCTGTGAAATCCGTAGAAGCTTTTGGAGTTTTGCAAGTTCTTTCATGAGATCCTGTAATCACCAGAGGTTGAGCAGTCAGCTGTTGGACTGCTCATGGGCAATCCTTTGCTGCCAGGAAGGGCAGAGATCAGCAAGCACCAGCACTGGTGAGCCTGAGGATGGGGAAGGGGAGGAAGCAGAAAGGCACATCTGGTGTGCCTGCAGAGGCTTGTCAGGGTCAGACGCTGCCCTTGGCTCATCATGGTGCATGTCCCAGGCAATCTCACTAGTGTAATGGAGGACTTACCCCAGGGTGATGTAAAACCTGTTTTTTCTCGTATATGCATCGTCCCTGACCTACTTGTTCCTAGAGTATCAAGAGCTAAGGTATATACACAAAAGAATGGGAAAAAGCAAAGGGTTAGTGGAGTCAATAGCATATAGGCTTATTCTGTTAAAATAATATTGTAATTTTATCATTTTTAGACCATCGGGTGTTCCTGGGTAAGGTATCTTCTAGATTTGAGCAAGCAATCGCTTGCTATCAAAAACTTACCTTGAGCAGCTTCGGCTTTAGAGTTGGAAATCTCCTTCCAGCCCCTGCAGCTAGACTTCTGGGATGGATATGTTGCATTGTAGGAAACCACATGGAAGTTTTTCTGAGCACTGGTGATATCCCACAACTGTTTTGTAAGCAAATGGAAAACATTGTAGTTAGCAAGGTACAATTTAGCAATTGCCCTAAAACATGCATAGAAATTACTGCTCCTGACATGAGAGCCAGGCAAGTTGAATACTGCATACCCCCTTGTGAAGCTATAATGGTTTAGGAAGGTTGGTCCATGTCCCTCTACCGTCAGTGAGACAGTGGTTCACCAGCTAGGTTTCAGATGATGTCCATGTTGCCTACTGCTTGGGTATGTTGTCTGAGATGTTGACTGTCAGATACCATGGGCTCATCTGGGCTGAAAGTGCTGTGTATCTTGGAGGGCTGAGGACAAATAAACACGTGCATGCGTGCTTCTGTTGTACTTCTAGTCTGTTACTGCAATGCCCTTTTGTCTCCTGCTGAGAGGTCGCTGGTGTGCTGAGCACAGGGGCTACTTTGTGCTGGTCCTGAGCAAAGTCTAGTGGGGCAGAGCAGTTCATTGTTGTATGGTGTCATTTCGTCATAAACTGAGAAAATTGCTCACCTTGTTCTCATGGCTGGTTGGCTGCATTACCCAGTGCAGTTTGCACTGCTGGTCTTACAGTATGCAAAACTACTGCCTATTCTTTTACAGATTCCTAAATCTAGCACGAAGTGCTGGAGCTTTGCGATGGTTATAAAGGAAGTTGAATCAGGGTAATTTTGGAGGTAACATCCTTGAGCGCAAATGATCTGAGAGAGAAAGGGCAGGAATAAAGAGAGGGCTTCCCATGTGTTAGAAGCTCAATGTGAGGTGTGCTGAGGGTCCCGCAATGAGCATCTGGTGTTCCAGGTGTCTATGGACAACCTGGAGAAGGTGGGGAGCAGGAGTTAGGCCTGTTAAACTGAAGCATTGGCCCAGCTGGTAACTGGTCTGGTCCAGTATCTGCATCTACAGCATTTCAGTGCATGGCCCAGCCTGTTGCTCCCAGGCACGCATGTTGTGAGCTCGTCCTGGGCCTCCTAGTGAGGAAAACATCATGTTCCTCAAGTGGGAGAAACTGGGTACTGGTGCTACTTAACCTGCAGGCTCTGTCATGCCCATGGTAGCTTCTCTTTCGCTCATTAGACTGTGCTTCAGGTGTCAACATAAAAACACAAAGCTGGCTGTGATAACTGGATTTCTGTAGGTGTGTGCAGGGCGATTATTACATGTATTGATTTCCAATAAATGGATGCTTAAGAGCTAAGTGGAACATATTTTGGAAACATGCCGGATCAAATATGCTTTATAAATAAATCATAGCTGTGATATTGTGGTATGAGAATATCTTATGAATAAGTTAGATTGTCTGGGGTCAAGCACGCTTTTCTTAGGTGATTGCAAACGTGACAGAAAATAAGTCGGTTCTCTGTGCTGCAACTTGTCCAGGAAAATGAGGAAGACTCCACAGTGGGAAGGAGCATGAGCAAGTTGCTAACAGTAAAGGAAATAGATAATGTTTGCCCTGATGTTTTTCAGAGAAATTTCTCTGTGGACTTAACAGGCAATACTTCAGGTTCTCAGCACAAGTCCCACAGGCTATGTCAGTGGGCAAATAAACTTACTTCCCTCTGTTCACTCTGTCCCCAGTTAACCTGGCTTTGTCCTGGTCTGGCTTCTCTTCAGGAAAATCAGGATGGAGTTGTCTGGTTTAAATGTTCTCCACAAGTGCTGTCTGTTGTGCAGCAATATTGATTGCAATAGGTATTTGGGAATTTATTATTTGGGAATAGGTGTTTGAAATTGTTTGCTGAGGAAGCACAGAGAATAAACGCAGCATGAAAACATGTCTCCAAGTGGAAGATCTCTCATCTCACAAGCACTTAAGTAGAAAATACGACTGCCTGCATGCTCAGATGTCTGTCACATACCATGCAGCTGGTATCTTGTCTCTCCTGGGGAATTCTTGGTAGACCTAATTGTTGCTTTACCACCTGATCTGAGTTAGAGGTGAAGTGCTCAATGGGCAAGGACAGTGTCATAGCTGGGTTTTGCTTCATTCATGCAGCAAAAGGCTGGTGGCTATTCTTACTGCAGATGACTTCTTTAGCCATGGCCGTTTTGCTGCTGGCTGCCCAAGCCTTGAATGCTGTTAGCTGATGCAGAGACTTTTTTTTTACTGCACAGGGTTGAAGACAGCTGAGCTTTTACATAAATAAAGTTTACTCCTACGTGCATGCATGCAAGCCCCAGTGCTGGCTCTTACTTGAAGCTGGCAGGTTTTGGCTCTAGCCTTCTGTTAGTCAGTTTTGTGAGTTCCTAGTTTGTTCTTTCTCCTGTCAAACCTCTGCTGAGCTGAGCGGGCATTTAGCAAGAGTAAAGTCTATAAGAAACCATAATAGAGAGCAGCTGTTATTATCTCAAGAGAAACATTGATGAATTTTTCCTTTTGGTATTTGTGTTTCAAAACTGAAAGAAAATGTTTAGGCAGCAGCTGGCCCACAGGTGGGAAACCGAAGTGTATTTGGAGAGGTGAGACTGGCTAAAATTGCCCTCCAACCTCAGTTGCCATTATACCAGACAAGGAGGGACAGAGACCTAGGCCAGTTGGCCTGCTTTCCTCCCATTGCTGAATGTGTACATCACATTCATGAACTTCAAGCGGCCTCTTAAAAGCACTGTATCTTCTGGGAAACTTTTGGAGCCTCCTTGTGCTGATCAAACCTTCCCAATTTCTAGGTTATGTGTGGTCTCGGCCATATTTGTCTGCCCTGGCTCCAGTGCTGAAGTTTGCCTATAAATATCTCTGGGATGATCATATTCCCTCTTGCATTTGGTTTTGCTAGGCTTAAATGGGCCAAGCTGTTTTAGTTGTCGTCACACGCAGCTCCCTTCCTCAGCTGATCCTGCTGACCCTGCTCTGTGCCTATTCCAGATGGACTTCATCTCTCTCAAATGCTGTAACGCAAGCGAGCCATTTTCTTTAAATATAAAAGTCTTTCAGGTTGACAAGCTTAAAGATCAACATCTTGTCTGGCATAAGGCTGGAGTCTGCAAATTCAGCATTTGGACTTGAATAGTTTTTCATTTTTCACACATTTTTAAAAATTGCAGTATACACACTAAACAGATGATGCTCAGCAGGGCACTGCGTAAGCTGCTTTCTGTTGTGTATTGCTCTCAGCGATGGATGAAATTAGGCTTCAAGAGTTACTGGCAACCTTTTTTGTGGATGTTGTGTGTCCAGGTCTATGGCAGGAGACATTTTGTGATTTCATTTTTCAACTTTTTTGCCAGCACTTCTTAAAGTGCCTGCTTAGCTCTGCCAACCTCCAGAGAGGCTGAGGAACGTAGAAACATTTGGCTCCAAATATCTTGAAGGGTTTATGACATTCAGATCCAGCTAGGAGTCTAAGTGCCAGCTAATGGAAATTATCACATTAGCTGAGATTTATGGTTTGTTTTGCCTGTTGTTACTTCTCTGACAGCATCCAGGAGCCAATGCTTTACAGGGAGCAGCAGATCAATGCTTCTGTAGGAAAAGCGTCTTCTAACCTCCAGTTTTTGGCTTGTTCTCTAAAGCAGGAATAAAACATGTGATCCAGTAAAATGTAAAAATAGATGATCCTTTGCAGATTTGTGCCAGCCTCTTCCAAAATAAGATACTGTTACAGTTAGTTTCAAAGGTTGTTACAGCTGAATTGTGCAAGGCCAAAATATGGGGAATTTTGGAAATGCTGAGATCCATTTACAAGACAGGTTTCTTTGCACTTATGAGTTGCACAGAAAACAGCTGTTCAATGCATTCAGTGAGGGCTGAGACTTGATAAGTTTCTCTTCTTCTAAGAAGAGGTAAGAATTGCATGAATTTATTGAGGATACTATTAACATCCTTAGTTCCACTTTGTTACTGGACCTTAAATTAAGCTCAAATAATAAAATAAAATATTATCGGTAACATTGGAGTTAAATGATTTCTAATACTTCCTTTTTGGAAAGTGTGTGGATGTGAACGGAGCAGCAGAACAGCAGTTGTGAGGTGACTGGTTCCTGAAGCTGGTGTAAGCGTGCTGTTAATTAACATTTTTGCAGCACTTTGAAAATGTAAATTGCTCAAGGAATGTTAAGTATCATTATTATGGCAGTCCTGAAAAGCAATAACTTAATCTATAAAATTAGGAGTCTGTTTTTCAGAATTATAAGTGGGACCATAATGTGTCTGCTAGAGTAGCAAACTGCACTTCAGGACACTGGGTGCAGGGCTTGGGGTTTTTTAGTGGGGTCTGTCAGAGGTCAGCTCGTGGCTGTTGGGTGCTCGATGATAAGTGACCTCAAAGAAAGGTAAAGATGAGGCCAGATCATTCAGAGTTGTCAAGCTGGTGAATTAGAAGCAAATCATATGTAAAGTGTTACTTGTAAAAGCAGGCATTTGGGTACAGAGAGCTGAGGGGGTGTGCTATTTCCGAAAGCAGCCAGTCTGAAAAGGTGCAGGGCCGCAGCCGAGTCGGCTGAACCAGAGCGTCAGGATATAACCTGAGCTCTCCCCATTACCGTCCATCGTGGCTGCACTTACAGGTGCTGTAGGGGTGCAATCCCTTCCCCAGAAGGGAAGATTTGACACGAGGTGCTCCCAGCTGGTAACTGAATACAGGCAAATGCCGTCTGTGGGAGGGCACGCACGGGAAATTTGGAGTAGCAGTAAGGTGATCCTGTTTTCTCTGAAACTGGCACTGGTGCGACCTCATGTAAACTACTCAAGGCTGTTTCTGATACCTGTAACAAAAAAAAAAGGATATGAGGTGGTGGTGGTGGGGAAATCAGAAGGCAGAATAGCATGAGAATGACCAGAAATTATGACCTATAATGAGAGGCTAGAGGAATGTGATTGACTCAATTTATCAGTGTGATTTGATCTGTCTGGTATCTAGATGGGGAACAGCTCTTTAAAGTACAGCAAGATCCAGTGGCTAGACATAAAAGGTAGGCACATTCTGACCAGAAATAAATTGAAGTTTAACTGTGAAGGTAATTAGCCATGGGAGCAGTGTAGCTGATGCTGAGGATTATGGTGAACTCTCCATCACTAGAAATGTTGAAATGAAGATTGAATGCTTTTCTGCTCCAGCTTTCATGGAAATTGATTCAGGACTATTTCTTGGACTGCTATGCAGAATACCCACATAAATGATATTTATTAATTCACTGTGTGGCTTTGGGCAGGTTTAATGGCGACAGCCCAATTCTAAGCACTGTCAGTGAAGTCCTGGCTCCAGTGGAGTTAAAAGGCAATGTTACAACTGAATTTGTCAGGGCCAGTATTCCTCTTATGCTGAATTTGAAGAGTGTTGAACACTCCAAAGTCTTTACATTTCAACTGGAGGTTGCTCAGCAGCTGTGAAAATACAGCAGTCAGCTGTGAAACTCAGCATTTCCAGGGGAGGTATGTCTTCAAATTGTGCCTTATTGTTGCTGTGAAGATGAGGTTAGCTTCCTGTGAAACAGGAGTTAATATTGACTATTAGCTCCCGAGGACGTGTATGTGACCTAGGGAGCATTTGTAGCAAGTGTTGCAGAGAGGTGCATGCAATCAAAGTTGTTCCCCAGTGCTGCCAGGCGTCTGATGCTCGCTGGGATGCCCAACGCACAGTGGCAGAGCTGACCTGCTGTCCGGCCACGAAACATGAGTTCTGTCTTGCAAAAAAAAAAAGAAGTCCGTATTTGGGGCATCTTGCCTGTATCTGAAACCTTTCAAACTCTTGTGTAAAACCCTGAGGAGAGGATGTGCAGGTGATGCATCCGAGCGCTGCTCCAAGCTGGGCAGAGCAGGACGATGTACGGGCAATGCTGCAGAAGGGAGCTTGTACATCAGCACCTCTCCCTGTTTTTTTGTTGTTGCTTTTGCTTTTGTTGCTTTTTTTTAATAACTGTAAGCTCTATTTCTAACAGCAATTCCATTGAAACGGTTCAGTTAGAATGAGTAGGTGTTCTCCAACAGCGTCATTTTTACCTGAGAGATCCTAAGCAGTTCTTGGTAACAGCAGTATGGTCCCTGGCCAAGGAAGACCCTTTGATGTATGCTGCATCTCATGGGGCCAGAGATGGTTTGAGGCAGGTCAGCTGGGACAGCTGTTCCTTCTATTAGAGTGCATATTGCTCAGTGTATGGTGAGAGGACAAAGCGGATTTGTGTTCTTAAGGTTTGCTTGAATGCATCTCTGTCATCAGGGTGTCTGCTAAGTGAGGGACAATGCCATTACAGCTTGCTGATGGGGTGCAGCAGACAGTGCTAGTTGTCACCAGAACATGATACTATTAAAGCAAAATGTTTATATTTTCATACAAACTGTCTAACTGGTATTAATGTATACATCTTGTCCTCATGCATGGGGAGCCTAGGCATGGTCAGTCACTCCAAATGAACAGACATCAAAATTTGACCTATCTAAAGTCATATGTTGAAGCAGAAAGCAAAAACCAGGAATAGATTCAGGGTCCTGAACTTTCCCAACCTCTAGAATGGGAGCCAAATTTCAACTCTCATTTGTAATTATGGTCAAAGACTGGGCTGCAAATAAGCAGCACTGATTTCTGTTTCTGCTCTGCAGTAGATTCTGTGTGACCTTGGAGGAAAAGATGTCCTTCTGTCTCAGTTTACCTCCCCACTTATGGAGATAATTGTACTAGTACGCAGTAAGCTTTAATGGACTCTGTGCCAGCACCTACTGAAGTTACTGGCTCTCCTTGCAATGGGAGGAAGACCAGACGCACTATTTGTAGAGCACCTGGATAAAAAGATGTTGCAGAAGTGGCAGATATTTGTTTTAACAAACGGGCCCAGAAAATACTCTCATAGGCTTGTGAGTCAATCCCTTACGTGGATAGTAAGGGAGAACAATTCAGTCCTGGGAACAACAGCTGCCTCAGCCCCCGTCCTGCAGCCGCTGTGTGCACGTGTGGTCTCACCTAGTGCTGCTGCTGCCAGAGCACTGGGAGGCCTGGGGGGGATTTGTAGGAAACCTAGGACCCAAATTTGGCAATAATTCACTGAGCCAGGTGAGTGCTACACCTGAATGCTAGTGGGTGGTTGTGGTGAACCAGTGTGGAAAGTTCCCGGCTGAGCTGGGCTCTGCCTTGTGTGTTATCGTCCTCATTACGAAAAAACAGCCCATGCATTCCTCCAAGCACAGGGGCTGCAGTTCTGCTAGCTGTCCCAGAAATGGGACAGCTACATGAAGAGATGAAGCAGAATGTGACTCACCATGGTTCATAGTGCTGAGATAGAAAAGTTAGCAGCCCCAGCACCGTGGAAATGAGTGCAGCATCACCTGTTGCTCTGCATTCCCTCCTGAGCATTGCAGTGGTCTCAGTGGCTCTTCCAAAAAACTAAGCTAGTGTTGCAAAGCGTAAGTGATTTGTTTCCTGGTAACTGGTGTCACTGAGTGGAATATTCCTGGCAAGTGGTTTTTCATCTCTGCTCTTCTGTTAGGTGAGGTCTAAGCATTACTGTTAGTTTATACCTTTTGTGCTGATTCCTTGTTTCCTAGCCAAGGGGAAATAAATCATCATTCAATCTGCTGACCATTCAAAAGTCTGTTCAAGTAAATTAAGCTACAAAGACTTTCTGTGCATTTTACTTTGAAGATTTTCAGAAACTGATTGAGAAGTCGCTATTTTGAAGTATGTAGGTTGGTCAGGTTTCAGTGTGTTAATGTTACCTCAGTGCTAGCACCAGGACTCCCCAGAGCAGTTGCTTTCTCATTGATGAATACTTGGTTTCCTCACACAGCGTGGGACTGTGGTAGCCTGGTGGAGGCATGCAGCTACATCCAAACCTGTGTTATTGCTCTAGTTTGTCAGCATCTGCAGTAGGTTCCCTTGAGATTTGACTGGGTGAACAAATGCATGCTAAAAGACAGCCTTCATTGCAAAAACTAATAATTTGGAGAAGACAAAGGGAGCTTTGTCTCCAAAGTTTGTCAGTTTGCACAGAAAGGCTCTTCATCCTTTCTATCCAGGGAGGAAGGACAGAGTCATTTGCTTGCCATTACGAAGCTTTACACATATACCCGCAGCACCTCATTTTTTGATTCTGAAAAGATTTTCTCATAAAATTGCCCTTGATCTCTAACTTGAGATTCTGATGCATATTTATAACCCTTCCTTTGTACTTGCTTGTCACTTGACTTGTCACCAAACCCCAGTTCTTGTCTGAGTTGATGACAATACAAAGCACAAGCTGCAGCCCAAGGGGGGATGAACCTAGAACTCTTGCCTTGTCTTTGCTCTACTTCAAACTCCAGATATGTAAGGGGGCATCATTTCACTGCCTGCTAACAAAGGCATCCAGTGGGATGCAATCCTATGTTTATCCAAATTCCCTCAACCCTAGGAGTCCTGGCTGACTCAGCACACAGGTAGCTGGAGTCCTCTGTGGGCAACCAAGAAGTGGCAAAATCCCCAAGAAGAGGAGTCCTGCCCCCAGATGGTTTCCAGAGGTATATCCCTATGACACTGCAAATGCAGAGCCCAACTCTTAGCTGGTGCTAATTGTCACAGCTGTCTCCTAATTCAGTTTTTCCTCACAAAGGACTCAGGCCCCACTGCTCAGCAACAGCCAAGAGAAATTGGGATTTTCCAGAGAGCTACCAATCCGGAGCCACATTGGGAAATGAGGCATCAGACATCTTCCACTTGAGCCGAAATAGTGTGGGGAGCCTGTGTCACACCCATGCCATCTCCGAGGCTCTGGTCACCAGTGATGGTGCTTGACAGCCTTGCAGCTGGCTCTCTGAAAGGCTCCCTCTTTTTCCTGAGAAGCAGAGCATGAAGCAGGATGGCATCTCATCGCTGAGCCCTGGTGGTTGTAATTCAGCACACCATGCACTGTAATCCCTGGGACTATTAAAACAGGGCAGCAAGCTGGGAGAGGCTGTTGGTAAGAGCTGTAAAATGGCAGCATATTTTACACTCTGTCCTTGGATATGAGTCATGGAGATCTCTGTATGCTGACAGTAATGAGCATTTGTATTCAGATAGCTTCTCAAGCTGCATATTGTTGAGTGCTGGGGGAAGAAAAAATATTTACTGTTGTTTTACCAGGCAGGGACAAAGTGCAAGGTGGTCTATCAAGCTGCTTTCTGAAAGCTGTTCTTAGAGATGTGTAGGCCTTCTCAGGAGGTGCTGGGAAGATCAGGGAAGCCTGTGAAGGCACAGAGGGCCCTTTGTGTTGTAGGCCTTACCCATTGACACAACACACATCTTGATGCAGTGTCTGTTCAGGTCTGGTACTGAATGGGACCCTCCAGTTGGTGCCATGGATCAGCTGTTGACTGCTGGCTGGGAGCACAAAAAAAGCCACCCCACTGAATTCACCAGCTGTCAGTTAAATGATATTTGCATTTTTCATCAGAAGCCACAGCTTTCTAAAAGCCACAGAAGACATCATCTCCACTGGGAAGACTATTTTTGAGCTTCTCCTGTAGAGCAGGTGTGAATTCTTGAGAAGTGGGGTCATCTTTAGTTAAGTGCCCTAACCATCAATCAGTTACCAGTATTTCAGCTCCCTTCCCTGCTGTCTTTGGAGGCATCTGAAATCCATCAAATACAGCAGCCTCCAGATGGCCCTGACATATGGTCCATGTCTCGGAATAGCTGAAATCTAAATGCTTGCCTCCTTGGGAAGCTGCAGCCCCTTGCTGAGTCTCAGCATCCAAGGGAGATGCCTGCTGCTTTAATCAATGTGTGTTCTGTTTTTTTCTGCTTTGTCATAGTCATAATAATAAGTAAGGCTCGCTTTGGCATCCTTAGCTGCAAGAACCCTTCTGTGCTTGAAATACTAAATGCCTGTCGGTCCCTTCCATTCCTCTCGTCTTTTCCTTGTCGCTAGGACCCTACTGATCTTCTTGCTCCTGACAGCACTAATTACCCGTTTCTTCCCTCCCACTCTTCATGCCTTTCCTTATTCCTTTTCATCTCTTGTTTGTGTAAATTATCAAGGGTAATGGGGGAGTAAATATCAATAAAGCCATTCAAGCTGCTTGTGGTGTTTCTAAGGGCTGCTCAAGCTCCTACCTGGGGAGCGGTAATTAGTGATGGCAGTTATCAGTCTGTCCCATTTTGGACCAGTGTCTCACTCTCTCTTCTCTTTGTTCCTTTGTCCTCGCCCTGCTTAGCATTGTTAAATGGTAGTGCCATTTCTGGGCCTCTCGGGTTACTCAAAACTTGCACTCCCTTAAGTCCTCTACCTGCAGTTGCTGCCATAGTCCTTACAGTGACCAGGAGCACGATGGAGTAAGTGCTAGGGGCTGGCAGTGCCCAGGGAAAAGAAGTCTTGTGGTTTGGGGTCACTGTTTTCCTTCTTCCTCTTCAAACCCATCTGAGGGAGATGTTCCCAGAGAACAACGTGCTTGTGTAACTCCTGCTCCCTGTCGAAGTTGCAAGTCATTTAAAAATAACTTTTAAAAGTAAGTTAAATTATTGGAGCTGGATTGGAAATAGTGCCTGAGCAAAAACTTCAGGTGGAAACTCTCCAACACTTCTGTACGTATATTTATAATACAAAAATATGAAGTTCCTTCAAAAACAGGAGATGTGACTGAGCATGTGATTGTCGCCACATTTAGGATATATGAGTAGTTACAATTCCTACCTGTTTTGTGTGCTTAAGCATTTGGACCCAGACCTTGCCTAAATCAAAATTTCAATTAAAATTCCCATCAAAGAAAAAGCCTCTCTCTGCAAATACAAAAACACTGAAAAGGAGTTGTTATTGCAATGGTAGATCTGTCATTCTGCAAGGTTCATAAGGTTTACAAAGTTTGCCTTGTGAGTGATGTTAGTTTGTGCTGCAGATGCCAGAGGCTGCACAATTCGCCCAGGTCTCCGGAGTTCAGGTCCGTAATGGCTTTGACCCGCTGAGCTCTGCACAGGAGCATCATTGCAGAGCTGCGTTCGCACACCCTCCAGACTCTCCTAGATTGTCATTCAAATGGTGCAATCTGCTGATATGAGATCTAGCCTTGTGTACTCATCTGTGTAATATGCAGCTCAATTAGTTTAGTCTGTGGCATCCACACACAAGACATCACATTTTATCTAGCTTGGTGGTAGTTCTCTGCCTTATTTGAAAATCATGGCAGATGCTCCATAGACTGTAGCTTTTATTTTAACTTTTTGAAACTGGAGATGAGAATGAGATTCTGCAATGACGAAGGAGTCACTGGTGCAATAGTTTCTCTTTCACTGATAAATTTGGTAGAATTCAGAAGTAGAGGCACTCTTTTTTTTAAAAAAAAACAAAAAAACACTGAAATTAAGTGTTGTGCTGTGGAATAAAGTATTTCACTTTCCTGTGCTCCCTTGGATTGTATACTTGTTTTTGGAAATACTTGATATGAAAAATGCCAGAAGTCTGATTTTAAAGGACTAAGCATCTTTATTTAAAAAGGTGTCTTAAAATCCTTCCTCTTTTCCCCTATAATTTGAAGGGGAGGAGACTGATCCTAAATCTCATCTTTGACCTTTCTATTATTGTAGCGAACAGACCCCCATGGGTCTGTGAACCTTCACGCTTTGTGGAGCCCAAAATACAAACAAAGAACAGTCTCACGTTCTCCAGCCTAGGCCGATCTTGGCTACGAAGAGGTGTGGATTAACAGTCCTATAGCCTGATGTCCCATCGCTGTGACACAGGACTGACAGCAGGTGATGTCCTGTGCCTGGACTATCTCTTGGGATGAAACCTTTCTTTAATCTTCTGTTTGCTGGTGCTTGGCCCCTCTGCTGTGCCTGCCGGCAGGGATTTCTGTTAGTGCCTGCTGCAATAGCAGACTAGCTAGATTAAATCTGAACTATCAAATTTGTGTTAGCTAAGTCACCGAAGAGCCAGCATAGCGACAGCTTCCCTGTGACCTTACTGCCCCTACCTCATCCCCTCCCTTCCCCAGAGATGGCAACATGCATGCATGTACTGTAGAGCAGTTCTTTGTGTGCAGATGACAATGTGTTCGTATCCCTTGTACGCGATTTACAAGTCTTGATGCTTATGTGCAGGATATGTAGTGCTTGGTGTTGTATCAGTATCGGGATTACATCTATAAATTTAGGTGGCAAGTTAGAAGAAAAGTTTGTGACTAGCAAAGGGGCGAAGTCCTGGAATAGCTTCCTGTAGGAGCAGCAACCTGTTTTTTTAATGGTTTTTAAGAGTTTATGGTGAACCTTTATAAAGGGATGTCCATGCTAGTTAAACATGGATGTGTGGGACAGGGCACATGATGTTTTGGAGCAATAGCAGCCGTCTGTGGGCCTCATTCAAGAAAGCACTTGCAATGGTTTCCCTTCATTTCTCTTTCCGAAACGAAACTTCAGTAATCTGGATTATCCGTGGTCAGTTTATCCAGTTTGCAGAGTTAACCGTGCCTCAGACGCGGTCACCGGGGTGGCCCTGTGCAGAGCAGCGGGGCTGGAGCCCGGCACAGCGCTGTGCAGACGGAGCCGTCCGGCCTGGGGGATGCTTCTGTGCCTGGCAGCAGCCCAGCGACGCTCGTGTGAGCACGAGGCGCTAAGCGCTGCGGGTCTGCAGAGCTGACCTGAGCGTCCTCACGCTGTTGCCTTTGTGCTGTAGACACCCAGGGAAGGTTTGGCTTTGGGTGACCCTCCTTGGCTGCAGGGCTGGCAGGGCTACTGCTGAAGCAGGTCAGGAAAGTGCCTGCATGCTGGCTGGGGTCTGGGCTGCTTCTGTACTATGCCCCCTGCCCAATCCTATATTTCCAATTATCTATCCCCCCCCCTCCCTGCTTTACTTTCCCCTGCTGCTGAGAATCCAAAGTGTCTTTGGGAACACTGATGCGGACAGATCCCAAATACTCCATCACTTCGCTTTCCCTGCTTCTCCTGCATCTCGGTAACACCTCTACCCCGCGCCTCGTTGCCAGCAGCAGTTACACGAGGAGCTTCTTTAAAATCTGTTGGTGCCCTCTCATCAGTGAACCCGTGGGAACTGCTGTAAGCACAGGCAACCTGGAGCCTTCCTTACACCTTATTGTACTGGTTTCATTTCTGTCGCTGAAAGCAGATGCCTTGGTGCTGATAATGGTCATAAGGCATCGCTTATGGGTTGTGAGGTGGTAGCTAGCAGAGGGAGAGAAAAATCTTTCTAACCAGATGGTTGTATTAGCACCAGCATGATGCCAAGGTTGGCTCGTGGTTGAATTGGGATCCTACTTCGCATGCTTATGTCTACTAGAGGGGAAAAAAGTTTGGGGCCATAAAATTATTAACGCTTCTCTTCAGAGTGTTATTTCTCCATTGTCTCTATATGCAGAGCGTACAGCATTAGTAGCATACAGCATAAAAAAAACACTTCTAGGTGTAATATTTTGGTACTGCGGTATTGTACTAAGATAAGTCGATTCATTCTGTCTCCACTGAGAAGTAAAAATAAAATCTCCATGGCTGTCATGCTCCACCAGCTTTCCTAATCACTTTGAATGTGTACTTCTGGAGTTAGTTGTCCACTCACGGGCCGAATAACTTATACTGTGTTTTGAAGACCACTGATGGTGTATGGATACAAGGGAGCGTGCTATGTCTCCAGAAGGTTTCAAGGGTGGCAAGCTCCTCATTTCTGTGGTTATTCTCTGTGCATTTACAGGTAGGTAGATGGGAATGAATAAAAGCCTGTGTTTTTTCATTGAGACCTTGTTGGGTCTGTTCATGAGGCTGATGCATTGAAAACAAGTACTTGTTCTTCTAAACTCAGCTGTGAATATGAAAACACAAGGAAGTTCTTGCCCCTGCATGCAGATACTGGGAAAAACGTTCAATGTTCTGGGAGACCTTGTGAAGTAAAATGGGGAACTGGAGTGGCGAGGGGGTGTGGAGAGGCTTTTTGAAAGTCTTTTTCATATAGGTTTGGGGTCTGGGAGTGACTTCCCTGTGAACACACTGCAACCAGGAGCAGCTTTTCCGTGGATGCTCTGGGTGTTATTACGCCCACCATGTGGTGTGCCACGACTGGCTCGGTGTTCCTGGGTTAAACTCTGCCACTCGTGTTTTAAGTGATGCAGAGCCTTTTGCCCATAGATGCTAGGGAGTGTCGTAGTGTTGGAGACTGTACTAAGCTGTCCGTATGGATGTAGCAAGTGTGTTTTATCAGCAAATTTTAGATGTCTTTTTCTGCCCAACTTTCCCTTTAAAATCTTCATTCACAGAACTTTCCTATCATAGTTTCTACCAGTTGCAAAGTTATGTTAAAATCTAGAAAAAGAAGCTGAACTCTGAGCACATCTGAGATGGGATGTGCTAGGGATACCGATCAATTTATGGCAAAAAGGTTTTAATGCATTAGAACACTTTGGGTGTGATCCATCTCAGCATGTGGCTTCTCCACTGCATCATATTTTGAATGCAGTGAGGGCTGTGTTGAAAGCACGCTTACAGAACCTGCGGTCATTGCACGCTAAATTCAATCCATAGATAGAATTGTGAATTGGATGACTTTTTTATGATGTTCTATATCTTCGTTAAAAATACATGTATACCTAATAACCTGAAATGGCAAATATGTGAATCAAGCTTATAGATATCCCATTTTGAGGATACTCTATCTCTTATGCAGCAATTAATCTGAAATACTCTAAGAAAATACGTATTATCTGCTTCCTGAGAATTTGCAAGTAGGGCTTTGAACCAAAATAAAGCTTTAGTGGAGGCAAGTAGCAGTTTCTCAGGTAATCTGACAATCCTTTCCTGTTATGCCACATGTTCTGCAAATGCTATTTTCCCCACACACTTTTCTTAGTGGGAAATGTGAACTTTTCTCCCAGTCAGCCAAACCACTATTTATTCCCCAGTTTTGAAGAAATAATAACAAAAAAAATCAGTCACAAGCAAGGGCATTTTTTTTCTGGAAAATGTCATAATGAAAAAAGTTGTTTGTGGGGGGAAAAACATTGAGCCAGCACTTACCCATGCATATGGCAGAGCACAGACTGAGCATGTGTCCTCCTTCCTAAGTGTGTGCAGCCCCCCCCCAGCTAGGCATCCTGGAACTCCAGCCCTGAGACAAGGGCTGTGCTCTTCTCGGTGTGGATACCAGCCAGACCATGTTGGAAGTGTTGGAATATTAATGATTATGGAAAGGAGATGCCTGTTTGAGCAACTGTATTTCAAGCATTGCAAGGTCCCTGTCAGTGTTGCTATTTTTGTGCATAAAGAACCATTGAGAGAGAACTGCAGGGTTTTAGGGCAGGTGCTGAGGCTCGAGGCGTACCTGGCAGTCGTTATTCCACATGATCTCATCTGGCACATCCCTGACTCATTTCAGGGAAGATGTTGGAAGGGATGGAGCAGAGAACAGGTGACACATTTCTGAGGTGCTTAGGGCAATTGGAAGATGGTCTAAGAGGTGTTTGAGGCTGGGCTAAGAACAAATACAGCAATTTACTGTTCAGCCCTGTCACAAGGCTTTTAGCAGGAGCAGAAGCATTTGCTGACAATTCTGGCAAAACTGCTCAAGGTGTGTGTCATCTCACTTAAGGTGAAAACAGAGTTGTCTGGAAAGACTTTGTGGGTGAGGTTGTTTCTGAGCACTGGTGTCTAGTGCTGTTTCAGCCTCCCCAGGAGGCCAGAGATATCTGCATTAGTGTGGGCAGGCGTAACGTGGGACCTGCTGGAGCCTGCAGTCCTCTGGAGTGGATGGAGGCCAGGCAGGACACCCGACGAACCCTTCAGTGGGGAAACACAGCTGAGCAACTCAATGCATTAAGCAGAAATCTGTGAGCTCTGGTTAGATGAGAGTACGCTTTAGTGAGTGTGGAAGCCCACCAGCAACATTTACACAGATAAGACAGAAGCCAGAGGGACCAAAACACATGGAAAAGCAGGAATGGTGGGTGGTGGTGGTCATTCATGTGTGTTGGAATGGCAGGAACAAATGGGTAAAACCCCACTGAGCTGTGTAAACACTGTGCTTTGTGCTTATTTACCAAGCTCTTCCCCAAAAGGTCTGTAAGGTGTGCATGGCATTAACTGGTGTTTTGACGTGCTTACACAGTTGCATTATGTAGTCCCCAAAGCAGGGTGGGGAGAGCAGCTCTCCGTAAACAGCAGAGATGGAAATACCTCTCAGGAGGGAGGGCACTTGCCCAGCCTCAGCTCCCTGCTAATCTCTGCACTTGCAGCTCTGATCAGTAGAGAAGCAAGCCTTGTCTTTCCTGGGTAACTCTCTGGAGCCAAATTTCTCATGAACTGAAAACTCATTGAAATGATGTCTTTTTTTTTTTTGCCTTGAATTATAACCAAGTCTGAACCACCATTCTGAGCTCTTTGTTGAATTGAGCCTGTAACAACATGTATCAAAGCTGAATTTAGAACTGCAGTGAGATGTTAGGCTCACAAACAAGGATATTCACAGCTGGTGGTAAGAGTTGGAGAATCTTTGTTAGTACAGGGATGCAAAAGTGCAAAGACCGAAAGCTGTTCTCTTGCTGTGTTTTTTGTTTTTGTTTCCCTGGTAAGATATTTCTATTCTAATGGGATCTCAGAAGTTTTTCAGGAGAGGACTTGTATCTTCCCCAAAAGCTTACAATGCAAAGTCTAGCCCTCATGCCTTGTCCACACCTTCTGGTCCATGGTGGGGCAAGAGCTGCTCCATCTCATGTTTTAACTGTGTCACCTTTTCCAGGTCTGACAGCTGAATGGGGCAGATACAATATGATGTCTAGGCAATCATATGTTTAATAGCAGTCATTTTCTGTAGACTAAGGCTTTTCCTAAACCTGTTTTTACATACATTTGTCTAAAATCTTTCAGTCTAAACCACTCAGGCAGGCTCTATGTGAACATGTGCGATTTAACCACTGTTAGTAAGCCTTTGCTTTTGTTAGCCTTAGGTCCAGATTTTGTATAGTTCTCACTTATTCAAATCTGAAACTGAATGCCTTTGTCTTCCCACAGCACTTCTGTGCTTCTTCTGTCTGTAAACTTGACTTCAACTCTTCTTTTTCTGTTGATTTGATCATCTTTCCTCACACTGTGTGCAGCGTATTCACTTGCTTGAATTGCACTTCACTTGAATTGCCACTTTGTCTGCAGAACTAAATGAAGTTTTAGGAAAAAAAGGCTCCTAGTGGACGTTTCTTGAGTGAGAAGCCAGAGCTGACTGTTTTTAAGACATCATGCATATCTCAGGTAAGGGGTAGCCCCATCTTTCTGCACCCCTGGAAAGCCATTATGTCCAAGCTTGAGCTTAAAGTTGCTAGTCAGTTGTGCAACAGCACACTCTTGATCCTCTATAGAAAGAGAGTGTTTTGCCAAGGGATGGCATCTGCTGGGCAGGAAGGACAAGCACCTTCTGGCCTCTGTCCCTGCCCTCAGGGCTTGACGCAGTGTCCTGCAGAAGTCAGAAGCAGCAAGCCTGGAGATGGGCTCTGGACCTCCTGACTAGGTTTCTTGTTCCCTGAGTTAATTGTCTGTCAGGCTCCTTTCCATCAGTGTTGTAATTCTATGTTTGTGCAGACACGTCAGCGTGGGGAAGGTCGTTACTTTAATTGCTTTCAATTGTTACATAAGACTGTCAATGAGGAGCTGTTACTGCTCAGAAGTTTTAATTATGGCCTGATGTGGTTATTGTCCTGGCCTTGCACACCTCTGTGGGTGTATTTCTGAAGGAGGTGGCTTTTGTTGCTCCAAGCTGACTCCTCCTCCCAAGAAGTCATTCTTTCCATCAGGGTGACATTCAGGAATGACAGTGCAACACGTCACCAAGGAGAAGTGCTCGGCAGGGAACCGTGACTTTGATGCGCTGTTTCCCCATAGCACCAGGGCCTTTTCCCAAAGGGGATATTAGTGACCTTCCAGATTTTCCCATGGAATCATTCCCAGTAGTCATCCACTTGGTCATGAAGGGAAGTCACACTCTCCTAAGCCACTCTTAGTGAGCAGCCAGAAAAACTGGTGATGTGCAGCTTTTGTTGCAGGTGTGTTAGCAGCCTATGGCTCCCAGAGTCCAGGGAAACTGGACCGCATCAGTACAGACCCAGACTGCAAACAGGGTGGGCGAGGGGGCTGAGAGCAGCATGTGGAGCCTTGTGCTTTGGTTAGCTGGTAGCTAAGCTCTGTCCTTTTTCCCCTCACCAAACAGAGGTCTACATCACACCTACTGGAGATGCAACATAGCACCTGCAGTTACCATATCTTGAATTCCCCAGTCTCTCAGGTCTTATAATCTGGGACATTCTTCCCAAAAGTTGTACAGAGCTGCTGTCTATATTCACACAGTAACTTCAGGGGAGCTGCTCATGGGTTTGAAAGTAGAGGGTTTAGAGGTGGGTTGAACCCCTGAAATTGACATACTGGCAGGACTATTACAGACCATGCAGTGGCAAGACAGTAGCTAGGAGAGGACTTTGAGGGCTGCCCATCATACTCTTCACCAATTTTTCAGAAAAGGAAGATTTTAATTTGTGCTTTTTGCAAGTTTGACAAGGGATAGAGTTGTGAAGGTGTACTTAATTTGGTGTGGCAAAAATTAAAACAGGTTGTAGCTTCCCACTGAATGGGGCAGCTAGTGAGATCAATAAAGTGCAACTGTTGTGCAAATGCACAGCAATGAAATGCAGCCCTCAAGGTTTTGCAACTTGTTTTGCCAAGTATTTGTTCTGTTTTGGACATTGGCAACAGCTTTCTTTTGTGTTGTGAAACACACAAAATTACTGGGGCAAAATGATGAAAGGAGTGGTTTTGTATTTGGAAATGTATGTACCAAACAGTTTGAGGAAGGGTTGGTTCTAGCTCGCAGTCTTCTCTTCTTGAGTGTGTCAGACTGGAGATCAGGGAGAACTTGGCTGAGCGATCTGTAATAACATTTATATTAAACATCCAGATATGTTGGGAGGACGGGGGGGAATCTCAAACTGAGATGCCTGTGCCCTGACTATCCTAGCAGGGATGCTCAGTGCTTCCAAAATATCTTGTCCTCTTGAGGTGTCCTAATCTCAGGACACCCTTACCCTTGTACCTCAATCTTGAGATACAAGAAAATGAAGACACCCTTAAATATTGGATATTTTCTTTAAAAAGACACATAAATGGACCTTGCCCATAATGTGTTCTTGTGTTGTGTGTTCTGTTTCACATGTGTAATTCATGCAGAAGATGTAACAGAGGAAGGAGCTGCTGGACTAGATTTAGATAATGCTAGAGATATTTCATAATACCACAAGAAGGTGGTGCTTCCGAGGTCTTTAACTTTGATAATACCTGCTCAGGGAGCTTGTGAGTAAATGCCTAATTTCAACTCTTGATGGGGCAGGGCTGACAGTTAAGTTTTCTACAAGGGCAGTTGTTTTACCCTAAAATTGGAAGTCTGCAATAGCCTTCCCTCTACCTCCCATTGCTTCCTGAGATTGAGGATCAGTGCTTTGCCACAGATGTGGCACAGCACCTGAGCAGAGCAAGTCTGATGCTCCGGTTTAGGGTATAGTTTGCATAAAATGTATTTAATGACTTCCATATCTATAATATGCAATGAAAGCAGCTGCACTGAACAGATATAACCTGACAATCAGTGCAATGTGTCAGCTGCACTGCAGTGTTAACCTACTAGGAGAGACATACCTGTATTTAATAAATAGGAAGGACAAAGGAAGGTTAGTTTGTCTGTTTTTTAAGCAATGAGCAGATATGAAAACTTCTGGTTTAGAGGTTTGATGGATTCTTTGAAGTTAGGTCTAAGTGAACGGAAATTTTCAAGTCTGCAAATGCAGCTGGATGAGTAATTTGTAGTGAATAATATATCTGATGGCTTTCACCACATTTGGGATTGACAGCAAACACATTACAATTTTAATTATTGGGAATGATTTGCTGAAATATTCAGGAGCTATTTTTGGTTCCTGCAGACTGTGCATGGAAAAGTTAGCTATTTAAAAGCCAGACTCATTTTTTTTGCTGAGCTCCTGGCTGGTCTCCTTGCTCCATACAAAGCTTTTCCAAATGGGGCAACAAGATTGCTTGTATCCTGGCTTGAATAATCCTGGTGACAATTTCACATGTGGGAGCCTTGAAGAGGTGGGGGGAAAAAATAATATATATGTGTGTGTATATATAATATATAAAATGGTGCAAGTCTTCCTACCCAAGCATTCAGCAGAAGAGATGCGAGAAGGTTCAGGACAGGGTTGATTTGTTGGCTCTGTGGGGCACCTGCAATACTGAGGGGATTCCACGCAACTAGGATGGGACTCTGCAAGGTGGAAAATGGAGACTTTTGGAGAGGTGGGGAAAGCTTTACAAAAACAGTATGTTTCTCCCTCTCCTGAACTTTTCACAGCTTTGAGAAAGTCAAAACCTCAGGACTGGCCATCAACATGTCGGGCAGGGTGTTATTTGAATTCCACATGAGCAAGACCATTATGGTGATCCTGTGGCTCCTAATGTAGGGAGTTACCAATGGGGCCAGTTTGCCCAACCTGCTGGACACAGCTTTTTGCCCTCCTGACCCTCGTCCCCTCCTTGAATCTCCCCATCGTGTGGTACCACACTGTCGCACAGCCCTGCTGTTCCGGTAGGGGGTTGCGTACTGCCCACCGCCGCAGGGGAGAGTTGGCCTAGGGGTGATGCTATGAGGGAAATTAGGGAGAAGTGAGCTTCTTCCCAAGGGGCAGGACAAGAATAACATGAAATATAAATTTCCCTTCTCATCTGCAAAGCAATCAAGGCAGCATCTTTGAAAAAGGAATGGATAGCAGTGAATAAAAACATGACTTTCCTGAATAACTGAAATAGCAACCAGAAGGCAAGGAGAGAGATGCAGGTACAGACAGATCTGGCAGCTCTGTCTGGGCTCCTGTTAGCTGCTCTCTAAAATGTTTTGCTACCCTCTGGTGGCTTTCTGAGGTCTTGTGTGGTATGGTTTTCATTCCTTGCCCAATCCCCTGTCAACTCTTTATGCAAGACGCATTGAGAAACCCAGATCTGACGATGGAGGTTATTTGTGCTGATTCCAAGGCAGTGGTACAACATTGTTTATATCCAGTCTCTTTAAGCCTAGCATTATAACTGCAAAGACAGCTTGGCTGGTGTGTTAAAATGAAAGAATAACAGCTTTGCACCTAGGTTGGTGGTGCCGTGGGACTGTGCAGTGTTTGGGAACGACATTGGCTTCATGACCCTGCAGAATGCAAACCCGTGTCCTCTGCTCAGCTGCAGAGGACGCAAACTGAGTACCAGTGAAGTCAGTGATAGCAAAACTCCCACGATCTCCATGAGTCCAGAATAGGTCCTGTTCAACCTGGTGCAGGGCAGTGCTTATACCTCTGTCTTCCTGTCACTGTGCCTTGGTCTTTGTTATTCAGTAACTTGTTTATTTTCCCTTTTCTGTCTTTTCTGTTCTCGAATTGATTGTGTTGTGGCTTCATGGCAGAGGAGTCGTAGGTAGGGATTTAAAGGGCAGTGGTTTAACAGATCTTACAAGAAACTCCTCCCAGGCATTAATTCTGGGGTTATAGGGTCAGAGAGGCTCTTGTGATCTTCTCAGTCTGAGCTCCTGCAGAGAGCAAGTCACAGGACTGCCCTCAATTGACTCCTGCTTCAAGTGCAGCATCGAATGTAGAAAACATCCCATCCTGGTTTAAAACTTTCCAGCGATGGAAGATTCACCTTGTTAAATTGTTCCAGTGCTTTATCACCTTCGCTGTTAAATACTTTCACACTTTTCATTTTTTTAGCTCCCAGCCTCGGGTTTTCTTGTTCCTTTGTGAGTTTGAAAAGCCATGTGTTGCCAAAACTGTGGCCTTCGTAGGGGGTACTCATGGGCTTGATCGAGTTGTCAACCAGGTAGAGCTCTGAGAGGCATCTTGGTTGTAAGAAGCAAAAAGTTGTTCAGCTGAAAGGGTCTGGGGTATGAGGCTGGTGTGTTACAGCACAAACTCATTGCACAGAAGGCACAAAAAAAGCAATATAAAGGCACTGCTGGAAAGCGTGTGCACTTTTCCCTAATGCATGTTTGCACTGGATATTTCTATAGTTCCCATACTTAAAACATACAAGGAGGATTTAAGGATTTTCAAAGGAGATCTAATGGCAAGAGCATTGCAAAGATTGGGTTTGACAAGAGATGATGTGAAATATAAGAGCATTTGTTGTTCTGAGTTTTTTTGTAAATCAGCTGAGGTCCTTTGGGATGCAGGCTGTTACTTTTAGCAGAATAATTGTCATTAGCTTCTTATGCTGCTGCAAGTCATGGTACGTTTTAAAACCAGCTTTGTCCATCTCACAACCTGGCAGACGTTTGGAGTGGAGAGCAGCCAGTGCCTTTTGTGCTGGTGTCAGGATTAGCCTACAGAAGCCCTCAGAGAAGGGAAGACCACAAGCCTGATGGGTCAGTAAACACAGCTAGAAGGCCACCTTAAAGGAAAAAAAATAGTTTTGTGGTTCAGGCAGGGGAAAGTGATGCAGGAGTCTTGGTTACCTTGGTCACCAAATAGGCAGTGACAGCCAACAACCCAACTCTTTCTGTAGTTTCACCTCCATCAGGCTAAAGTTGCTGTTTTAAAGCCATGCTAAACCCCACAGGAGATGATGGAAAGGCAGTCAGCGTGGAGGCATGGGATGTGCTTTTAGGTTTCAATATTCTCTTCTTGAGAGGATGTCTGAGTCAAGACAAGGTACCAGAAGTCCTGAGTGTCAAGCCCACTTGTAATATAGTTCCTTTCATGGTCTTGGGGACTGCTGGCCTGAGGCTCCAGGAGCTGCTTGTTTCAGTCCTGCTGCAGTACCCCTACTTGGGAAGCAGGGACAGAAATGCCGACCTCAGTGTCTCTGCCAAGACATACTGTAAAGATTTGTTAGCCTTGTACTCAGCTGCTGTGTGAACAGCTCTGCTGATGACGTTCAACATCCCCAATCCATCTTCTGGTATTGATGCTTTCCAAAAATCAGAGAGATGTTCTCAGTTGATGCCAGTATTCATAGGTATGTCTTACACGATCTTTTGCAGTCAGATGCAAACATGTTTGGGCTGTGTTTTGGGCTGGCTGGACTTGGTCTGGTTCAAAACAGCAGGCTGTGTAACTGCTTGGGAGTCTGAGTTGATCCAGTGTCCCAGCAGATCGAAACTAAGCACAGTGCTCTGCCTGCATGGTTACAAGGCTTTCAGACTGGAAGCAGTTTACATCCATTCCACTCAGGGAAGCTTCTTTCCTCAATTTTTCCTGGATTTTCATGCAGCTGGATCAGCAGAAAAGTGCTTTGCCAGCAGGGGATGAGGGTCTGTCTGGAAGCTGCTGCATTGCCATGTGCTGACAGTGGAGACCCTTTCTGTGCAAACTTCTTCCCCAGCTCTCTGTATAAGAGGGCATCAGAAATGGAGACCTGAAAAACCAGAAAAAGTAGCATTGCATCACCTACCGAAAGGAGAGTAAAATAGATGAAGGAAAGGAAAAGAGGTCTCTACCCTTAAGTCTTTTCCATCAGGTTTGGAAACAAAACTGACAGTGGTTAGGAAAGAACAATCCCATCTAAAAGCTTTACTAGTGGGGCTTGGCTCCCGAGAACCAAGAGGGAAAATGCACTCCTGAAGCTAGTCTTCCCTGTTTTCCAGGGCACTGCACCCTTAGATGACTTTCCCAAAAGGCACTTTGGGGATGTAGCCTACATCTCTGGAAGGAACTGAATGGGAAACATGTCTCTGCTAATGAAAGCTGCAGCCAGAAATAAGAGTTCTGGAAGTTGAAAACTAGGTTAAAAGCAGCCAGCACTGGAAAGCAGCTGAAGATGGAGTGGGTTAAAGAGCTCTTGAGCATCAGACAGTGGATGGTTTTGCCTGCCTCCAAGATCCCAGGTAGTGCAGTCCTGGCAGACTGACAAGGCTTCTGGGGTGAGTTGTCACAAGATGCTTCAGCTTGTTGGTTTTTTTTTTCCTTAGCTTTTTATTTGTAGTTGAATTCTCCCACGTAACACACACTGCAGTGACCCCTACTGCTCCAGCAATGAATGGCCCATCTTGGTGCAATTAGTAAGCTACAGGAAAGTATTCCCTGTAGTTTTATAAAGTGTCATTTATACTGGCCAAGCTGGCACGTGCTTATCTCCATCGATCCTAAATCAGTGTGAGCATCCCGAGAGAAATGCTAACTGGCCTCGGCAGGAATCCTGCATTAAACATCACTTGGTGAGAGTGGCACTAGGGAAGAAATCATGGGGTACCGCAGGCATGAGCCAACAGTGTATACAAGGTAAGGACCTAAGTGGAGAAGCAAGCTAGGGAGGAGTAGAGGGAAGAAACTTTAAAATGAGAGATTATCCAAGCACGGTTGTCTTCATCCCTGACAAACCAGTGTAGGCTTTTCCCTATGACTTGTTCCCCAGGAATTGCTTTGTTCTAGTTTTAGCTGCTCAGAGACTATATCACAGGCTGGAGCAGACGTCAGCTCAGAGATTGCTCTTGATTATTAATTTACTTTGTCTTAATGTAGGCCCATTACCAGGCGCTTCCCCTGATGGTGTGCAAGTAAAGCTGGCATCTGCTCTGCCTCTCATCAAAGGCAGCAGCATGTTTTACCTGGAGACCAGGAGGCTGTCATCCTTTCTGTGCCTGCTGAGAAATGTCCCCTCTTCAGCCCAGCTAAGAGGGCAAAGAGCAGCTCTGGTGCCCTCCTGCCTGAGCCCAGAGATGCTTTGCCAGGAGGCAGGGTGCACTGGTCAGAGGTTCGAGACCCCCCTATTTAGCAGCTTTTTCAAAAGGTACCTTGGGCAATCTGTCCCACCAGAGCATCATCCTGAGAATGATCCTTCTGCTTTCACCCACTTTACGTAGATTGCTGTTGGCATTAACTATCCTGGATGTTTGTGGTCTTGCCTGACAGCTCTTGCTGTAACCTGGGGGGTGACTGAGGGAGCAGGGAGAGGAGCAAAGCTCTTCTCTGCGATGCCTCGCTCTTGCTTGCTGCAGAAGAAGGGAAGCAGATAAAAATGGGGAGCCTGGTCTCTTGGTATCACTCCTCTCTTCCCTGCAGCACTGTCTGCTACGCAATCCAGCTCTGCAGAGCTTGACCAGAGCACTTTCATGCACTGCTGAGTGATGCTGGATTGCTTGTGGTTTCATTATGGCTTGACACTGAGCACAGGGGAATGGAAAAACAGATGATGTGGCTGTGACGCTTGCTGTAACTCAGCTGGGGAAAGGGAAGAAAACCACCAGGGGACCGACCTTTCCATTCCTCACACCCTCAAGTGCCATGCGCTGCATAGCAGCATGCCTGGCACTGTGCTCGGGAGCTTCTGGCTCTGCGATGCTGAGAAAGGAAGAGCTAAGCTTGTCTTTTACAACAAGCTGCTCCAGTGAGACTTAAGCAAGGACAAGCTGGGGCAGAGGGAAGCAGCAGGAGCTGTGGCTTGGGCAAGAGGTCCCCTGCTATGCACCTATTTTGCACACAGAGCAACCATTCCTTCCCTATCCCTGGCACAGCAGCCCCAACCCAGACCAGTGAGGACCTCCTGGAGATATGCAGTGATTGCTCTATAGCTGGGGAGCATTGAGCTGGTGTTCCCTAGGTGCGAGTCATCCTGCTAAATCTGTGCACAGCAGCTGGCTGAGAAGAGGGGTGGGGGATGGAGATCTCCTATGGGAGTCAGGATAGCAGCAAAGGACCCAAAGTGGTGGAGAAAGGGTGAGTCAAGCCTGTGTGTTGAGATTTGGATGTGGGGATGGCCTTCCAAATAACCAGGTAGAGCAAAGGGAGGCCCTGTGGCTCTTCCACGGCTCCCGTTGTGCGTAACATCTACGGAGGCTTTGTGTGAACCACAACAGTACTGCGCAGTTCAGGTTGTCTCTGTGCTGGGGGTTAAGCAACTGCTAGTTGGAAGGAAATCATTTTGGCAGTGGTCTGGGGGTTGATGTGTGGCATGTGAGAGCATGCTCAGAACATTTTTGCTTTCATTGAACACTTCTCGTTTATGCTACTGAATCTGGAGGACACATACAGTCCTGGGGAATGGGGAGCAATGGCTGTGGTGCCCCTTGCTCGTGGCAAGAAATGGTGTGTGGGGCTGGGCAATGCTAAGACTGATTACTGAGGTCTGCGCTTGTGGTTTTTGGTTCTGCAGGGGCTTTCTCATTTCAGGCTTGCAAAGTACTGGACAGGATTCCTAAAATTTAGCACTGCCATTGTATAGCACTTGTTTGGACAATGTCTGTGGTTGTCCCGATGTAGGCAGTCACAAGGCTAACGCAGGGCTGGCTGGAGGTCGAACATGTCCTGCAGCAGAGCCAGTGCAGCCACTCTGCCAATGGATTCAGCAGATAGCACGCTGCGGTGACTTTTCTCAAGTAGCTAGAGAAGGTGCATTGGCCACATGCCATTCACAAGCTAAGGTGAGAATTAGAAAAGGTGTGTTTTAGTGACTCACAAGCAGCCCAGCAGGCTGCTGACAGGGCAAGCAGCTCAGCTTTATCCTTCCAGCTTTGAATCCCTAAAGTGTCTGAAAAAAATAAATCAGTGCTTGAAACTTACAGGCTAAATTCAGACCTCATGGAGCAATATCAGTTTGTGCTTGGTTTGAATCTAGCCCCAGCTCTCTAACACTATCAATAAATCCTCTGCAGCCACCTCTCTCCCCTCCAACCCTTCCTTGGTCGGTTCCGCTACCTCAGTTACAGCTTTAGCTTCTGCTGAGCTGAATTTTGTGCCATGCCAGGTCCATCACACGTGCCTTGTGTGTGGTCCAGGTTTTGAACTTTGCTCTCAGGAGGTGGACAACCAGCACAGGCATCAACCTTCAAGGCCCTTGGTCATGCCTTGTACATGTTTTCCTGCTGATAAAGTAACGTCTCACTGATTTATCTGCTTGCACACAGAATTATTTGCCTCCCGTATTTTATTTCTCTTGAAATTCCACTCCTGGTCATTCCTCTCTTGTGATTTCCTTTCTTGCCTTGCACCGAGCACTAGAGTGATGCTTTATTTATCACTTGAATGCTTTTTGCTCCTCCCCAGTTTTGCCGGATTGTGCACGTTTTGAGATGGGACTCACTGGAACTTTTCTTCCAGCATAAGTCAGCTGTCTCCAGCTGCTGAGGAAAGAAGGATTTTTACTGTCCCATAGGAGAGCAGGACTTCCCAGGGGCTGATAACCATTCTAAGCCTCAGTCCTGGCTGGTACTGCTCTGTTTACAGCAGAAGCAGAGCAAGGCCATTACTGAGCATGTCACAAGTCAGCAGAGATTCCTGTCCCTGGGAGCTGACGATGTTACCTGTCACTGGCGTGATTATTGCAAACCAGCGTTGCTAACTTTTAGAAGATTTGGGGCCTTTCTTAAATCCCCAAGCTGTTACGTAAGAATCGCAACCTGACATATTTAGTTATTTTCTGGTTCTAATGGCTGCAGAGAAAAGCTAACAACATAAACCTTAAAAGACCTGAATCAAACGCAAGGAAGAACTCCAAATGTGTTACTTGGGTTTGTTTTTATCACCATAGCAGAGGATGGAGGAGGCTCTGCCTCATAGCTGGCAGCATCTGAGCTGGGTAATATTGACTTGTTCAGTGTTTTTCCTGAAACTATGAACTGCCAAAATTCTCCTCTGTCCTGTGAAGCCAGTTTGATATGCTGTGTCTGTGCTACCCACGTGTCAGCTGGGAGGTGTGGGTTTACAACAGGGCAAGGGAAAGGGCTACAGAGGTTTCCCCGCCTCCCCAGACCCATCTTCTGCTGCGATGGCCATGCAGGGGCATTCCTGGGGCTGCAGGTGCCACCCGCGGATGGGGCATTGCCTGGGGCTGCAGCAGTGTGGAGTTGTGTCCTAGGGGGTGGGAGTCAAGTTCTTCCCTGTTCACACTAGTGTCAGCCAATGCTCCTGCATATTGCACAGTTGTCAAGTTTTGTATGAGAAATTTACAGAAATGTTTCATTTTGATAAGGTCAAAGTCTCTTATTAAGACTTTATTTTCATCATATTGTCAAAATATTTCAGCAAAGTTGAAATAATTTAGAAAATGTCATTTTAAGGAAAAATGTGTTGATTTTTGGATCTCTTTGGAACATCTACCCAAAACAAAAGCAACAGTGGTCCCTGAGAGAGAAAGTCTGAAGATCTTTCTTTCTCTCTTGCACTATGGTGAGGACTACACTGCATGAGAGAGACATTTTTAGAAAAGAACTCTTCACAGACACAAAACCCTCTCAACCAAGTTCACCTGGAAAAAATGTACACAGTAGGAAGTACTATCCTAAGAGGCCAGGATTTTCAAGGTTGGCTTTTATAAAGGTCTTGTAAATCCAGTCTTCAATTCTCTTGAAGCATGAACTTTCCTGTACATATATAGCCACATTATAACTACTCTGTAATATTATTATTTAATGCCTAGCTTTTGTAATTTCTTTGCCTTGAGAACCAGCAGAGACAACCTGTGCGTGGGTCTGGTAAAGACCCTGCTGTTGTAGTGATGCTGCCCTAGAGGAGCTAGGAGCTGCATGCTCCAGAGGTCTTGCCAGTGCAATCTGTGTTTCAGAGGTGTCTTCGGGTGCTCTTCAGCTGTGGTGGCCAGTTGATGAGTGAGGGTCTAAACTGTAGTGCCCTGGTAGTGACTTCACTGCGATCTGAGAAGCTGTGAACTGGAGCAGAAAGTGTTTCTTGTACCATCATTCCCAAGGCAGGGAGTTATGCAGGCAGATACTTGCTTGTCTAGATGAGACTGCTACGCGTGTTACGTTAGCGTGCCTGAATACATACACTTCAGATCTGGACAACAGTAACAGACTCTGTAAGCGTCACTGGAAGCAGGCAGATGGGGAGGCTCGTACAGCCCGACCTCAGATGCACTCCTGAACATCAGCAGTGGGTTTGCCGCAGGGGAGGGGGAGCTGGCTCCTTGCAGAGGTGGTCTATCACACTTGTCCTCAGAAAATCTTCTTTATTCAGCCTCCCAGCCTTTCCCTGTGAGATGGATAGATGGATGGACTAGTTGCACTCTTAAATGAGGAAAGGGGCCTGCTCGTTCTTCACATTTCATGTAGTAGGCTGGGGATGAAGCGAGCGCGCGTCCTGGTCGAACTTAGAAGATGCACCCATTCCAGCGTTGGCTTTGTATCAGCAGCCACCTGCTGAGGGCGCAGGAGCCAGGGTGCCCTGAGGCAGCCATCGGTGGGCAGAGCCCCGCTGGCCGGCGAGCTCACCTGCCTCTTGGCACGACGGCGAGCTGTTGCCCTCGAAGCTTGGGTCACATCTCAGGCAAAGCCGTTGCTGCCTGTTAGGGATTAATAACCTCAATTACCAGGGCACCGTGGGTCAGAACTTCCCAGCGCTGACCGTATTATGGCCCTTTAATCTGCTTTCCTCTCTCATGACCTCTGAGTCTGGAGGGATCAGCAGACAGGGAGATCTGCCTTCCTGCTTGGTTTTCCCTTGTGAGAGGCTGCAGAGACTGGTCGGATGTGGAGCAGTGAGCAGAGCTGGCAGAGGAATCGCACCCACCAAGGAGGACACTTCTGGAAGGTGCTTCTGCCACTCTCTGATGCTGTGGATCTCTCTGAAAGTGCTAGCTCAGCAGAAAGAAGCAGAAATTACTGGGGAAGGTACAGAGAGCAAATGGGAGCTATCGTTCTGCTATGCTAGAAATCTCTGGTGCTCTTGCTCCTTGAATGCTGTGTGCAGCTCTAGTTATCCTGTCTCAAAAAAAAAAAAAGGAATAGAACTAGAAAAGATACAGGAAACAGTGACAAGGTCAGCAGAGCATGCGGAATAGCTGCTGCCCAGGGAGAGATGAAACATTAGGCATTTTCAGTGTCTTCAGAAATAAAACAATGGAGAAGGGAAATACGACAGAGGTGTATAAAGCCATGACTGTCATGGAGAACATGAAATTACCATTTCACAGTATAACTGCTAAGGTGAGAATTAAATGGAGCTTCCGAGAAGCAGTTTTAAACTAATGAAAGCTTTTTCCTTTGTGTGATTAACCTGTAGAACTTCTTGCCATAAGGTAGGGAGGGGAAACAGTATTACTGGCTTCAAAAACCAATTATAAAAATTTGTTGTGGAGAAATAGATCAAGGGTTTTTAAATGTATTGTGAGACATCCTGTGGATGAGGAAATCACAAAGCTGCAGGGCACTGGAAGTGTGTAGACAGAGCAATGTATGCCTGCCCCTTTCGTACTTGATTTTACAGAATATCCATTCCAAGCCACTGGCACTACTACCAAAATATGTCAGGAGAAGTCTTAAAAGTTCCAGCTTCTGAGGACTGTGCTGAAAAATATCCTGAACAACCACTGTTCACTAACTCTGATATAAGATACTTGATACACAAAGCCTTCTTTACATACAGCATCAGATTTCTTCTTAATGTCTGGAAATGCAACAACTACGTACTTATTACTGTGAGCTTTTTATATGTCTGAGGATAAACCTATTAAATGATCAAGCCTATGGGACGTCTCTTCTTTATTCTTCTGAGTCTGCTTTGGTGAGCTGAGAGGAGGCTGAGATTTTACCAAGCGAGCCTCTCCACCAGCAGCTGGAGTAAGTGGTTTCTGTTCCCATGTGTTCATATGATAGTGCGGCTTTTTGAGCACAGAAAGGCAACTGAGAAATTGGTCTTTCTCATCTTTCTCATCAAAATCAATCTTTTTTCCTGTCTCATCTTCCACTTGCTGTTAGAAGGTGTGTGTGGTATACTTTTTCCATGGTAGAGTTTCCAGCAGAATAGCTGCAATCTTTGCCTTATGATTGCGCGATTTTATACTAATCTTATACTTTTTTATACTAATATACTTATACTCTTTTATACTAATCTTCTCACTAAATACCAGAATGAGAACTGACAGATGATTCCTTACTTGGCCACAAATTTGCTGTGTGGCCTTCAGCAAACCCCTGAACTTTGTGCTGCAGTTCCCCCTTGGCTCTGGTGGGTGTGCTCTGCACCTCGGCGGAGCGGGACGCTGTGGAAGCTATGCATGGTCAGTATGGCTCTACGGCAAGCAGAGCTTGCTCCCTCCTTGTTAGTGCTCTGCTTCCCAAAGGAGGGACAACGCAGAAATACTCTGAGCACTGTGATGACAGCAGAATAAGCACTTGCACTGAAAAGGGATGTAATTTTTTAGCCTGTTCCAAGACTTTGCTCAAACGGCTCCTGCAAAGAAAGGCGCTGAGAAGAAGCTGTTATCCGCCTTTGCAGAGGAATATACCATCAATGATCACAGAAGGATCCATGGAGTGTCAAGAAATGAGCCACGAGTGCTTCCTGGGAGATGTATAGGTTTCCAAAGAGGGATGAGGTCTGCGGTCTGTGTCAGTGCCAGCTTGAACAAAGCTGTCAGGGCTAATGGACCACTTCTCACCACATCCACCTGCACTTGGCCAGAAAATATAACGAGGGCAAAGACAAAAAACACCGGCCTGTACAGGCTGTTTACCTGTGTACCAGTCCCAGTGTTCAAAGGACTGCAGGTAGTCAATATAGGTGAAAACATGCGGAATGGACCCAGCACCTTGAAAGATTACCACCTGCCTTTGTATGAATACAAGGGAATTGCATTTCCTGGCTAATCTCTTCTGAGCTTTTGTAGACTTTCTTTTTTGGGCTTTAGTAACTGATAAACTCCTGCACACTGTTATTTTAATAGCAAAGAGCCTTGTCTGCTAAATCACCTTATTTTTCTCCGATCAGAGCACAGTGTACTTCTCTTTTTAGTAGAAGGTATTAATTTAAATTCCATAATCCCAAACATATTCTCATTTCTGTTCTGTGCTTCAGAAGGCCAATGGCATTTTAATTTAATAAGGGAGAAACATGCGTGACAGTGTGTTCCCTGCAACTGTCTTCTGACCTCAATGGGTCTTTCCCAGCTTTCTTTATGTTCCAGCAAATGCAATCTCTACTTTTATTCAAGAACACTATCATTTCCAATACAGATTTTACCGATGGGCAAGATTTAAATGTGGCATTTTCACAGTAACTTTTTAAGATGTTATTTGCACTATTATTTAGTAATGCAAGCCCATCAATGGAGCCATAGCAAGATTTATGCCCCATTGAAATATTGTCTGGATATATGCTGGCCTTTTGTAAAGAAATAAATTTTGTTTTGGATTATGACGAGTTAACTCATCTAGCAATATCGTGATTTGTTAGCTCCCTTTATCTTTCTAAGTTCCATAAGCTTTGTTTACTGGGATAAGATTTACCTAATTGGGTACATGGTATTACTGAGTGTTTTGTGGCATGTGCACACTTGAGTCATGCATCACAGTTCCTAAAGAATCATCCTTTGCCATTTTTATGCTTTCATTTTGCTGTTTAAACTTAAACCTACTCAGTTTGAAAGAACGTGCTTATTGCAGTCCTCATGCCCCTCCTTTAGAAATGTCAAGTAATGCTTGCTCATTCTTTTCACCGGTTTGACTCTGCTCTCCTTTACTGTTGTAAATCAGGAACTGATTGGACCCTTTGGAGCCTGCCGCACGCACAAGTGCTGGCAGATCAGAACCCATCAAGCCTGGCTTATCATTCTTGCCAGATGATGATGGAAACCCCTCAAAGAAATGGGGATTATTTTATTAGTAGTTTTGTGGATTTTTGAGTGGTTTTTCTAAGAACTGTTATTTTAACGAACAGAGGTCTCAAACTTCAGCTACCTGTTGCATTCTAATTTTTTGTTCTTATAAACCTCTTATCTAATATATATCTTTGCATGTCCAAGTGATAATGCCTACCTGTTCCTATGCTGGTTAAACGAAGACAACATGTAAGTGCACCTCTCTCCTGGTACCCGGTGCTGCACTTCAACATTGGCATCTCTAAATCAGAGCCCCCTCACTTACAGCTCCACGTTGGCAGCTAAGCAAGGAGGGCACCTTGACTTCAGATCTCACTGTACTGTCCTTGATCTGCCAGATCCAGAGTTGTTCTCATCTCAGACACGCTGCTGGTGCACTTGCAGGAACAGGACTATTGCTTTTTGTGCTATTCCTGATGTACCCAAGAACCATCAGTTGTGTTTTCGCGCTTTGCTGTGCAAACTACTTCTGGCCTTATTTCCAGAGGGGCTACAGTTTTATTCACCCATCAGGTGCAGCAGAGAAATGAAAGACAACTATGGTTGAAGGGGAGAGGTAACAGCTGTAGTCTCAGTTTGATGTCTGCCCTGATAGGACACAGTAGTCTTCCACAACTGCTGTAGAGTAGGCCTTGCTAAGGAATGTAGCTGGAACAAAGATCCTGGGTAATTGGGGATGTGCAGAGAGAAGGGCAGTTTTATTTAGCTTTATACTGTGACTTGGTGAGTTTGCCAGGTCCTGTGTAAAATAGTTTATTAATAACTAATCTCTGGGATCTATGCTAGTTTGCATCCTTTTAGCAGTCCTGAACTCTGTGCTACTGGCTTTGCTTCTAGTTAAGTGCTGTTTTGAGTGTACTAAGTCGGGCTGACTGGAAAATAGGAGCTTCCATTTCATGAAACATTTAGCATTTTCACTTTTTTTTCTTGATATTCTAGAGGAAAACTGAAACTGTAGGGTGTTTACTGAGGGCATGAAGGACTCGGGTGCTCTCAAATGCTGGTTTTGCCACACACCCTCAGTACATTCTCATGCTAGAACAATGTTTATTTTGCTATGCCTCGTGTATAGCACTGGTACTCTGATCAGCATATTTTACAGTTTTACTTTTTCATCCTAGTGGGATTCCCAGTGCTGGGAACCTTGAGTTTCAGTGGAGTGAGCTTACCAAAAAGCTGTCGCTTTAGGATCCTTAAGTGTAAACACAGAGCCTTGCTTGTGTGGAGCCTGTGCGCAGGAACACCCCTGCTTTTAGTTACACCCCTGCTTCTAGGCACACGCTCCTACTGGTGATTTAAGACGAGAGGTGTGTCATGTTCCCAGCCCAGCCACGTTGCAGGTCCCGTGGTTGCTGCCGCGCAGGGAGCCCCGGAAAGGCCGTGATCAGAGCGCCCTGCACGTGGGGCCGGTACCGCGGCGCAGCCCCGCTGCCAGCGGGCGGCAGGGCCGGGGGCCGCCTGCCCTCCCGGCGGGACCCGGGCAACTTCGGCGCGGCGGAGCCTCCGGCAGCGGGGAGGGGGCTTCGCGGCGGGGGC
>VXAL01019451.1:307317-349169 GCA_013399475.1 Chauna torquata | reverse complement strand
TGGGCCGGCAAGTTTGGCGGCGAGGGGGGCCGGCGCCCCGCCGCTGAGAGCCGGCCGCTCCGGGGCCGGTCCCTTTTCCGAGGAGCGGGAGGGCGCCACAAAGTGAAATCCATGAGGATTCTCGGGCTTCTCCTGGAGAAAGGCTCGCATATGCTGCAGT
The DNA here is from genome assembly GCA_013399475.1 of Chauna torquata. Taxonomy (NCBI): domain Eukaryota; kingdom Metazoa; phylum Chordata; class Aves; order Anseriformes; family Anhimidae; genus Chauna; species Chauna torquata. The sequence continues at coordinate 349,009 of VXAL01019451.1, read as the reverse complement.
GTCTCTGTGGAAGGCGCCTGAGATCCAGCAACAGCCCAGGTGGGGAGCGCGCGCGTCCTTGTCCCCGCTGCCCTCGCCTCCCCGCCCGGGCGCCGCTCGGCCTGGGCTGGCCCCGTTTCCTCTCCTTCCTCCCCTCCTCCTCCTCCCGCCGGCCCCGCTTGGCGCCGCGCACAGGTGGCCGGGCGCTGTCCGCGGTGCTGACCCGAGCGGGGATCCCCCAAACCCGCGTCCCCATCCCCACCCAAGTCCCTCCCCTGCGGCAACATCCTCGCCCGGACCCCCATCCACACGAGGCCTCCGCCTGCAGCCCCCACACAGCCCGTGTCCCTCATCCTTACCTGGGTCCCATGTCCCACCTGCAGCCCCCACCCGCCCAGAACCACCGTACGGGTCTCTCTTCCCCACGCGGAACCCTCTCCTTGTAAATGGCCTTCATGTGTGTCCCCCGCTCTATTGGGGACCCCCCACCCTAGCTGTGGTTCCTGTTACTCCCTAGTCAAGATAGGGATGAGCTTTCCCAGGATGCCTACAGCCCCACAAAACTCCAGGTTTGGGGCTGGGCCTGCTGCAAGAGCTCCCTATGCTCTTTGCTTGTAGAAGCAACATTTTTATGGAGGTTGTTAAATGTCTTTGTGAGTGGGGATGCCCCTAGGAGTGAAAGGAAACCTCTGACTGCTCCTGATGGGGGACTGGGAGACTCCCAGAACCTCTCGTGGCTCCCAGCCTGTCGGGAAGGGAGCACTGCTGGAGGCTGCGCAAGGACGGGGAGAACAGTGGGGTGAAGGGCTGAAAGACATGCTTGATCTCGAGTTGTAGCTAAGCACTGTTTCTCCAAGCATATGAGTGCCTTAGTTTGGCATGGTGCTGCACCTGAGTTTTAGGGTGATCTTACTGAAGTCATTTAAGTGGTGTCTCTGCAGTTTCCTTTGTGCTGTGCATGTTTCAGGAGTCTGTCTTTTTCTACAACACTGGGTAAATCATAATGAAAAGAAACTGTTATTACTTAGATTTGTAGAGGTTATAGCACTACCACTGCTGCTTTGAGCTTCAATGGGTTTCAGTTCCTGGTTGGCTTTCTACTAAATCTGCCTCTTGAACCCTGAGCGTTGTAATCTTTGGGCACTAGATGCTTACAAGGATGCCTTTATAATATTGCTCTTTAATGATTTTATTGTTTCCTTGTGTGAGATCTTAGTCTCGTAAGAGAGAATTTTCTACACCTCTTGCATAAATATTTGATGTTATACACTGAAGAGGAAGGCTGTGTTTGGGGAACTCTGGGGTAGCCTGGATTCCCTTTTGGCCTCACTAAGGAGAATTAGTTAATGGCTAGAACTGCCTGTTTGTGCCTCGGTATCCTTTTCTCTTCCACCAGGCCCATGAGTTGGCAAGTCTTTGGCTGTGGCTACCTCGTGGGGTTAGGGGACATGCTAGAAACATGTGAGATGGTGGGCTTGGCTCTCTTGAAAGTATTCTCTGCGCTACTTTGAAAAAAGATCTGATCACACTAAACAGAACAAATCATGTCTATGCTTGGAAATATCACACGTGTTTTTCTCTTTTTAGTGGAAAACAAAGGAGTTTTCCATGTAGTGTTATGTGTGAATGTTTATTTTGTGTCATTAGGAAACTTGGGGCAGTAAAGAGTACAATAACCTGCTGGTAAAAATGGGGCAGTGTGCAGGCCATTAGGACATGCTAGCCTATAACTTCAGTAAACTAGAAACTGGTTGTAGTGCCCTGGTGGTTACCCCACTGAGCTGGTTTGGCTTTTCTGATGGATCCTGTGCTAAGACATGCTTGATGGATGTGTGGTGACTGCGTCTTTCCTCATTTCTCCTGCTTTGAGTGATACTGAACATTGCATAGTCTGTGTATTTTATGATGTTGTGCTATACAGAGGCAGTCTATGGGAATGATCTCCTGTTGTCATCTGTAACTGGCCTTGTTCTCTAGGCACTAGCCCTGTACCACCACAAGACCACCAACAGACCACTCCAGATATGGTACGTCACTTTGAATCAGGCTGCTAAAAAGAACGCTGCCACCTATGCAGGGGTCACTGTGGGCCGGGCCTGCTGGAACAGAAATCTCCTTGCTGCTGCTGCTTCAAAAGGTCAGCATGCCTCGGGAGATAGGTGTATACTCCTGCAACAGCCCTAAATGTATAGCATCGTGCCTAGCGTGGCACCACAGGGACTACGCCAGTCAGAGATGTAAACCAACAGAAGCATGATAAACTACAGGAGAGGAAGAGTCGTGGATTCTTAAACTACAACGGTATTGGTATACAGCGCTGTGAGCTACTTCCGTGCCCTTGGTCACCTTTTCTGAAGAGTTGTAGTGATAGCCAGATGTTTATGCCAAACTATTTGGCATTTTTTGTACTCAAGTTACACAAGAGATTGGTCAAGCCGTTCAACCTCCTCCTATCTACATTTTCTTCCATGAAAACAAGTCGTAAGGATATAAACACATGCTTAAAGTCAGATTCATGCTTGTGTGTGGTGCTGACTCAGAGCCCTAGACCACTCCTGACTGACAGAAATGAATGTATAATACTTCAAAAAAAAAAAAAAAACAGTGAAATACTGAAGGTGGTTGTAGAGTACTGTGCAGCTCTGTTGTGATGCTAGCAACAATCTTAGCACAGTTTTTGTTACTGCTACGCTAAGACCTCCCACCTTCACTCGTAGCTAACTGTGTTTTCCTATGCTTCGCTTCTGAGGTCTGCTGCCACTTGTCTTAGTCTGTGCAAGGCCAGACGTCTTTGGTTGTTTGAGCAGCACGTTGCAAAATGCGGTTTAATGGGTCTCTAAGGTACCACAACAATGTGAGTAATTCATAGCAGTACAGAGCAAGAGATTTACTCCTAATCTCTTGTGTATTTCTTTGCAAGTATTTTGGCACAGCAATGTCCTGTATCGTCTTCGACGTACTTCACTTGTTAGGTTAGTTTCAGAACTTGTAAGCTGACTGATTGTATTGCATGTGCAGAGATATTTCCCTTCTGGATGATATGATCATAAATAATTTTATTAAGTCTTTATTTCTTAGTTGATTTATTTTCTCTGCTAATAATTTTCCCCCCTTTGCTTGGAATGTGTGGTGTGCCAGAACTGCTTTTGCTTTTAGCTTCCAAGTCAACATAATGAAGTAGATTGCTATAATGCTAAGTTCAAGATAAACAGCAGATAGTGATTGAATTAGAGGTGTAACTGTGAATGTAGTTGTGAAAAATCATTTCAGGTAACCAGTACCTGGTTTGCAGGTACTCCATGCAAAACAAACATGTACTAACTACATTAGTAGGAGCCTGAAGATTTCTGCTAGCGAGTATTTCAGTCCTCCTCTGTAAGGACTTATTTGGCTGTTCAAGTGGTTCTGTCTCATGCCTGTTCTGCTCTTGGCTCCTGTATAGGCTCTCCTGTGGGGTGCATTATTGCTAAAACCACAGATATTTCTCACATCATCTCATCAGTTGGAATGAAAGCATCTCACAGCAACATGTTTTCAGCTTTGTTTTCAGTAGGAGAGGCCTGGTTGTGTCCAAAGACTGATCTATTTTCAAACATTTGGATAAAAGTACCTCTCAGTTTAAATCCCTATTCTGCAAATCAATGCCTTCTGTAGAAATTAAGATCATATTGAAAGTAAACCCTGAACTTGGCTTCACTGGGACTTTCACACTGGTAAAATTTGGAGATGCTCCTGGAAATATGCTGATTGATGCTGGCTTTATGGCAGATTAAAATGATGTCTGGCACAGCAGGTCTTTAAATTTTGCCGTGCATCACAACACTAAGCCTGATATTTGGGGCAATAGTAATAAGCATTCTGTCTAGGTAGGCAAGGTCAGATTGTGGCTGTACTTTTAGCTTGTCTGTTACTGTCCATACACATCTTTGTATTTGTCCTGAGACTTTTTGGGGCACTGAGATAATGTGCCTCCACTTACAGATGCAAATGGAATCACATAAGTTGTAAAATTGTGTATTCAAGAGTAACATTTGGCTTAACGAGCAAAACAGACATGTCTTGTTTTGCTTGGCATTCCTTGTTTAGCTTGTGCAGTGATCTATGCATTTGTGTATGCTTTACTTACACCAGTTCTGGAAATTTTTCCCACTGCTATTTATTCAAGTAGACAGCAGGTTATAGTGTAGAGCATACACTGTACCGTCAGCTTCATTAGTGGAAGTAATAGGTCTGTGTATGTAAGTGACCGACAGTAAAACTGGCAGCTCCTTGCTGAGCATAGGAAGCCCTGACAGCCCTTGTAGCCTGTGGCAGTTCAGAACCTGGTCTGTGCATTGCAGGTGGGAGCTGGGAAGGGTAACTTACTGTCGCTGAACTGGAGGTGGGAGCTGGTCACAAGGCTGAGAAGTGATGATGTTGCACTGGGGGATCATCAGCATCTTTTCATTTCTGCACCAGCTCCCTTACCTGCCGCTCTCTGCCACTCTTCAAAGCGTGTCAGTGTCCCTGTGTACATTTTGCTCAGGCTCCCTCTTCCTGTTGTGTGTCTTTAGAAAACTAATGTTTGCTGACCAGTGGAAATTAAGTACATATGCTGTTCCAGGATGATTCCTGTTGTTGACACGCATATGCTAGCTGAAATAATACCTTTGTCTGATTTAGTTTAATTCACCTGGGAAATGAATTAAGCAAAACTATGAAAATTCTTTTTTATTTTGTAATAGGAGCACTCCTCTAGGGTATTATTCAAGAATAGCTATAGCATTTTAAATCCACACTTTCCTTTATTCTGAAGTAACCTTCTCATGTAGACGTATGCTAAGTATCTCTCCTGGAAGCCCATAGTGCTTGTGTATCTCTGGCCTATCTGAGCTAGAAATAATGGTTTTGATAGAGTTCTTATTTGGTGAAATTGCTTGGCTTCTATCATGCAGAAGTTCAGAGATGTAGATTACAATGATCTTAAAGTTTATATGTGTAACTTCTTTTAAGTGTTCACAGCCAGATAAGTGTAGTTTTGTGAGGGAAAGTCTTCAATTTCATGCAGGGTTTTATGGTTAACTTTGCAATAAATTTTTTCAGAAATCTTCAAAAGCAAGTGTGGGGCTGGAGACTTCCTGGGTGTTACGTGGTTTGGCTAGTGCATGGTTGTCAGCCAGATGCCTGGGTTTACAGAGCTGGAAGTCTGGAATTGTCAGATCTTCAGTGAGTATTCTGAGTCTTAAAACTTCTCTGGGTCCTACCAGAGCACTACGGATATTGAATCATATTTGTGAAATGCTTTTCTTTCAGTGAATGAGCAAATTTAGGCAAAAATAAGCTTCATCTGAATTTTCTTAAGCAGCTGTAATCAGGGTGAGAAACAATTCTCTGAAGCAAAGGTTGGCTGTTTCACGGCACTTGTCATCTAGAAGTTTATGGGATTTTGCAAAGGATTGAGGTTTAACTCCCTCCATCTTCCAGACTAAACCAAGGAAAGAGGAGGAGTTTGAGTTTAAACACCATATGCAATTGTGACATTGTAAACTCTAAGTCTGGATGGGAAACGTTAACCAAGAATTTTGTGAAAGATTTTTCCTGCTTTTCCATCAGTTTTCCTGAATAACTGCATACACAAAATTCTGTCCTCTGTTATTGTTTTTCCAGTTTGAAAGTAACAAAATAATCCAGGTTCACAAGCAGATACTTAAAGCTGATGACTTTCAGAGCAAATGCTTTCAATTTAAGAGCTGTGTGAAGATTATGAACTCATGTCCACTCCAAGACCAAGGAGTTTTTCCGGACATAGGTCTCAGTTCAGTGAACTGTTTAAGTGCACATTTAACTCTACGCATGCACCTAATCCCATTTTAAGATGATCATGTGCTTAACAGAATCATTGTTTTAGATGAGTGGCCTTCAATCTTTTCTAACATGCATCATCCCTACAATTCTTCCTGTTTAGCCTATCCAACTAATTTGACATCACTGACAATAGGCTTGCTTTCTGTTTTCCGCAGACCCCTCTGGAAGTATTCACAGCCATCAGTTCTCAGTCAAAAAAGCCCTCATTATTAAAGAAACAGAAATCCCATTGCTTGCTTTGTGAGAATGATCTACTGCATGTTTACTGAATTTTGTTTCCACATCAGTCCACTTCTCTTCCCACAGCCCTTTCTGTTGCTTACCAAAAGTAAACTATTCCTTTTTTGCTGGTCAGGCTGATACTTCTTGTAGACATTTAAAGCCAGGTGGTACAGATATCATCAACAGTTCAGCAGGCTTTGAAAGCAAGATGAGATTGCTTATGTGATGGTAGTACACAAAGCTTTCAATTGTTTGAATAGATGTTTGCTTAAAAGGCCTTTAAATAGATTCTTCCCCTTGGAGGAAAAGAGATGTGTAACATTTAATAATAAAAATAGCATTTCTTCCCTTAGCCCAAAATGGCATGGAAGGAGGTAATCATGTTTTGTACGGCAAAGCATTTTTCTAAATGGCATGTTTATGCCTTTCTAGTTATTGTGGCTGCGATTGGCTGCTGGGCCTATTTGCATGTGCTAAATTGCAGTCCTGGAGATCTGTGAAAACAACCCAGCAAAGCCAGTCTCAGCTGGGAGCATGGAAGCTGCTGCTAATTTTGTGATGAGCCCCCCACAGGCCCAGCATGAGTCATTATCATTGTTTTGTTTTCCAGAATTCGGCACTGAATGCTTCCAGGATCCAAACTGGGGATTATCTCTGGAGTTGTATTTATTCCCTCATAGCTTTGTTTGTTTCAGATAAGAGGGAAAAATTCCATTCTGAAAACCATGAAATAATTGTTTCCTTATTAGTGTCTTCTTCCTGCTTTAACGTGCATTCACAGCCATTTGTTCACTTGAAAACTCACTTGTGTATAGCCCAGCAGTCGCGCTGCTCTGTACTGACTAGGTAGCCTTGTGCCAGTGAGGAGATGGGTGGGCAACAGCAAGTACAGCGAGATGAAGTGACTCAGCTGAAGTCATGGCTTGTGTCAGAGCTGAGATGGGGAGTTTCTGTTTTCTGTTCTGGTATGTGTCCCACTACTTTCCCAGCAAATCTCTTTATAAAGTCATAGCTGTGCATGGGGCCAGCTGGGGCATCCCATTTGTTCCAGGTCAGGAGTCTTTCATCTGAGGAGTCCACTGGCCATATCCTCAGGGTCATAGGCCTGATACCCACTTGCTGAGACTGCTGGTGCTCCTGGAGGTAGGACAAGGGTTTGAGAGAACAAGAAAATCCCCTGCCCAGTGCTGGGTTTGTGACAAATCCAATCGATTTGGTCCCAGTTTTCAGCCACGATGTCTTCTCAGACAGGCTTCTGTGGTGTGCCAGTAACCAGGCAAGTGTGCCTGCAGGGAAGCTTGGGCAGGATATACAGAGAAAATGCTAGATCCTTGAAGGAAAAGGTCCAGGAAAAGGAAAATGGTTCTGTGTGGGCATACAGAAGCATGGAAAATTGTTTTAAATGCAAAACTTGGACCCACAGCGGGTGGAGAAAACATGGACAGTGTGGGAGCGATACGTGAACGTGGGGATAGAATAAGGGGCCCTCTCACCAAGGGAGAGGGGTGGAGAAAGGGGGAACTTTTAATGAAATGGGCTTTAAAAAATCTTGCTGGAAATGCTGTACTTTCTTTGTGGGTATAAGTGCCCAACGTGGCACTTCATGTTCTGCCTTAGTCTAGTGAATTTTCAGGATCGGGGAGTCTGCTGGGGGGCCCCAATGTGTTCTGGAAGGGAGGGACAGGCCACAGCGGCCTTCCCTATGGGGCTTGGCGTGGAGCTGGACGTGCTTAAACAGAGCTTTCAAAGCGGAGGAGCACAAGGACCAGAAGTATCTGTAATACTCCCGCAGTGATGATGCTCAAGTGTCTCTCCGATGTTAGTGTGTCTAGAAATGACTACTGGAAAGGTGTTGCCAAGTCTTCTATGCTGCAAATTCCTTCTCAAGTTCTACATTTCCTCTTTTGTCGAAATGAAGACCAAACCAAACTGAATAATCATGAGTATGCTGCTGGTGGGACCGGACAACCAACATGCTGTTAATGTTTTTCTGAATTCCTGTGACAAACTGTTGCCATTGCTTATCTTCTTCCATGGTGTTTTTTTTGCTGGTGGAGACAGCAGCTTTTCCTTTTTTGTGTGAGTAGCCCTGACACAACAGGCTCTGGTGTCTCCCAGGCATGTGCAGACCATGATCCTTTATAAGCAAAATCTAGTAGCAGACAGAGCACGTTTAAGTGCGTCTGACTCTACACAGAATTGCAGCAGTGAAATTCAAGTGCAGTCCCTTACAGTTTGGGGACCTCTCCCTGTGTTCCTGTGCACCATGCTCCCTTACCTGCTTCTTGAGTTTAGAGATAGCTCACCGGTATTGCAGCTGGTGTGTTGCTGGGGCTGGAGGCGCTCTTAGGTGTTGCTTTTGGAAGGATGATTTCCCCTGGCATTTTTGTTCTATGTAAGCAGGGTATAATCTTTGTAAATATTTGGTTGGTTGATCAGACAAATATGTATATAAATATTCAAGCATGGCTCAACTTCCTGCTGCTGTGCTCAGGTGTTCCTCTCGGATGACTGGGATTTACCTTTTATGGATAAAACAAACTCAGTTTGCTTTTTGCTCTGTTTCAGAATTGCTGGAGTTTCTGTGATGAATCCTTTACAGTTCTTACCCTTAACCTGAAGAGGCAGTTCTGGGGATAGAATTCATGTCTCTCAGCTGCTTGCAGGCTGCTCAGCAAGGGAAATGCTCCTTCCCTGCCTCCACCTAGCCTGGTAAATGGCTGACACACTTCTTATAACATCTTCCGGGAGATCTGTTACTGCCCTGCAGGCTCGTTCACAGCACCTCAGCTAAGAGGTGACGACTTTTTTTTTTAGGGTTGGTTTGGTCGTGTTTTTTTTTTTTTAGGTTAGGAAAGGTGAGTTAGAACAATCAGATTTCTTCAAATAATATATCAAGCATGAATAAAAAGTACAGTTAAGTGGGAGTATGTTCTTTTCTGATGAAACACTTCTGTGAATGAATTTTGCTCTTATTGGGCACTCCTGGTAAGTGGTGGGTATGCTGAGAGTGCTCTCGTGAGAGGCTCCCTCCTGCACACACACAGCCTATGTCCTTTAGGTCGATACTTCCCTGTCTAGCACACTGGCTGGCAAGCCCGCACGGAGGGATCCTCCAGCCTCCTGCAGAAGGTCAGGAAATATGGTTTCTAGCTGATAGAGGTACAAAGAGAGAAATGCCAAGCCCAAAGCATGTTGGAAAGGCAGGTGCATGTTTTGACTCCCATCTGGAACAGGGAGGGCTGCGTGCAACCCCTTTGCACCTGGAGGTGCCACTTCTGTTTCTCTCCTGTCCCCCTGCTCTCTTGGATGAGCTCCAAACCTGGTGCAAATCTCTGCCCGGAGTCACCAGCGTTTCTCTGCTGCGTTGTTGCTCCCAGGTTGTGGAAGGGGGATACCAGCACAGAGTTGGGGAGGAGAGAAAGGTAGTGCATCTTTATTATTTATGGGAATGTTCATTTGGTTGGCAAAACATTGCTAGGTTTAAACGTTGGAAAGATGTGCTTGCTTCTGAATAAGTACATTGCACTGCTAACTGCCAAGGGAAGGTCTTCTGTTGTAGCACTTTTATAATCTCTCTTTAAGCCCTTGAGACCAGGAGCAGGCATGTCTTACTCCCCATTTCAGCTCTGAGTTATCCACAGCACTGTTGTGTTATAGGGCCAGAGCTTCACTGGGTTTAATACACTGGAAAGCATTATTTGGCAAAAAAGAAGCCACTTTGAAAAAAGCTATCAAAAAAACTATATGGAGGCAGCATCAATTAGCAGAAAAACATGAGAGCAATTAAACTGGACCAGAATAACTTGTCCATCCCATCCAGTATTCTTCCTCCATCCACATTAAACAGATAGAAAAATGTAAGAAAACAGCAGTATATGTACCCCAAATGCTCTCCCAGCTGCTAGCTATTTTCAGCTTTGGAAATTTTCCGAGCAAGACATGGTTCAATGTATTTAGAGATTCTCAGTGGATTTCTCTTCCGTGTGCTTGACCAGGCTCCCCTTGAGTTCACATACATTTTTAGCATCATAGTGTCCTATGGAAAGGATTTCTCCAGATCTGCTATCTGATGCACAAAGATGCTCCTCCTTTCCTTTGTTTTGAATGTGGTTCCCACTAGCTTGGTTTGATGCCTCCCTGAGACCTATTACTGAGTGAGCTGATGGAAAAATTGATCTTGTCCTCCTCTCCTGGCACACTGTCATTTCATGGACCTCAAGCATACCCCTTCTGAGCTGTCTCTCAGTCTCAAGAGTCTTTGCTAGCTTTCTTTAAACCATTCCCAGTGCTAGTAAGCATTTCATTGTTGCAATGAAAGGAGCACAATAGCATGCTCAAACCATAGTGTGAGCATTGCAGAGGTAAAGGGGTAAAAAAATTAACTGAAACCTCCTCTTGTGCTTCGTTCTTTTTTTTCCCCCTTAACTGATTTTCTGATTCTTGTGCACGGAAGGGAAGTGCTTCTGGGTTGACTGGTGGCTCAGGTTTGTGGTTCATGTTCTTCCCTGTGACTTCTCCCCTCTCTATGGCTGCAAGCTGCGTTCCTAGTTCTCCAACACAGGCTGAGCTAGAGCTGGAGGGGAAAGTGCTTGCACTGTCAAAGAGCCCACCTCTGCATTACACTTCCATCAAAAAGCTCAGGTAGACATCTCACATAAAGCAGTTTGCCAGTGTGGAGAACTAAATCCTAGATAAATCCAAGTCCCCATGATTGCCTAAGGTCAGTGTGGCCTCCAGAATGAGGAATCCCTTTCTGAAGAGCAGGAAGATCTAAGCCAGACTGGCCTGGAGGCATGCCATGCCCACTCCTCCTGTGGCACTCCCCATCCTTACTGGGTTGTGCCTGCTGACAAATGTCGCTCTTCCATTCCCTTCCTGGGGCCACCAGCAGGCATTTTGGCCTGACCTTGGCAGTTCCCTAACTCCTTTGTTCCTTCTCTTGTCTGAAGCACCAAGAAAAGCAAGGCAAGGTGTCTTTTTGCTTTTCCTTTAAGATGGACCATCCACAGGGGCTCACAAACAGCAAGGTGAGTTCAGCTGGAGGAGGTGGAAGTTGAAGTGTGGGGTGCAGAAAGGAGAGCAGGGTGGTGAACAGGCTGGTAAGGCCAAGCTGTCAGTCCCTACAAGCCTGTGATTTGACTGGTATCTCAAGTCGTGTGTGGACACAGCATTAGTCAGCTGTTAAGCCACCTCAGGAGATGAGGATGGCCATGCCGAAAGCTGTGCTTGTGATGCAGCGTGGGGGATTACCTTCAGAAACAGATCTTTTGGTGCTTTGAACTTGATTCTCTCTGATGAGTTGTGGTGGAGGTCGGCTGCCATGGCCCAGAGGAGCTGATGTGTGACGGTGGGGAGTGGGGAGCTGCTGCTCCTCCTCCCCTCCCCAGTGCAGACCTCTGCAGCTGACCTGGGCTTCCCCCACAGCCACGGGTGAGCAGCCAGAGTATCTGGGCACAGCCGAGCTCCTGTGGTGTGCATCTCCTGCATGGTGAGATGAGCTGCAGCTTAAACCCCACTGATTGTATCCATGAGATCTCCACTCAGTGCAGGGAAAGGCAGGGAGCTTTGCTCAGTCTGAGGTTTAGGCTGTGGGTGTCCCCATGTAACTCCACCCTGGGTGTCAGCACACCTCCTTTGGCCTTGTCCCGTCTGCACAGAGGAGACAATAATAATGCCCTTTGCAAGGCAGCTGTGGGACTGGCTCGGGACCTGTATGGACCACTGCAGAACTCTAAATTTCAAAGCAGTTTAATATTACTCTGAGTCTGGACACTGGAACTGGGGAACTGGGTTCGGATTTTATGCATTTAGCAGAAAACGCACTGTGAGAATTGTAGAGTACGGATGAGATTCGTCATTTGTACTCTGAGGTGCATTTGAGACTCCCAGCCACTCCGTAAGCTCCCATTAAAAGCCCATGCATTATAAGTTTCTTGCATAAAAGTATTTAAGGCTCAGTAGGACTGCAGCTTACCAGGGAGAATATGTTGGCTGCCTCTTAAGAGAAACAGATGCAGGCAATTGCTTTCTAAGGGTTAAGTGTGACCGGTGAGCCAGGGCCTGCAGGGTTAGAAGGTGGTCAGCCAACAGCTGGGGTAGTGCAGTGATGGATATGTGGGTAATGAGTACCTTGTCCTTCTGCCTCTCCAAAAGAGTCTTGTTCAGTGAAGGTTTCTAATGCTGAATCTGCAACGGCACTCATTTTGAAGTGCTCAGAGTTACATCTTCTGCATGAAGGCAGAGTCATTTATGCCACTAAATATTAATGGAAATGTTTCAGGAGGTAGATTTCATAGAAAACAGGGTTTTGTTTGAGGCTTGCTTGTCCTCTCTGCATCACCTGCAGCAGTATGCTAATGCATAGACAAAGTGGGCTGTGACCTCAATCAGCTAGTTAATTTTAAGCCCATGCTTAAGTGATTTGCTAAAACTATGCTTATTCAAAGAAGGAAAGCTGACTATTTTCATTGCTCAGGCTAGGTGAATTATAACATGCAAGTGATTTTAATGACGAAAGGGTAAATTATGCTTTTAAACAATTATTTAAATTTCCATAAAGAATATTAGTAGCATTCAGGATGTTAGATGGTAGATAGTCATGTTTATACTTCGATAATAGCCCCTTCAAAGTTGCTTGAAACATTCTTTTGTGCATTTACATTTTTATCTCTGAATTTTTAAGATGAGGGGAGCTCATTAAACCAAAGTCACTTTATAGCTTGTGTCAATGGAAAATGTTCTTTTACATGTTCAGAAGGAATTGGTTACAGAAGCATGGGAAAGATAGGGAAGAGGTTCTTTTCCTTTTTGTGTTCCATATATTCTTTGTCCTTTTGCTTTTTGATGACTAAACTGTTCTGTATTTGAAATTAAAAACTGTTGATTAGAAACTCTTGCAAAAGTAAGACAAATGAGGCTTGATTTTGAAAAATGCATTCATAATTGTTTGCCTAATTTGTGTGCACAATTAGCATGATTGCCACTGGAAGTGGCCATCTGAGAACAGTTTTGGAGATTTCTCTCTTTTTCTGATCTGTTTTCTCTGTCTCCTTCTTACAGTGCCAGCTTCTATGATGTCTAAATATTACCCATGGAAGTTTAATGTGGTAATATGCTTATAGATCTCCTTTCATCTCTTACCTCTCAACTTTCAGACGTTTGTTAAAAGGCCAGGGATGATTATTCCCTTCTGCTTCCTTCTCAAGTCCACTTGACACAACATGAGAGAGGTTCTTTCATCTAAATGGTTGATCTTGCAATTTAGACATTCAGATCCCATTGGATTCTTAAATGGCCATAGTAATATTTAAGCACTTTCCAGGCACACATAAAGGATGATGGCTCTCATCTGTCAAGTCTCTTGCTCCCTCCTGAGGAGACCTGTGCGTGCAGGGGACATTTACTGGTGCCAAGGTGGCATTTTTTTTGTGTTGTTTGAAATATGTGATGAATTCAAAAGGAAAGATAGATGAATCGCCAGAGCATTCTCTTCAGAGAGGCTGAGAAACCTGGTTCAAGTTAGGGATTTGCAGGGCATGTTCAGTCTTTTGAATGGACCTGGAGGTTGTTCTTATAGGAGCGTGGTACCGAGGCTGCAGTTCCTCAGTGCCTTCACTGCTGTGTAAGAGAGGGGCACAAACCTGTGCTCCCATCATCTGTGCACAAACTCTCATTCCCTCCCTAAGCTGATGCTACTGCTGGGTAGTAAGCCAGAGCAGGAAACTAACTTTTTTTTTCCCCTTTTAAATTATTTTTGTTAAGGTTAATTTTCAATCAAATCAGTTCCTTTAGCTGAGTCGTCATGTGGCCACACAAGCGCTGCTGCTGTGGGGAGGGAAGCAGCAGGAAAGGTGCAGTGGGAGGAGGAATGGGTCGAATCGCCCCTCATAGCAGCTGCCCACGCTTAGCTGGCTCGAGGCAATGGGGTACTGCACCCTTCTTGAGACGTTTGCATTGTGTTGATTGCTCCTGAAATTTTCTCCATCCTGAGATACAACTGAGTCAAATCTGAAGATTTGGTGTCCCTCCTGTTTTGGGATGTGACTCCGACCTATAGTTGCAGAGGTGGGAGAGCCGTGGCAGGCAGCACTGTAGAAGATAAATATCCCGTGGATCATTAATCATGGGATGGAGAGCATGCTGCCTGATTGCTTATTGGCTGTGGTCTTTCATTAAGGGTAAACTTAATTTTCCCATATCGACAGCTGCCTGATGGAGGGGCCGTGCTATGTGGCAGGCACTAAACTGCCAAAGGCAAACAACCAGATAAAGCCATATGTCAAGAACTATACCAGCAGTGTTTCCTTCTTTTCTTCTCTGTGCTCTCTCTCCTTGTTGAAAAGAAACAACTTCTGTGGAGGAGATGTTAAATGTGCTAATCCTGGCCTGTTTGCTAGCTAGGATGTACTTCAAGTGGGGCAGCTGGTTCTTGCTGATCCTTTTTCATTCCTGGCCTGGGTTGGAACTGATTTAATTATAGAAATGTATTACCATTGCCAAAGAGTCCTCCAAGCCAAACAAAACCTTTGTTTTCTTCCTGCCCAGTCCTTCTGATCCATCCCAAATCACACACATTTATTGCACTATGAGGAAAAACATTTGAAAGAAATGAGCAGAGCATGTTTTGCCAGGGAGCATCCATTTCTGCTGGCCCCAGCAATACTCTTCCCATGCCCTGGCCTCTCCATCAGCACAGCTCACTCGAGCATCTCCCCTCCTCATTCTGAGAGCTGCTCAATCCCCTTCCAAACATACAATTATAGATATGAAAAAATAAACTTGTTCTTATTCAGCACCTGATAAAATGGTGACTCAGGCATTTTCATTTTGCATTGGAAATGCAAGTCCTCTTGCATTCAGAGTGCTCACCAGCATGCAGCCTGAATCTTAAAAGGAGCCGTATCTGCCCACTGGAAGGGCACAATGGGTACAAATGCAAAAGGCCACGTGGAGGCTTTCATAAGTAACTTCATTTCACCACATGATTAAGCAAACCGAGGTCGCTGACCTGTCTCTGCACTTCACCCTTGCAATGTAGTTATCTCAGCAAGACCCTGACCCACACGTAGCAGTGGGCTATGGAGATTTTGCCTTCGTTCATTTATCCATTCCTGATAGTTAGGATAAATATCCTGCCCTTGATATCAGACAGCCTGCAATGGGTTTTGCCAGACAAGCCCCTACTAGGGGGTTCTATATTCTGCCAGCTGTACAGGAGAGCAAAGCAACGTGGTGTGTGCAGGGAAACACGGTGAATGCTGCGACTCTCAGCCCCTTGCTTTACCCACTGGACAGCACTTGTGCGGTGCCATTGCCTTGGCAGAAGGTAGCACAGCCTGAGGTATGGGACAGCTTCTGAGCTTCTGCAGTCCTGGGTGATCTTCTGAGCAGTGGGACTCCATTAATTCCTAAGACTGTAACTTCATGCTTCAAGGAAAGATGTCATAAAAAGCAGAAGAGCAGGAGGGAGAGGTCTTGGAGAAGGCAGTTCCTCGCTTGTCCCCAGAGACAGCCTCATCCAGCCTTCTGCAGGATTTGCTTTGGCCAAACCTGCACGTAACTCTTTGGGCTTCCTATAGGACTGCCCCCATTCAGCTGATGACCTTTTGATGCATGGGCAATCGGGTTAAACACACAGGAGCAAATGAGAGGAATGAACCAGGCCAACCTAGCAGCTAGGAGCTCCTGGCCACTGGGGGCTGCAGGTCCAGCCTGGAGTTCAAGGCAAATGGTGTAGCACGGACACCTGATCAGGCTTCAGGTGGCCCTTGTGAACATGGTGATGACATCCTCTTCCTATTTTAAAGATATTTCTGTGTCGCATCAGGAGAGCGCTGGTATACCGGCTGTGGAAGCAAGGTACTTGCTGAAAGGCATAGATCTTTCTAACCAGCTTCACTTGAATTATTTTTAAGCTCAGAGCATGCAGTGCTGTGAATCCCATCCCGTTAGGGCTTCAGGAGTGGCAACCAGCTAGGCAGGCTCTCTGGAGCATGAGTCCCCTCTTCCTCCCATCCACATGCCTTGTGCTGAGTGGAGAAAGTCCCAGAGCTGTGACAAGAATGAAGGGATGACAGGGTCAGCCACCAAAGCAACAGTGCCCTATCTCTGCCCAGCTGTGTGAAGGGGACTTAAAAGTCCTCCCAGTAAGCTGGGTAGGTACAGCATGTTGTTTGATTTTGTTTTAGAATTAATTTACTTAAATGCTATTTTGTTGTATGCATCTAGAGCAGCCAGAGTTGTAGGAGAAGTATTTATATAGAACAGGCGCTAGGTTAAGAAAACAGACAGCAGATGTACAGGTATATGTTTTTGCCCTTGCTTCTACCTGCAGGACTTTGCTGGAATCAATTATTTTGTTATATCCACTCTGGGCATGAGCCTCTTTGTTTTTGCCGTTTGGCTGCCTCTGTTTCCTGAATTAGATGAAAATAAAAAAGTCTGTTCCTGCTTCTCCTCCTCCTTGTACCCACCCTGTGCCCAAAGCCAGCACCTTCTGGCAGCTTCTCACAGGAATATACAGAACCGAACCCAAATCAGTGGCTGGTCCCTCTTTCTCCAAGCATTTACACTGATATCAAATGCTGATGTAGCTGAGTAAACAGGGACCTCTCAGGGGAAGGAGTGTAACATCTCTGAACATGAGCCAAAATCCTTTAATCATAAAGAGATAATCCACTAAGTAATTTAAGCCCAGCAGTCTGCAGGGCGTGGGGGATGCTTTCTGGCTTTGCTCCCAAAGATTCAGAAAGTTCTCTAGAAACTGCTGCCGTAGTGAAGGAAGCAAAGGGGAAAGCCAGTAGAAAAACACATTTCGATTTGTGGTTTTATTTTTTTCCCCTATGAGAACATAACTTGCTAGGAAAAGAAAAAATAAAATCCTTGTCTTGGTCTCTCTTTTAAGTCTGTTGAGGAAAAGTTGACATTTCTTGTAGAAAGACTCTTTCCATGGGATATTTCATACATCCAGTCCTCCTCTGACAAAATGTGAGTGTATTTTTACTGATGAAAAAATCTTCTAAATGTTGAAGGCTGTGGAAACAGCAGTGCTTTACAAATCACACTGCGGTGAAATGGTAGGGGTGTGTGTGTGTGTGTGTGTGTGTGTGCGCGTTTGTTCCCACTGCCTTCAGTGCCTGGGGTGGGCTCTCCCCGGCTGTGTTGTAAGCCCAGTAGCATCAGCAGAAATGCCTCCTCAGCTCGGGCAGGGAGGGGATGTGTTTTGGAAGTGCAGGAGCCCAGGGTATCTCTCATGCAGCCCAGGTTAATGGCATGCAGGTGATCTGTTACTGTGGCTTGGGTGCTATGGAGCTGCAATACCTCTGCTGCTTTGTGCTCAAGCACAGAGTTTCCTCCTTGTTTCTGTGGGGCTGGATGGGGCTCAGTGTGCGTGCTCCAGCAGCAGACGGGAAGTCCCTGGTCTCTCTGCACGTCTCAGGTGGTCATGGGGGCCTGTCCTATACAGCAGTTCAAAGGAATTTCCTGCCTTTTGCAAGGCCTAGAAGGCAATTTGCAGTACCCGTGCAGGAAAATAACTTTGCAGCAGGACTGCCCCATCCTTTGAGCAGTGTACAGTGCTGAGAAGGGGTTTGTCAGAGAGCATCTTAGTGTTCAGTTCTGGCTTGGCTTCTCTAAACCCACTGCTGCAAGCAGCCTGCTCGGCACCATGGGTTGCCTGCTGCCTGCTGGATCTTGATGGCATCTTCCTCCGTAAAGGGAGGAGCTGTGCTCCTGGGGCTGTGCACAGGCTTGTCCCACGGGGCACAAGGCTGGGACCTCCAGCCTAGGGCTCCGCGTCACCTCTGGAGCCTCTGTTCCCCTCCTTGTGTGAGTCGCCTTTGTGAGTAACGTCTCACGATGATGCTGTCTCCTGGAGCGTCTGTTATCAGCTGCCGGACTTACTCCTCTCCCCATCTTTCTTGTAGTTGTAGTCCTTTGATTTTTTCCTCTAGGATGTTTGCACTGCACTTGGGGATGTGCAGGGCAGAGCTCTGGATAACTGGCTTTAATCTAGCTAGGTCCAGCAGCACTAGAAGCATTGATGTGTTCATCACCCCAGCACATACCCAGAGCAGCTGGTGTGCTGGCATTGTTATACTGTAGCTCAATCATTTTAGTTTCTCTGCTGTTTTTGTTATCCAGGATAGACAGATTATAGTTAGATATACCTTCCAGTAGCTCAAATACACTGTCAGTTCAGTTCAATAACACCCTGTTGTGGTTTAGCCCCTGCAGGCAGCTAAGTTCCACACAGCCACTCGCTCACTCTCCCCAGGTGGAACGGGGAGAGAATCAGAAAGGTAAAAG
The DNA here is from genome assembly GCA_013399475.1 of Chauna torquata. Lineage (NCBI taxonomy): Eukaryota > Metazoa > Chordata > Aves > Anseriformes > Anhimidae > Chauna > Chauna torquata. The sequence goes on along the minus strand of VXAL01019451.1, from coordinate 330,655 downwards.
TGCGAGAATGCATGGGTTGAGATAAAAATAGTTTACTAGGTAAAGCAAAAGCTGCGTGCACAAGCAAAGCAGAACAAGGAATCCATTCACTACTTCCCATGGGCAGGCAGGTGTTCAGCCACTGCCAGGAAAGCAGGGCTCATCACGTGTAGTGGTTTCTTGGGAAGACAAACGCCATCACTCCCAATGTCCCCCCCTTCCTCCTTCTTTACCCCAGCTTTTATGGCTGAGCATGATGTCATATGGTGTGGGACATCCCTTTGGTCAGTCTGGGTCACCTGCCCTGGCTATATCTCCTCCCAGCTCCTTGTGCACCCCCAGCCTCCTCGCTGACAGGGCCCTTGGCTGTATGTAAACATTGCTCTGCGACAACCGAAAACATCACCACTATTTTCATGAAAAATCCAAAACAGCATTGTGTGAGCCTCTGCGAAGAAAATTAACTCTGTCCCAGCCAAAACCATGACACACCCCACCTCTGACCATCTTCCATGGGACTTTTCCAGTTAAACTTACATCCCATCAGAGGCACCAGGATTACTCTTGTCTTGGACCGTAGTTAGTATTCTTCCAATTAATGGGATCATCCCCATAATAGAAAAATAGAGACCAACCAGTATTTTCAGCCAAGCCCCCGATGTGCCCAGCTTCTGTGACATGAAGGGAATGTGAGATAGTTTCATCTCTGACAGAAAAGAGTGGCCAAATTCTTTTCTAAAAAAGATTCTTAACTCTGCGGCTACTGTTTCTTCTGAAGTCCTATACTGGATTTTAATTTCTGCTTATTGTTGAAACTTGTGTGAGACGCATATCCAAATCTCATAGTTTTTCAGAAGGTTTTCAAATTATGACCTAGTTTAGATGCATTTGTGTCTTTTATTTTAATGTTAACCCTCAGCAGACTTGAAAATTAGCCATAGGGACTGATAGCTATCCCTAGAGGCATCTGTAACCTCAAAATACAGCCCATATTTCTGTCTTTTATTTTCTTGTTGTTTTTGTATTGTAATATTCATAGAGTGAAGCAAAATAAGGAACAGAAAAGAGCATTTTTATGTAATTTGTGACACCTGGTAAAGTGCTTTGCATGCTTATCTAAATGAAGCACTTGTGCAAAATTTTGTGCTCTTTCTGCTTTTTGTGACACTGTGCAAATATCTGCAAAATAAGTGTGGCGAGCTAAAGCAAGTGAAATGTGGGGAGTGGAGATGCAGACAGGGAGTATCCAGTGCGAATTCCTGATGGCTGGGGAGCAGGAGACCATCGAGCCAGCTTTGAAGAACGTCCTGTCAGAGTGGGACTGAACTTGAGCGTGTCCTGGTACATTTCCATAACGAAGCAGGAAAACACACCGAGGCAGGCTGATCGAATGCCTGCCCACGGCTCGCTCCCAGCTCGTACAGCAGCAGCTCTGCTCCTCCCGAATGCAAACTGGGTTTGATCAGGGTGGGAGAAGCCACGGCTTTGAAATGTTCGGTGCCGTATGTTATAGTGCTGCTTGTGCTCGGTGTGCGCCAGCTTTAACTGCGGGTGTGTATGACACAAATGGAACATGAGTCCAAAAGATTTAAGACATTTCTGTCTGATTTCCAAAACCCTCACCGCTCTTTCTGCATCCGTGGTTTTTAGTTTTTCATTACCTGCAAGTTACTGGTGTTTTCTAAAGGCCAGGAAAAATAATCCCACCTTCCAGTTGCTCTCTGTGCTGTGGCTGCTGGCACCGCACCGGCCTCCTGTGGGCATTACTGTGAATGTCACCGACATTGTCACCCAGCTGCTGCTGGCAGGGGGAGCTGCTTTCTGCGGAAGCAGGGAAGCACCAAGGCTGCTCAGTGCAAAGATGCTCTCCAGGAGCATATGCTTAACTAAGAGGCAAACTCCCTGCCTGCTCTGCAGCATGAGTGTCTAGGCTCATTTCAGACGGGTATTTGCCTTGCTGGATGTTTGTGCTTTTTAAGGGGTCTGCAAGTGCTGGTGGTTGTGTTTGTGCAGCTGTGCTTTAAACACCATGCATCAGGTCCTGTTAGCATGCAGAGCTGCCAGCTTCATTACGTTAATTATGACCAAGGCCTTTCCTTCCTTCACCTGGTTTAACAAGGAGCCAGAGCATCCCCTAGATGCCTTCCTGTGGCTGCTTGGCTGGGGAGCTGCAGGCAGGTGGGAGCTGGAGCGGGTTTGTCCTCTGCCCCTAGAGCTACCAGGGCTGGAGAGGGTGCTGCTGCCCTCCCCTGCAGAGCCAAACACCAGGAAGGTGAAGTTGAGCTCCTAAGAGCACATTTTGGTGCTCAGCCAAGTTGGTTCTTTTGCCTTAGGGACAGGAACTGCTCTTCAGCCTTTCCCAAACCTTCCTCCCTCCATTGGCAGCCAAATTCCCGGTGCAGCAGCAGCAGCCCTGGCAGGGATAAATGGGCCACGGACTCTGCAGCATGTTGGTGACACGGTGGCAGGGACAGATTAACCCTCTTTTGCAGAACCAGTGCAACGATTGTAGCTGGTGGGTGGCTGAGAGCCCCCTCCCTTGGGGGGACAGCCTGAAAATGGGCACATGACTCGGGGAGCTCTAAATAGCCGTGCTTAAACAGAAGTCACTTAACGCATCCGCCAAGTCCGGCCTGCTTGCTTTCTCTCCGCTCCTCTCTGGACCCATCACAGGAACACCTTTTCCACAGGGAAAGGAAAACGAAAACACTTCTGTACGCGGTTTGTGATGCATGTGACATCTTTAGTGAAAATGAACATTTTTCCTGCAGCATTTTCAGACATCTGGTTCCCAAGTGGAGTTAATGAGAGGGGGATTTCAGGATCTCTCACTGAGAAGCTTGGGAAATGCCAGCAGAAATGCACATCTGTGCCCCAGTCCTAGAGCCATGCTGTCATGCCCAGCAGGTTTCCAGCGAGCCTTTTCATTCATCAGCAGTGGTCCAGGGTAATGACAATTAGTTATTCACAAGGAGTTGTTTTGCCCTTTCACGGGCTACGAGAAGGTGCCTGTGGGACCACAGGGAGACAGCCGTGACGGCGAGACCCAGGCTCGCTCCGTGCCAGCCCCATGCTGGGTCAGAGCCTGCAGCTCCTACCAGGCCAGCTGACCTGGCCCCGCATTTTCCAGCTGTGCAGACACACAGAGGATCCAGGGGTTTATTGCATGACACGACATTTTTCACCATGGTGAGACAAACCACCAGCTCAGGTGCTGTAAGGTGAAAGGGAAGCCCATCGCCAGTCCACATTAAAGCATGTGATGGAGATACCACTGTGGTTCATAGTTGAGTGAGTTTCAAGAAAGCTGGTTTGTGTACTGACTGCTGAAGGTGACAGCCAGCCTGTGAGGCTATGCGGAGCTCCAGTCTGTGCTGAGGTTGTCACCGTGCCCTGCCGGGCGCACTGTGTCTGCCTGTGCCATGTCTGTAGCGTCTCAATATGAGAAATGAGAAATGTAAGCGGGGCTCTGCTTGCTCCTAGCAGCCCCTCTGTAAGTCCACAGCAACTGCCCAGATTTCAGGGTAGGTGGGAGCAGCATTTGCACCTCCTTCATTTTTGGTGGGGTGTCACGTGCCCAATCCAGGGTTCTGCTGGAGCACAAGTGCTATGCTTGCTTCTGGCCATATTGGTGTAACAGGCATTGGCTGGAAAGTCCTTGTAATTACTTAGCACCGGGAAAGCTGAAAGAATCCTATAAAATGAAACTATCCCATAGAACCCCTAACTACTTCTCCTGGCGTAAAAGCTAACGAGGTGCAGCACTAACTGTGTTCTTCTCAAGTCATTTTATTCCGAATAAAGTTAATGTTCTTACACCTTGCTGCACCCAAGGCTGTGCTGCAGGTACACAGGAGACCTTGTTCAAAACAAAATCTGCTGGAAAAATTGCTAAGAGGAAAGTACAGCATTGGCCCACTGAGGCTTTGCAGCATCCTGCCCGTACTTGTTATTTGCTGTGATCAATGATACTGCAAAGGCCGTGTCCCAGGGTAGGAAATGCCTAACTGTATAAACAGGCTATACTGGGAAGGCAAATAGTACCCAGGAGAGAAAGCAGTCGTACATTAGAAATAATGGGCTCTCTGAGTGTGATTTTACTGGGCAAGGTAACCTCAAAGATTTATTTAAATAGGCCAGAGATGTGAGGGACTGCTACGTCGTCACTTTGTAATATGTTTGCTAGTCAGAGAGCAGCCAGCAGTAAAGTCAAGGCTTTTTACAGTGTAAGTTCATTTAAACTGTGGCTCTGCAGTACTTGTTCTGTGGTGAGCTAAAGCAATATCCACCAGATTAATCTGTGTAGATAAACGGGCATTCAGACAGGAATATCTGCATTTGTGTCTCTTTTCTGTACATTTTCTGCAAATTTTGAAGATCTGCTCAAGATGAAATATTGAGTAGACCTGCTTCCTGAGAAGAAACTTAGAAGATTTTCCCCTATGATCTATTCTCAGTTCTTGCTGCAGAGTCAGAATGTGGGACCAAGAGGTCTATGGAAATTTCCTTTTCTTAGGCAAGCAGCTAGCCAGTGTACCACAAACTGATTTTATTCCATTAAAATGGAATATAACGCTTGATATTAATGCTGTGGTGGAAAGCTGTATGCAGCCTTTTTCCTACATTAATTTCCCATTTTAAAGGACAAATTACAAATGTTAGGCTTGCATGACTGGCAGAGCAAGAACTGCTCAAGGCAACATAAACAAATAGCTATGAATAACAGAGTGAGCGGGGACTTTAACAACTCGCAGACAAATGAACAAGCAATACAGCAAAGGCCGAGCTAGTTAGCTAAGGTTTTCCTTTCCTTTATAATCTGTGCACCTATGTTGTCCTGCAGGTTGTAATATCCAGAACTGATGTGGTAGCACAACCGTCTGCACGGTGTCCTTTGTTGCTTGGTGGTATACCTAGAGGCACTCACCAGGTTTTGCTGGATGCCTCAGACAGCTGAGGTGCAGAATCTAAGCTTGACAATTTGCATAGGATGACTATGGTAAAAACGGATGGTAAAGGAGCAGAAACTGTCTAAATTTTGTGTGTGAGGCAACCGCAGGTCCAGACTTCACCAGCTGCCTCCTGCTTCTGAGCGAGTCATGGCCTGCAGCGACCAGGACCAGGCAGGAGGAAAGGAGGATATAAGAAACTCTTTCGTACCCCTCATGGTGCAGAGGAAAGCACTGAAACCCTTCTGGTCTCTCTGATCAGCTGTAAAACAAGGCCATGGTGATCAGTGATGCCCACTCTAAGGCTATGGTGTGCTTCTAACTTGGCTGTCTGTGGCTTGCTTGAAAACCGACATCTCCCTTTGCCGGGCTGTCCCCCGGCCCCGCTCGCAGGGACATGGCAGGGTGCTGCTCTGCGCTGTTAAGGGACAATTCATTCCATCCTGTTGCTGGTTGTGTTTTCAGCAGGGAGTGAAGGTGGCTGTGGTACGTACTCACTGGAGTCTGTAAAGCAGAACGAGATCTGTGGAGGTGAGCAGGTATTTCCAGTGCAAGCACAGACCCTTGCATTTGGCAGCTGGCAATGCTAGCTCAGAACTTGGGCTCAGACTCTCAGGGTAAGGAGCGCAAGGTCTGCAAGGGGAGAGGCAGTTTAAGTTAGTGCTGGGGCTTCATGCAGTGCCAAAAAGTTTGGAGGGAAAAAATGAGATTTTAAACTCATAGTCCAAAGCTCCAACAGAAAGAAATGCTTTATTTCTAACTTGTTAAAAATACTTTGAATAAAGCACCGTGAATAACAGAATAGTTGAGTGTTAGACTTACAGAGAAAAATATTTTCCTTGCTTTCAGTTCTTTCCGATTTATTTTTCAATCTAGCACTATAAAATAGCACAAATTCACCAAATATGCTGGTCAGAGCACATGCAGCGTCAAATGTGGGGATGATGAGACGGATCGTTTTGTTCGCCTGTCACCCTCAGCACGGGGCACCTGCCCTTGTGTCGCAGAGCTGCCGAGAGCCGCCTCAGGTGAAGGGGAAGCCCTGCCAAGAAGGTCTCAGGGCTCCAACGCTGTGACAGCGCAAGCGGTGGCCCCGGGCGGGCAGAAGAGCCAAGATCTTGCCGGAGAAGCTCTCCCCTCAGAAGCGGCCTTCGTGGGCTCGTCTGGCAGCGTGGGGCTGGAGCTGGCCTGTGCCTGTCCCCACGCGTGGCAGGGGGCAGCGCGGAATGGCCGCCACGGCGGCAGCAGGGCCTCGGCCCCCCCCGTGCCTCACAGGGCAAAATCTGGCCTGGGAGGTGGCCCAGCTCTGCCGGGGCAGCTCCTGAGCCCCCCCTCCTCTGAAGGCACTGAGCACCTCTCTCTCTTCGTTGGTTTCGAGGGCACACGTGTTTTCCAGACATGAGCTGGAACTGTTTAAATTTCTGTTCAACAGAAAACCTCCAGGTTTGGGGGTGTGAGTCGGACAAGTGCTGTTCGGGGTGTGGTGAAGGTGCTGACTGGCTGCACGCAGCAAGCGGGCTGCGAATTCTTCCTGTTGGGAAGCAGGGTGGTGAGCTGCCCTGGCTATTCTCCACTAGCCCTTGACACTGGAGGAGACCCCTCATTTTCCTCACTCCTCTTGAATGCAGGCATTTAGAGGAACATTTCCTGGCTGCCAGTGGCCCCATGTCCCTCTAGCGGACTCTAACACAGGTCCTGGCCCACAGAGAAACCTCCTGCGATGCTCTGCCCTCGCTGCCAGCATGACCTGAACTGTGAGACTGCAGCTCCACCTGCGGCAGCAGTACACACAGGGACTGGGAAGGACAGACCTCCATCCCCCTGAGAAGCCAGAGGATAAACCCTCCTGCTCAGGAGACTGCCCCAGGTGTACTTGGAGCAGGCAGAACTGAAGGGGACCAGGGAAGAGGTGCTGGGGCAGGGTGAGCCCAGATGGGTGGGAGAAAGTTAAAAGCTGCCCAGCTTCGGGGACTGAGTCACAGAATCACAGAGTGGCAGGGGTTGGCAGGGACCTCTGGAGATCACCTGGTCCAACCCCCCTGCTCAAGCAGGTCGCACAGGACTATGTTCAGGCAGCTTTTGAGTATCTCCAGGGATTGAGGCTCCACAACCTCTCTGGGCAGCCTCTGCCAGTGCTCAGTCACTTGCACAGTACAGAAGTGCTTCCTGATGTTCAGAGGTAACCTCCTGTGTTTCCGTTTGTGCCCACTGCCTTTTGTACTGTCTCGGGGCACCACTGAAATGAGCCTGGCTCTGTCCTCTTTCTGCCCTTCCTTCAGGCATTTATATATTGGTAAGATCCCACCTGAGCCTTCTCATCTCTAGATTTAAGAGTCCCAGCTCTCTCAGCCTTTCCTCTTTGGAGAGATGCTCCAGTCCCGTAATCATCTTCATGGCCCTTCACTGGACTCACTTCAGTATGTCCACGCCTCTGTTGTACTGGTGAGCCCAGAACCGGACACAGCACTCCACGTGTGTCTCTCCAGTGCTGAACGGAGGGGAAGGATCAAGTCCCACAACCTGCTGTCAATACTCTGCCTAATGCATCCCAGGATGCCACTAACCTTATTTTGTGGCAAGGGCACACTGCTGACCCATGCTTAACTTGGTGCCCACAAGGACCCCAAACTCCTTTTCTGCCAAACTGCTTTCTGTCTGTGTGCCCCGCATCGTATACTGATGTAAGGGGTCGTTCTGCCCCAAGATGCATCGTCGGTGCCGAGGAGCACCAGTGTCTCATGAAGATGCGATGCATTGATTTGGGGAGAATTTGGCCGTGGGGGTGGTGCGCACATGCAAAGCAGAGAGGGGATCGTGCAAATTTGGCTTTTGGGGGGATTCTTGCAAGGATTGCCTTTGATGCAGGGGGCGGCGGCAGAGCGGCAGTGCCGACCAGCTGAGCCGCCACTGGGCGGCACTGCTGCTCCGCCGCCCGCCCCGACGGAAAGCGAAGATGCTGTGTGTCCATCCCCAAAAAGTCCCAGCAGGTGGGACGGGTGGTTCATGGTGAGCCTTATTTCACAAGCTGTAAGTTACAGAGCAGTTCCCTGCTGAAATAGACCCCAATCTTAAATGCTTGCGACAACAAAGTCCTGGGAAGCGCTTTGGCTCCAAGGCTTGGTATCGGTCTCGGCAGCTGACACAGCTGGTGCCTGCTTTGTGCAAAAGGGCCCAAAACACGTCCCAGCCCACTACCAGCTTTGTTACAAAAAGAACTGAAAGCATAGAAAAATGTACCAGTATAAAAATAGTGCTGTTGTTAATTGGTGCATCTTTTGAAAGCACTTGCAGACGTTAATAATGATGGTACTAAAGGAAGGGTAGGATGGGGATACTTCAAAAAGGATGTAGTTTAACATATAAATCGTTAGTGGCATCCTTCCCGTGAACATCTGGGGGTACGTGCACTCTCTGGTATGATGTAGATAGGTGTTGATTTTTATTCTCATTTCCTTAAATCCACATGGGTTTGATTGCAGACTGTCTACGTCTCTTACAGCATAAAGAGTTGTACTGGGTCTGGACAGGATGGAGTTAATTTTCCCTACAGCAGCCCATAAAGTGCTGTGCTTTGTACTTGTAGCTAGAACAGGGTTGGTATCACACTAATGTTTTGGCTATTGCTGAGCAGTGCTGGCGCAGCACCAAGGCTGTCTCCAAACCCCCCAAAGCCAGCAGGCTGGGGGTGGGCAAGAGGTGGGGAGCGGACATCGCCAGGGCAGCTGACCTAAACCAACCAAAGGGATATTTCATACCGTACGTCATTGCACTCAGCAATAATAGTTGGGGAAGGAGAAGGGGGACTCTCGTTATGAAAGCATTGGTCTTCCTGAGCAACCACTAGTATATTAAGGCCCTGCTTCCCCAGATGTGGCTGAACATTGTTTTCTAATAGAAAGTAGAGAATAATTTTCTCCTTTTGCTTCCGCATGGCCTCTGCTTTTTTTTTTTAGCTCCGGGGAAAAGCTTTGTAGCTTGAGTGAAAGAAATTGAAACTTGTTTTTTCCTCATTTTGTTGGTGATTCTTGTATTTTTGCTCAGTTTATGCAGCAAAACTGGTGTGGTCAGTTCACCTTGCCTGGCAGGCTCTCTCACTTTCCAGATCTCATGTCTGGCTGCTGTTCTCCTCCGTTGCATATCAGTCTGTGGATCCTCATGCCCTGGGATTGTCCACCTTCATTATAAAAAGGATGAATTGAGCCGCCTCCAATCTCAATTAAATACCATATCAGGACTATTCCCTGTGGAAAAACAAAAAACTAGGCTTCTAAACTACAGACCACTGGAAGCAAAGCTGGAAAATCTTTGGTTTAGATGTGCAGGAGTGACCAGGGTGCCCCTTAAAGCCAAAAACCATGATAGATTTAGAGGCAAATGGTGCACCAAAATGAGATCTGTTCCCAATTTTGGAAAAAATACATGAAACCGTAATGTGAGGATTTTTATTGTGTTCCAAATAAGTTCCAGGATATTTTGCAATCCTCCCCCCTTCCTCTCCCCCCCACCAAAATACAATGGAAGTTTTAAAAGTTTTGAGTTTTCACCAAAATTAACCTTTTAAAGGTTGAATAATCGGGAAAAGAAACAAGATTAAGCAAAACAAAATAGTTCAGTGAACACAACGTTTTTTCCATTTTTTTTAATTCATTCGAGGAAATGAGTCGGTGTGTATTTTTCTTCTTTTTCACTATCTACACGTAGAAAAAAAAATGAAAAATTTCTTAAATTGCTTGTGCTGAGAGCTGTAATCTTACAGTCCTGTGGGGTGCAGTCACTCTTGCCGTGTTGGTATAGTCAGGCACTGTAGCTGTTTATGCAGGGTTTCACTCCGCAGCATGGGAAAGGGCCGTTCTGAGTGGGAAGCATCTCTGTGAATCCCTGACGGATGCTGCAGGACTGAGCCCCCTTTCAGCATGCCTGAAGGATGGGGCTTCTCTGGTACCTATGAGCAATCTCTCTTAGTAGCCAAAACGGTTTCCTTGGTGCTACCCCAAGGCCTGTGGGGGTCTGGGTGGGATGAGTGGGTCCCCAGCCTTGCTTGGCACCTCCGTCCTCCTCCACACCTCTTGGCTGCCAAGCTCTTGCATCTTTGTACTGCTTGTAGAGGGACTGTGGTGCTAAAAATTGAAGGCCTAGTGAAGCAAGGTGGCAACCTTGTCATTTACAGCAGTTCCACCGAAATCCTGCGAGCTGTAAATATGCTGAAATAGCCGGTGAGGGGAGCGAGCGTGGCCGATGGGGCTGAGGCTGCGCTGCAGCAGCGATGCCAGGCACTCTCTTTACAGCCTCACGGGGAAGTAAAATATGACGGGGTCATGGCTTGTGGTGGAGAGGAGCTGAGCTGGGACGGAGTGACATGGGTCAGCAGAGGAGTGTGTTGGTGCTTTCATAAGCAGGGAGGGGTGCTTCCCGACAGCTGCATCTCCTCAAACCTCAGGGAAGTGGGGGCTCCCCCATCAGCACCCTTGCCTGCATTGCTTAAAAAATTCCACCCTTTCCTATGGGCACCTGTGAGTGGTCTGATCCTCCAGGAAAGTTTCTTTGCAAACTTTCCTGTGGTGAAGGCTCAAAAAGCATTATCATCACCCTCATTTATGGATGGGAGGAATTTGAAGTGTGGGCAGGAGGTACCCACCTGTGGTCGCTGTAGGTTGGTGGCGGACCTGGGAGCAGAACTGAGCCCATTAACTTGGTGCTTCGCTCTTGGCATTGAGGTTAATCTGCAATGGTTGTGTCCCAAATGCTTCAGTGCTGTGCTTGTGAATCAGGCAGAGAGACTGCTTTAAAATCAGCCAGCCTAGTTTTAGAGCTGGCATAATTATAATTCCTATGCCACCAGAAGTGGAGGGGAGGGGAGCAGATAAAAATCAGAAAATTAGAATTTATTACAATAAAAGCCAAAGTGCTAGAAGCCAAAACTGTCATTGTAACACGAACTCTATTTCGATAGTGGCGTATTACATTGTGTAAGAGGTTGAACACGCATAAGAATATCTTGGTTGGTAATTATCTGATTTGTGATATGTAGCTAATGTGTATTTGTTGTTCTGCCGTACATTATGCAGCAGCAATTCATTTCTAAACAACATTAACTGGCGATATAGCACTTCCATGCAGAAATTACAGGCATAAGCGTAAGTTTTACTTAGGCTGAGTAGTAGCTAAGAGGAGAGACAGCAGTCCTGCCCAGGGAGCTGCAGGGTGACCTGGGTCACCAGGGGCTCCTGCACTGAACCATCTACAAATGCAGCTCACCTATTCCTTTTGCCTGTGTGGCCTGTGTTGTAACAATAAAGGGAAACGCTTAATACAGAAGGTGAGAATGCCCTGCTTTGCGAGAGGCTGATGGATCTGCCGTTGCTTTCAGAGCAGTGCAGAAAGCCCATACAGTCGGTCCCTGGAGCAGCACATCTGGGGAGGGAGCACTTGTAACAGAACTGGTGGAGAAAAAATCATGTTCGGGCTCCCTGCAGGCTGCTGTGTGAGACTGTAGGCTCAACCAGCTCTCTGAGGGCGCGATTTATATCCCTGAGGGCACTTCCCTCCCTGACCCCCCCAGTCCAGCAGAATGCCACCTACCCCAGATGATACTGGGTATCCCCAAAGCATCCGGCAAGCAGACCAGACACATTCAGACAGATGTGGCTACCGGCTGGCCGGGAGCCCCCACATGCAGGATGGCCACGCTTGATTTCTTCCCCATTCTGGAGTGAGCTTGTGGCAAGTGGTGTCCCTGCAGCCTGCACCGATCCATAGCAGAGATCTGCAGGAGTGGCTTCCAAATTAGATAAGCGTTTGAGCTGATGTTTGAATGATAGTAACAATATAAACGCTTGACTGAGTACCTTCCTGTCATTGCGTCCCTAACAACACTTACATAAGATCGTTTGTATTTTATGGGGTCTTATTTTCTTTCACTTTATTTAATGACGCCACTAAATAAAAACACTCGATAATTGCTGCAGCTTATTTTATTCATCAGTTAAATGAGTAAGGCCATTAGGATAGATATATTTACAGTGGAACAATTAGCAAAGGTTAAGGGGACAATGCCCATTTAAAAAACGTATTGAGTGTACATCAAATGTCCCCCTGTTCTTAGAGCCTTAAAAAGTGACTTTTTAAAGACCAAAAGTGTCGATGCTACAGACGAGAGAAAGGGTCTCCAGGGTGATTTTATTGCAGGCTGTCGTGTCATCTTTTCACAAACATATACAAGAATATGGGGGGCAGGATGAGATCAGAGATGTGCCCACCAGTCCTCTTGGAAGTGTCTTATTCCTCTGATAGCTAGAAACCATGTTTAATTTCTGGTCTAAATTTATTCTTTGCCAGTTTCTGCCCGTTCGCTCTTGTGCCAGCATTGTCCTTCAGCTTATCTGTCCTCTGGCTGCTGTAATTTATGCCCTGTTTACATTTCTTTCTGCCTGGGCAATGAAGATCTATGAAACATGTCCATTCTACTTTAGTTTGTAGCCAGTTTCACTTTCTTAATTGCTCCAGTCCCAGGGTTTCAAGCAACACAAGGGAACATCCTTTGTTTTAAAAAGAAAAGCTTTCATTCAAGCTGTGTAGTATTATGGGCATATTTTCTGTTTGATTGAAGGTTTATGAATGCTCCATTTTTTCACAAAATTGAGAAGCTGGGCAAAATTTGAGCTGACAGAGTCCATGTGAAATGGTTTAAATAAATAACAACAGAAAGAAGACTTTTCAGACCCTACATTGTGCCAGGGGTCAAGAAGGAAAAGTGAGAGGATTGCATCAGTTGCTGGAGCCATCCAAGTACAAATAATAAGGCTGGGAGTAGCGTGAAGCTTTTTCTAGAATGAATGCCTGGAGCCTGCCTCCTTATGCTGGCTGTCTTTTGAAGGGGAACTTTGCAGCAGTCTGTCAGGCATGTTTAATTGGGGCGAGAGCTGATGCGTGCTGCACAGGGATGTCTTGTATGCCCCAAGTTCAGCCGGGAGCATTGGTATTGGAAGGGGCTGAGGCTGCAGCTTTCAGGGGGATCCCTGGAGCATCAGTCAGGTCTGTAAGCCTTCTTCATTCATTTTGATCATCCCAGCCCACGTTCCTTGGCTCATGACAGTTAAGACTTGCTAGTGAATAAGCAAGGACCTGAAAGCTATTGAAGGCAATGAAGTGTCTATGAAATATGCTCCTTCACAAGGACATGTTTGTGTTGAATATGTTCCTTTTACTGCTACTGTCTTCAAGCTTCTTTACGTGCATCTTTAATGAGGAGGCAGACACTGCCCTGGTAGCTGTGGATCTTCAGACATAATTTCCTAAGTGCCTGAGGAAGTTGCTGCAGAGTTAAAGGTGGCTCTATTTCTCAGTCACTTCATTGTCAGATCAGTCTTTTCATATGAGGGCACCTTCTTGAACCCCACATTTGACAGCATTTGAGGTAGGCTGGTGAGGGTATTAGAGACACCTGTTTCTAGAAGCATCTGCCATAGCAGACTGAAGAAATGATATGTTTGCCTTCTAACACTGAGAAGGGAGCTTGTATTTTGGGCATTCTTTAAGAAACAGAAAGACCTCGAAGGCCAAGCAAATGGGAGACAAAGCCTGCACAAGGCCTATGAAAACAAGCCAGGGAAGAGACAGAGCAGCCTTGGAACCAGTCTCACGACTGACCTGCTCATGCCACTGATGAAGGCATAAGCCAACCGTCCTGAAGGTTGAAGCTGCCCAGCATGTTTTGCCTCAGCTCCTTTGGATGGAGAGTTTTTCCGGGGATTCGGGGCCTCTGGAGCTGCTGAAGCCAGAGGCACCAGCAAGATCCACCTCTGCTGATGAACAGGGACCTCAGGAGCTAGGGAGCTTTATAAAAATAGTTTTGTGTATCCGTGGTGCAGAAAGGATCTGAGTCTGTGACAGTATCAGGATTTCCCCTTCTCCATTGCCGTGGCCCTCTTTCAGCTCTGAAGGATGCTCTTTGGGCAGAAAATCCCAGCACATCTGTACAGCTAATGGATAGCTGGTCAACCCTGCATGGGGTGCCAGTGATCTCTGTTGCCACATTGCCACCTGTACCCAGCACAAAGCCATGTTCTCCTTAATTACTGATGAAAATGTCTCTTCAGAAGCCTCCCAATAATTACTCAAGCACACACTTAAGTGGCTTTTAATTTAGACTCCCCACCCCCCACACTCATGCAATTTCCAATTGCAAGCACAGCTAGTCTTGTGAAAAAGCTTTTGCTAAGAGAAACACAAATAACTTGCCCCCTGGTTTATACTGTCTTGCATGAACTTCTCTGAGTACATAGCATCCCAAAAGATGACATTTCCAACAGGCCAGAGCAGAAGCGTTCAATCATAATGAAAGATGAAAGCTCTTGTTGTGAGTTTCCCTGCATCCGACAACACTTGGCAACACTACAGCACCTTTCTTTGGAGTGCTGCTGGCTGCCTTGCCAGCTTGTCTCATTACCAGAGGCTGCTCCTTACCCCTGCTGCCTCACAAGTGCCCACAGGCTCCTGTAAGTGCCCTGGGGCCAGTGGTGAGCATGGTTCATGGCCACTGTGCTGGGTGCCAGAGGAGAGGGAGCTGACAGTACCTGGGGCAGTGGGGGAGGAGGACAGCTGGGGAAAGCAGCATTCCCAACTGTGCAGCCTTCTTTGTGGTGATAGAAGGGGAAACCCAGGGGGTCCTGTCCACTCATCTGGAAGGAGCCAGCTGCATTCAAAAGGGGAGGCTTTAGGAGAGGACTAGGTAAGTAAGCAGGGTCCATTGCCTGTTTCTCCATGCTTGGTAGAAGGACATTGCTCTCTCCAGTTATTTCTACTATTTTATGGGGGTACTCTCTGGACACGAAATTCAGTCAATGACTTGTCTGTAGTAGGGCTCTAGCAGCCCTTTAATGAATAATGTGTTTTGTGTTACTCAGTGGAATAGGACTAAAGAGACACTAGCCCTTTCCCTGAGGTGGGAAAAGAAGCATACATATAAAGGGAGGACAGGCAAGCAAGAATGTGTAACTGGAGAGGAGGAAAGAAATCACGCTGTGTGGGAAATTCTTGTCCAAGATGAGCTGTAGAGATGGTACAAATAAAGGAAGCAAGGGAACAGGGTTGCCCATGTCTAAAAGCTATTCTTGGAAAGCCCTAGAAGAGACCTACAAAAAGTGGCTGAAGCAGCTATTGCGGCTTCTGCTCTAAGTACTTCTGGAGTCCAGCAGTCTGAGGGCAGAAAAGGCCAAAGCTGCGGTTCATGTGAGGGAGACACGTATGAGTGTTATAAGTTGAGAGGCTATGACGGTGGCTGTAGAAGGAGCAGGCAAACAATTGGTAATGGTGCTTTTTTCCCTTCAAAAATGCCACTTTATCAAAACTGTGGGAGGGAGGAAGGAAATAGTCATTTCAGAAAAACCCATTGCACGGGGATTTAAAGACCTGGTTTCATGCAACCGCTCTGCTTTGTGCAAAAGCAGAGACTTGAGTCTTGGTCTTGAAAGTTGTGCGACCACTAGCTCTTCCACAGCGGTGTACGTTTTTTGCTCTTCTGGCATTTCATAGTGAGCTCCAAAAGGTCTCATTTTCATTCCTTGTGGGGAACAGACATAACCTTGGAACTTCAAAGTTTTCTGCAAAGTGGCTTTCTGTTCATATTAGCTCCAATAGTGGCTGACGCTAGGTGAGTCTCAGAAGTCAGGCGGGAGGGACTGTTTGTGATTGCGCAGTCTGGTCTCCTGCTTCACTCAAGTCAGGGCTGCACACAGCAAGCCCAGTAAGTCCTCTGTGACAGGAATATCAATAGGGCAAGAAATTTCTAGATAAGTGAGATTTGGATGAGATGTTAGGAAGAACCATTCTCAGCTGAGGGTGGTGCAGAGCCACATTCCCAAGGGAGCTGTGGGATTTCCACTGCAGCAGGTCTCTAAGCAGGACCGGACCAACCTTGTCAGAGATGATGAAGGCACTCCTGGCACTGTGCAGGGGTGACCGCTCCAGGGTCCTTTGTACCCTGTGTGCTATGATATCAGCTCATCTATTTTTGAAAGAGGTTGACTCTTAGGATAAAATGATAGAGAATCCATCACAACTCTTGCCATATCATTCTGTTGATGAATTACCTTTGCTATTAACAATAAATACGAGCCTTGCCTTGACTTATAGCCTCCGGATCTCATCTTGACTTTGCTGGATTGAAGAGTCCCTCCTTTTGAAAATGTTCTTACTGAGAGGTTAGAGATTTATCAGTCAGGGCCAGGTCATCTCTGTCATTCTCTTGGATGCAGAGCATCTCAAACATTTTTCTTCTGTGGCCAGACTTTCAGCAACAGCAAACTATCGGTGGCCACAGTATTACCAGGCTAAGTACAGCTGATCAACAGCAGTCAGCTGGCCACCGCACTTTGCGTCTTTCGTGGTAAAGGTGTTCGCAACATTGGGGACCACTGTAACAGCATTTCTGCTTCTGCTGCATATTGCTGTGCTGCTGCACCCCAGGGTGGCTTTGGCTCTCTCAGCTGCAGTCCTGCAGAGAAAGCTCCTGTTCAGTCATATATCTCTCACGGCTCCCAATTCCCAGAGTCACTGCTTTCTGGAAAAGTGTGCCCAGTCTTGAAGTAATATAGCCTGCACTCTTTGTCCCCGGCGGTTTGTTCTGGCTGCATTAAAATGAAACTTGTTTGAACACACTCCATTTCCCAGTCACTTCAGTTTCGTCCCTTCACCAGACCTGCCACGATCATTAATTACTGCTGCATTAGTCTATGTATCCTTGGCAAACGTAGATTTGCTTCTAGGCCACTGATATCTTTATTGTTGTCTGGCTTGCAATAACTGTTTGTGAGACTCAGGGGAGAGAAGATACGGGATTTCATTTTACTGAGGAGATGGAAAAGTTGATTTACTGCTGGGGAGGGAAATAAATGACAATGCAAATAGCAAGAGGTGTGTTTTGAGGCAGGGAGGTATGTGAGGGAAGTGATGTATTCACGTAGGCACTTTAGGACAACACGGAATGCGGGAGTCTTCAAACCTTGTCCTAGCTGTATAACAATTGTAATCTCTTATTTACATTTAGTGTTGAGTATGCCCTTGCAGTATGTGGGAGAAATAAGCAGGTTTGGTTAAATAAGATGCAGTCTGGATGCATGAAACTTCAGAGGCATCCTGAGGGCAGGATTAATGTCCCAGCACTCCTGCTCTGCAGAGCTTGATGGCAGTGGGAGTACCAGAGTCGCTGCATTTCCCATGAGCTCTCTGAGCTGCAAGGAGTCTTTGCCGAGTGACAGAGCAACAGGTTGCCCCTTAGAAGCATTGCTCTTCCAACCCGGCAGGATTTGAGATACGACCTGGCTTAGGCTGTGAGTGCTGGGCTTCTCCTGGATTTGGAGGCCACATCAGGAGACAAGAGAAGTTTAGGGTCAGGGAACTTTCCAAGGCCTCTTTAGATCTGGCAGAATCCATTATGTGCAGATAGAGTGATTTATGTGTCTAGAGAGAGTTTATTTCTCCTCGACAGCTTTGCTCCCTACTTCCTCCTCTTGGCCTATGCCAGTGCGATACACGTGCATTAATGAGGTTGATGGCACCAAGCCTTGACTTGCTGTAGAGCAGACAGTCCCGCAGCCCTGCTGGAGAAATGTGATAGGGGTTTCGTTCTCCCTCCCTTCTTTTTATCATTCTCAATCACATAATCGGGCTGTTTTGCCTCAGCCAAGATCTAATCAGGGAGGATCTGTTTGACTTTCAGCAATGTCAGCTTGATGGAAACTTCAAATTGAAAGGCTTTTCCCAACACGCTTGAAGACGGTTTTAGTTGGAATCAGTGTTTGGCTGCATGGTTACAACGTGAGGAGGTTTCACTGCATGAGCACCTTTCCTTCCTCACAGGGAGCGGGAAAAAGCATGAGCGGCACCTCAGACCTCCTGAGCCCTGGGATTTGTTGGCCTTGTGCCTGAAACTGCACTGTGTGGTCACAGTCCCCGCTCCACCCACACCACCTTCAGGGAAGTAGGCACCTCTCACGTTATTGAAAGTGTCGGCTAAAATGGGCTGTAGCCTGTTGGCTCTCATCAAATAGGATTCAAAGAGAGCGATGAGGAAGGCTGGCCTGTCTAAGGGAGGGGAATGTTGTAGGAGTTTTCTTGTTCATGAAAGTGCCGCTACCCTGAGGTCTGAGGACTAGGTCTCTGTTCAGACAGAGAAGAGGATTCTGTATTCACTCTCAGGCTCACGACTGGGGCTGTTCAGTGGTGGTTATTTCACCTATTTCACCCTCAAACTCCTGCTCTGCATTAAAAGCACAAGGGATGTGGTCTTTTCCTCTTTCTCACATGCTATGAATACAGACAGGAGACCTGGGATGAAACTTCAAGTCCACACACCCCTTCCCCTTGCAGTTCCTTGCAGGCTTCTGTGGCTTAGGGCTATCACGTGGGTGGCCGCAGATGAAAAAGTCCCTAAGGGGGCAGATGGAGGGAGTTGCTGGACGGTGCAGGGAGCCCACTGAGGAAGAGGAGGCAGTGGGAGGAAGGAAGGGAGGCAGTTGCCTGTCCTGTCTTTCAAATTCAGCAGCTGTGGTACAGGCAGGGCGATACTTGCATCTTCTTCCCATATGTTTAGGCGCATGCTCCTAAGCCTAGAGCAGCTGGTTGGCTGTGTGTCTCTTGTGCAGGATGAGAGGCCTCTTAGCTCTGCCTTCGCAAGGTTATCTGCAAGTAAAGTTCCTATCCTTTCATTGCTCCTTGATTGCAGACCCTTCAGTGAGGCTTCCTCAACGACTGAAGTGCTGTGTGGGTGCTGTCACTGGGCAGGTGTTTGCAGGCCCTTTCCCTTGGACTCCTGCCGCTAATGAAGCCACAACTGAAGCACATCACTGCGAGGACAGCAGTTTTTTATGCCCTGATCCTGCTGGGGGAGGCAATGGCAGAATGCTTGATGAACAGGACTGTTGGGGTGGGGTGGTAACAGAGGCTTTGAGATGAGCCCACCTTGAACAATCCCCTCCAGCATGTGGGACAGCACTGACCTGTCTGCAAGGAGGTCTCCCTTCGTATGTGGGAACAGTTTCAGATGCCTCCCCTGCTACTAATCCCTTTGAGTCTTTGGTGGAGAGTGCCTTTGCAGCAGGATGTAGGCAGCAGAAGGACCCCTGGATGTTCTCATTCCCTGCCACTTTGAGCAGGTGCTTCCAGAACCCAGGAGACAAAGTGTATTCAGCTTCTTAAAGGAGAGCGTCAAGACATTGTCATTCCTAGGCAGCCACAGTTTACTTTCAGTGACGTAAAACTTTCTTGTGTTCCCTGCCTCCACCTGGTGCAGGCAACAAGTCACTGAGGAGAAGTAAAACCTCTGTTAAGTAGAAATCCTCTCTTAGAAAGCAAAAACATGCATATGAACATATAAAACCCAAGCAGAATTATCTCCTTTTCTGGGCTCCAGTTGTTTCTGCTGTGTCGCTGCTGCTTGTGGCCCAGTTTTTGCAGCAATGGTTTCATTCTGCAATCTGCGTAACTGCTTACCTGCCACTGGCTTTAAGACACATACAAGCCCAGCTTCTCCTGGAGTTGCTTTTACAGGCACTGCGTAAGCTAATAAATACTCTCGTGATGAGTTGCAAATTTTGTTTTAATTGAATCTTTGAAGCCAAAAAGGGGGTGAGGGGCCCATTAAATAAATTATTTTAATATAGCCGTCAGATGATGTAGGCTCTTCTGTGTTTTTTAAAAGGCCTAGTCAGCTCAGAGCTCAGCTGTGCGAGAAAAGACCAGAAAGGCAGCCAGTTTTCCTGCTCCGCTGCTGTTATAGGGCCAGATCTCTCTCCCAGAACAGCAGATTTTTAAGGGGCCATGTGAATTCTTATTAGGCATCCAAACATTGATATAAAGCTATGCATTGTAAACAGAATTACCCTGCACATAAAACAAGCAAAATACTGTAAGGTCTTTTCTTTTCCTTATCAGGTTACCCAGGCATGTTTTTTAAAAAGTCCACCCACGCAGAGAGACTGGGGAATGCCAAAGCTGCAAGAATTTTAATTATGCTAGACATGCAGTGAGGGGCTACCTTGTAAAGAATAAAGTTAATAAAACATGGATATGGGCTTAATTCCTCTTAATAAGCAGACCTGGCAATGCACATATTTTAGATGTAATTTACACAGTGTGGAAATTGGGTACAATTCTTAAAAGGTGGCTGCATGCAGGCTTTAAAACTCAGTGGTGCCTTCCTATTGGAAGAGATTTGTTGCTGTGCTGCTATAAAATGGTGAATTAGGCCATTTATAATTATTGGCCAGACATGGGTGTCTTTCTTATCCCCATTCAACTACAGAAATACACTTTTACATTTTAAAGTGGTATTAAAATTAAATCTCTTCCTTAACTTTCGTGCATGCATTTTCAGTAGCTCTGCAGATAAAAGAGCAAAAAAGCATACATTTCTATCTGTAGTTACCTCTGAGTGTACAGAATTAGTAAAATGGAGATATGCCTAATGACTGAATCTACAGAACATAGCCCACGGCTTTTGAAGGCTGTATGAAAAATAAACAGGATATTCTGTTAGCAGCCCTGCGGGAATTATTGCACTTCACTAAGGAAAGATGCCAATAACCTCCGTTTTGACCTAGATAGATCATTCTGTTTAGGAAGGTAAGGGAATGCAATTCTAGATCTCTTCTCCGTTCAAGCCACCAAAGCCCTGAAATTCATCTAGGCCTTCATTTTAAACCTCAGCACTGAGGACAGAAGAGTTTATTTATCAAGTGAACAAAATCTCAGAGATGACAGTGTGTTGAAACGTTTATGCTGGCCTCCTTCCACAGCATGTGCCTAACGCATAGGCTCCTTTATGCTCAGGGTGAGGAATAACTGATGTTTAATAAGCATTGTGAGTCTGGTTCTCCAGCAGGCATGGAGTCTGACCCTCTGTTTGCTCATGTGTGCAGGATGGGGCCTTTCTCCACAAACTGCAGGAGGAGCGCTGGGATCTCTCTCTGCCGTGATCACAATACAATCTTGCTTGTTCATTTTATGAATTGGTGCCGTTCTCTCCATCCCTCTTCAAAGCGCAGACTGTGCAGCTTTCTGGGCTGGGACTGGAGGTGAGGAGAGAGCCTGGGGGGAAGAGGCAGGGAGAAAAACTGCCTTACTAATTATATAATAGAGATATTAATATTTTTATATAGAGATAAAAAGATGTAGACAGATAGATATGTAAAGAATTATGTGCCTTAAGGAAAAATGCCACATTGGCCCAGTTCAGTCAAAAAATTCAAATTCCATTGGCAGCAGCAAGGAATGCAGAGCCTGCCTTCGGCACGGGCTGGTTCGTATGGAGCAGTGTATGCTGCACTACCCTTAAAGAGGAGTAGCTGATATAGGTGAAAATGGAGATGGTTTCAGCTCTGTTTACCCAAATGGAAGTTGGAGGAGAGAACTTATGCTGGCAGGGTACAAAGCACATGTAGGCTTTTCTGTTTCCCTTGGCAGCCCACCTAAGATAACACATTTCACCTGCAAGAATGACAGTGCAGGAGCATGAGGAGATTGGCTTTCTATTCGCTGGCTCAAGACCGCTGTAGGCTTGCTTGGTATTTGTAAAAGTATGGGCTGTTCAGAAAATTTTGTGAAGCTGGGGCGTGATCCAGAGTGGTGCAGAGCAGATGCGCATGCCAGTAATGTCACCAGGAGTTCATGGCACCGTGCCTGCGTTGAGAACCAAACCTCATGGACTAGTTGGCCATCTATAAATACAGACAGACCTGTGCGTTAGCAAATGCAATGCTATATTCAGTTTCACAAGCTCTACTTTAATTTAATTCCATCACTGCAGAGGCAGAGAGACTTGAGAGAAGCGTTTCTTCTTAGGGTTGCAGCAACTCTCTTTTCAGATCCACAAATCACCAGAAAAACCTGTGACCAGCTTTATCCCTGATTAGGATCATTTTTAAGTGCAGAGCTGCTGCTTTTAGTTTGCGGCTGCACAAGAAAACAAATGAGTCCCATGACAAAATAAGTGAAACTTATCTAAAATGGAGGGGGGATAAAACAGCATTCTTTTACCAGAGATTTGAAGACTACAGGCAGAAAGTATCTTCATATATAGATGGAAAACCTCTTTCTTGGGAAGATATCAGATTTGCTCACATCCTTTGAAGATGAAGCTTTGGATAATTCACTGGCAGTTCAGACAGTGATTCTCTGATTGCAAACAGCTTTCTTTAGGCCATGCCTGTACCTTGTACTGCAACACTCTTTGATGTCAAGTGAAATAATCCAGCAGAGAAAATTAAAATATGAAGCATTTTAGTTACACGAAAGGGAAGAAAAATCTTTATTGATTGGGACAGTGGAATCTGCTCTGAAAATTTGGCAGCAGTTAAAAAGAGATCAACAGCCAGACATTTCTATCTCCCAAATGGTTTTGAGTATCTTCCTCCCCTGTTCTCTCCTGGAGAACCTAATTCCACCTCGTGTTGGCATGCATAGGATTAAGAGTGAAAATCAGGAAGTAATGCCAGAGTTTAGCTAATCTTTATGGTCATAGTGGGTGGGTGTTTCAGTTGCCTTTTTTCCAATGCATTACAATAGTTTAGAGCTGAAGTTCTTGCCGTGAAGCAGTGACAGATTATTTTGCTGAAGTTGGTAATTCCCACGGGGTATCGCCGATTGGTTTAAAGTGCCCTCTTCCACCGGGTACGAGCTTATCCCTACAGCTTCTGGACTGGCTTCAGTCTCATCCAGCCACTGGTACTTGCCACGGTGTACCTGGGGCAGGCGTTCTCTTCCCAGCTGAGAACCCCTCTCCTGTCACCTTCACCCACTGTGTGCTCCCCCAAGTATCTTACAGCTTATCACCTTCTGCACATAGACACGCTAGCTGCTACTTGAACTTGAAATCCGGCGAGCCACCATTCTTATGGCAGCAACAGCAGTTACTTATCTGGACGACCCGAGGAGTATTTCTGCATCTAAAATTTTGCTCGGCACAGCTTTGTGGCTGGAGATATGAGGGAGCCAGTCCACCTCGAGCGGGCTGCCCCGAGCAGAGCCTCTGCTGATAAAGCGGTGGGCTGCCTTGGGACCGCTCGTACCAGAGGGAGCCGGTGGTGCCCACCACTTCAGTCGGCTTTCACGCTCCCCAGACGAGGCACCCGCCTCCCCTGGCAGCGCAGCCCCTGGAAAGCTGGGGCCTGTCGCCCGGTCGCTGCCTGCCCAGAGAACCAGGGAAAGCCGTGGAGATGCCCGACGGGCAGCAGCTGCTGGGCGCTCGGGAGCCTACAGCAACGGCCGGGAGGTGGCCGGAGCGGCTGCACGCATCTCAGGCGGCTCCCTCGGGGGGGGCCGGGCGGGAGCGGCCCCCGCTGCGGGGCGGGCGAGGGGCCGGGCGGGGCTGCGGCTCCGGGGAAGCCTGGCTCCCCCCTGGGGCGGCGGGCCAGGGC
>VXAL01019451.1:13817-306014 GCA_013399475.1 Chauna torquata | reverse complement strand
GTTGATCCGGCAGAAGCGGCAGGCGAGGGAGTCCAACAGCGACCGGGTGTCCGCCTCCAAGCGCCGCTCCAGCCCCAGCAAGGACGGGCGCTCCCTCTGCGAGAGGCACGTCCTGGGGGTCTTCAGCAAAGTGCGCTTCTGCAGCGGCAGGAAAAGGCCGGTGAGGAGGAGACCGGGTGAGTACCGCGGGCCGGGGCCGTGGGGACCCGCTCCGCGGCGTGGGGCAGCCCCGGACCCGCGGGGCTGGCTGCTCCGGGGGGGCTCTCCCGGCACCGCCGGGTGCCTTCTGCCGGCCGGGGACAGGGCTCGCTCCGCGCTCAACTTTCGCCTGGGTCCTGGCACGTCTCCTCCCGCTAACCTGTGGGATCGGTGGGCACGGAGCTGCCGCCAGCATCCCTCCGCCACTGCCAGAAACGTGAGTGAAGTGAGTCCTCCGGCAGGAGATACCCGGTGGCTTGACCGGGGTAACCTAACCTAGGGTTGTATTTTTCCACCTCACTGTAGGTACGCTTTTTAAATAGTCTGCTCCTAATTTCTGCATAGTGACAAGGAAATCGATAAACTGAGGATCAATTAGAATCGTGGCCATTTGATAACTAGATCCATCAAGTGCTACTTCTTGAGCTGAGTTGCATAGGGAATTTCATTAGCTCAGAAGGCTTTCCAGATGGCAGTTGCGTGACCGTTGCACCTAATAGTGAGCTTGCAAGGACCTAGAAATGCATTTTGGGGTAGTCTTTTCTTCTTTTCTTTCCTTCATCCTTTTGTACATGTGTGTGTGCGTGCATGCTTAGTCTTGGTTCCGTGTGGAAAACTTCAGCCCTGGTGTATGTGTTGCTCACATTTCCACAATGAAGTCCCACCACCCACAGCTTCAGTTCTGAGCAGTGTTCTCTGCTCTCAGGTGTCCTTGCTAGACATGAGAACTCCGTACCTGGCAAGAGAAGGCCCTTCATGGTTTCTCAGTGGAATTATTATTCACTTCTTCCTTTATTTTTCTACTGCTATAAACCACTGTTAAGGTAAAGGAAAAAAACCAACACAGATTGATTTGAGAAGCTGCTATGGACAGGTACTTTTCTCAGGTGTTTGTTAGTATCGTGGTTAAAAGAGTGTGATACTCGTTTACTCATCTCTTAGGGGTGTGCTATCAACATGTGTAATCCTACCATGTTTCCTATATACATTAATATTTTGTTGATTAATCTTTTCATGAAGCCCTATCTCCACATCTGAAGTCTTTCAGTCGTGACTGCAGCAAGGTGACAGAGCGAGCTGATGGCTGCTCTTCTGGTCCGTGGATTGAGGTATTTGACCTGTGCTCAAGGGAGGAACAAAAATAGGGAGAAAGCCTCTCACCATAAAAGGCCACTTACTCCTACTGTTGTCAACAAAGAGGAAAGAAAATTATGGTGTTGGATTGTTGTCAGTATCTCTGATTCACAGGCTGTGGGGCAGGGATTGCATTTAGCTAGCAAGATGCTTCAAGACTTGCAATGCGTGGGGCTAGGCTATGAAAACCAGGCTTGTTAATAGTCTATTTTAAAGCAATTGCCAAAAGAGGTTGCAAAATATCTGAAATAGTGTGACTAGACATATTCAAAGGGGAAAAAAGTTGCCTTTTTTTTTTTTTTTTGGCTCATATTATGGTGAGTGGTAGCTTGCTGGGCCACCCTATATATTAATTACCCCATGAGCCCAGACCAAAAAGTGTCAATTGCCCAAAAAGTGTTGTCATTTTGTCTCAGGAATCACTCTTTGTAGGATCAGGAGTGGGACCTGGGAGCCTCACTGATGAAATCTTTTCTCATTCCATTTTCTTCCCCATCTCCATCTGCTATTGAGTGATGTACCTCAAGCCAAGGACTGAAAGGGTGGGAAGTCTAGACCTGTTTTCTGGATTTCAAGATGCTTTGTCGCATTAAAGTTTGAGTGACTTTTACAGGAGGATGTCGGTGGTGAGTCTTTTTATTGGTCCTACCACAGTGCTCCCAGCTGCACAGGTCCAATTCTGCTTCCCTTGGATTCACTAAACGCCTGCGAAGAATCGCTGAATTCTAAGAATTCCCTCAACTTGCTTGGAGTTTCTTGCTAAGAAAGGTATTCAGTAAGTTACACGCCAGAGTGATTTAAGGAAGACTTTTTATTGACTCGGAAGAAGGATCAGTGCTAGTCAGTGCTGTAAAAATAGAGCTATTCAGTCTTCAGAACTGTCAATCACTTGTAACCAGCACTGTATTCATTTTATAAAATTTAAGATGTAGAGAAATTAATTTGCTTTAAAAAAATGTCAGCTGTCCCTTCCTAGGCTATGGGCCATGCCTTCTGTGGTTCTGTATATCAATCTTTAAATTGAGGTTTGTTTCAATGGTACATCCTATTCCTGGGCTCAGGTGTGCTGCTCAGGAGGCACCATGCTGCTGGGTTTGCTGCTACTCGGAGTGTTTATTCAGGGAGTGTATTGTGCCCAGATTACTTATTCATTGCAGAGTCACTCTTGTGCATAGAAAATGACATGCAAATGAATAGGAACTGGTTTAAAAAAATATGCATACGTTGTGCAGTGACCCACAACCCCAGTGATTATTTGTACTTAATGATATGCTGGCTCAGTAGATTTCTAAGACAGTGAAAGGAACGTAAGAAACATCCATGTTCAAAAGGGGTAAAATCCCATTTGGAAATGGTGCACTGCTAGGGGAACTATTGTTACCTTTTTAAACATGACCTTGTTTTACAGCTGTGGGAGTAACTGTCAAAATACTTAGCTTTCACAGAGTGATTTACATCTGTAGTACCCAACAAGCTCTACCAAATGCAGAGAATTCTCCCCATTTTACAGATGGCGAAACCAAGGCACGCAGCAGTTACCTGACACAGAGACCTAATTCCTAATGCTCTTTCCAGCATGCTGTGCTTTGGGCAACCTGCTGCTAGTGAGATTGCGATGCTGTGATGGTGGAGCCGTGGCAGCTTGCACCACTGCAGAAATAGAACTCTGTTGGTGGTTCATGTCCCCCCTGTTCTTTGCTTTTGTAAAAGTAATGGTGTGACTTTACGTCAATTAAATGTTTATAATACGCAACTTAGTGCTGTAACTAAAATATTCAGTAAAGGTGTGTGTGAGCAGAGTTGCATTTTGCAGTGGTTGGCACCCTGTGCTCCACTTCACAGCTTGTGCGAAGCGAGGATGAAATACTCCTGCTCTCGTGGGGGAAGGGAGAATGCGCATGTGGGAGAAGTTCAGGCTGGCTCAATGGTGGGCACGAGTAATCGCAGGTTTTGGAAAGCTATGGGGAAGCAGGTCTGTGCAGGGACATCTTGTATAATCAAAGCTATCAGCGCCTAGGGAAAACAGACTGCAGAGGCATCTCATTTATCGGTCGCAATAAGCACCATGCTGTAAAACCAGCTCTTGTTTTGTCTGCCTTTTCAATGGGCAAAGGCAGCTCTCTCGCATGTGGTCTCCCTCTTGCTTTCTTACGTTCTTTTTTATCTCTTATATGTGTTAGGCTCTAAGATATGACCTGTCAGCTTAAGCTAGGCCAAATAAGGACACTGAGTCTGGTGGAAGAAGCTGAAAATTTGGACACATGGGCTTAATCCCATTATTGTGAATTAATACAGGCTATTGGTAGCAGTGGTGCAGGTGCCAAGCAAAATGTGTATGTTGAAGAGCACCTGCGCAATTGTATGTATAAAGTACAGCTAGAAAAGATTAAATTATATGTTCTGACTGTAGTAGCTTGATAGGGGATTCAAAAGAAATTGCTGTATGGCATGGCTTTTTGGTGCAGGTTCAAGAGACGTAGAGATTCTCTTAACCAGAGAATGATAGATCCAAGAGTTGAATGCAGAAGACTAGATGAAGCAGCTCTCTCTGCATGGCTTCTCAGCCAACAAAGGGTTGAAAACAAGTAGTTGCATCCGCTTTGTGGCTGAATTAAAGCATCCAGGCACGCTCCCTCTTCAGCTGTTTTGTAGTTCTGGTGCTGGAAGCCCTGTGCTGGTGGGTCCAGCTTGTTCATGAAAGCTGTGGCTGTTGCTTCATCGCTCATCTTCTCAGGCACAGGTCACCTCAGAGAGCTGGGCTGGAGTTGTCCTGTCTTCGTGGCGTGGCTGCAGAACAGCTCAGCCGAGGAGTTTCGGAGCCTTGCAGGAGAGGGAAGCAGGCTGGAGTGTCAGGCACAGCATCTGCAGTGGTTGGTGGGAGTTCTGTCTGAGCAAAGCCCAGTGAAGGGGTGTCGTTACTTGGGGAAATCATATTTGAATTCAGTCAGCTCCGGGTCAGGCAGTACCAGCCATTGCATAGCATCATCTCTGTCTCTTCAGGCATTGTTTCTATAGAAGGCTCAGAATGCAGAGCTTAGGGTCTCAAACAGGTTTTTTTTTCCCCCAGGAAGTAGAACAACAAAAACTGTTTGTTTGTTTTTTTCTATCTGATATATCTTTCATGTTCCTCCAGGAAAAGGATGCTTTTCCTTAAGGAGATCTAAAGGCTTCTTTCAAAGTGAAGGAAATGGCTCACGTAGATTTAAAAAAAAAAAAAAGCAGTAACTTAAAACATGTTTTCCCTTTGCGGTATTTCTCATTTTGAATAATAAATGGAGATTTGGAATTTAAAATATATGTACGTAGATATTTTTGCAGCAGTATAAGTAAAATGTATGTGCAACTTTAGCTGAAGGACACAGAAGGACCTTGTTCATTCAGAGATTCATTTAAAACATTTGAGAAGTCTGTCATCTCTGTAAGCTGTTAAATTCCCTGGGTTAAATCCTGAAGCCCTTTCTGATTTTATGCAGGGTGAAAATGATGACTGAAGCTCATGGAAAAAGCACCTTTTTAGTTCTCCATTAAATTTGTCATAGTCCTTGTCCGCTTTTATAGTCATTCATCTCAGAAGAGCTGCAATACTCAGCTAACCTGTGGGATTCAGCCCCTACAGTGTCCGAGCGCCAGCTATGTTATCTCAGCACGTAACTGCTGCCTGCAGCATGGTTTGGGCTGGATCCCGGCGCTTTTCCACAAAGCATGTATGTGCATTTATGTGTGCGCCCAGCCGAGGGTGGCCCATCAAATTCTTCTGCCTGGTGCTGTGCAGAATTTGGTACTGTCCCCCATCTGCCACTCCTGTCCTGTGTCCAGGGAGTGGCTGGGGCAATGGAAATGCCTGGAAATCCTGGCATCGCCTTGCTAGCAAGAGCCCTTAGAAGTACTGCTGGATGAAGGCATGTATGCCAAGCGGCCGACCAAATGCGGGCCTAGACAATGTCGAGGGGGAAGAGGTGCAGCCTGGAGGATGCGCATCCTCCGCGCTTGGGGCAGCCTGTCGTCGGTGAGGTCAGCCTGTGCCAGAAGGTCCTTCTGCACCTGCCAGTGCTGATGAATGCCAAAATAATCAGGAGGGGGGAAAGGCTTCCTCCTGCTCGTGACAGCTCAGCAAATAGGTTTCATTTTATCAAATTGAGCCCCGGGGGTGGTATTGCGTGCATTCGTGACTTCCAAACGTGAGGACTGTCACGGTGTGCATCTGCGCTCGGTTACTATGGGGAGGTCAGATAGCAACCCCGAGCTCTCTGGCTCTAAAATCTGGGGAGGAACTGCAGGCTGCTGGGTTACTCCAGAGCATGGAAAACTCAGCTGCCAACCCGCTTCGCAACTCAGGCTGCAGGTGAGCACGTCAGTCAGCAAGCCACTTCGTACTAGTTCTGCACTGGATATAGTTGGTGCCAAGAAAATCTGTGGAAGTCATCCAGGCTAGTAGAGGGATGGGTATCTTTTCTCCCCATGGCCTCAGGGTAGCTGTGCTTGTGGGAGCAGTGAAAATTGTTTGCCAGCAGAGGAGGTTCACCATTAGAGCAATGCAAATGAATGATTCCTCTGTCACCAGCCAAATGGAAAAGGCAGGGGGAAAAGAGGTCCATGAGTGATTATTTTTGCTCCCTGTAGAATAAAAGATCCATATAAATCATTTTATCATTGACTGATCTAACTGTTTTTTGGGAAAAAAGAAGGTTCAGTTTCATTTAGAGAATTTTTATATGTGCATTTTTCTTTGATTTTCAGGTATACTTTTAAACGAAATGCTGTTATGAAATAAAAAACCGAAAGCTTGAGTTCCAAAAATATCAAAATGAAGACAAGATTTTCTTCCTTCCTTCCTTCCTTCCTTCCTTCCTTGCTTTGCTGAATTCAGCATGAATTTAGAATAATTTCAGCAGACCAGATACTGCATATTTTAACAGATAAGAGATCTATTACAAAAAAATTCGACAGCTTGAGTTGGGCAGTGTGGAGAGCAGAGCTGCCATGGGAGCTGAAAAGGCTGCAAGAATCTCACCCCTTTGAGAGACAAATGTGATAATGAGTCTCACTATGTTGAGGAACAAGTGCAAACTCACTTGGGCTTATCTTCTTTCCTTCTTTCCCCTCCCAAAATGTGCACACCAGAAACTGCCAGATAACACGGTGGCCAGGTAGGCATTTGTTCCGTCCCTCTGGCATTTGTTCCGTTTGATCTGTCCCTCTGACCAGTCATGTGCACATTATTTCTGGGACTTTTCTACTCCTGCACAGCTGAAGCCAAGCTGTGATTTATTATTATTAAAATCAAAGCAAGGATTTTAACAAGCAAAGCATGTCAGAGACTGACATCCCTTTTATATTTGCAAACTGCATGGCTTGGCAAGAGAAGGTGACCAAGAGTATAGAAGAGAACAGTTCAGGGAAAGCAGCTCCAGAGAGCTAACCCTTAAATACACGTATATCTCCGTGTGCTCCGTGTTCTACCGACTGAATGGCTGTACATTTGTACTTGCTGCAGGTTAGCATCGTTGTCGTGGCTGCGTTATTGTAGTCTTGGAAGTGTCCTGTGAAGTACCCTGCATCAAAATGATCTGCTCTGTACCTGGGCTGCACACATCACAGTCTATCAGGAAACTCTATCTTTATACTCCCTTTTCCAGTTTAATACATGGTTTGTCTCTATTGCCTAGCTAACACAGTATTCTTTATATTAATACATTATCCTTCCTGAGCATAAAGCAAACTGCTACATTTATTGTTTTACTTTTACTCTCTTCTGACACATAGCAGAATCCTGAAATAATTTGGCCTTTCTGGAGGCTGGTTTTACTTTGCATCTGCGTTAAGAGCTGCAGTACAGACACAGACGCGCTTTTTGCCCCTCACCCAGTAAATACTAGCGAGGATTCTTGGAATAGAGTATTTTTAAAGGGTGATTTGTGCTTTGACGGGGGTTGGTTTGATGTTGCTTGATGTCCCTGCAAGGAGATGCCTTATGGGGTCGGGCTGCTCCTGGCAGAGCTCTGAGTTTGGAGGAGTGTTGAGCTCTGCTGCAGACCCTGCCTTGGGTCAGGTTGGCAGCTAGTAATAGCGGCTCCTCTCCCTTCTCAGCGGCACGTGCGTCTGTTGTACCTGAAGTTGTACACGGGAGGAAGGGGGGTTTTGTCCAAGCGATGCTTCCCTCAGAGGAGGCAATAGTGTTCATGTTTGGAGCGCTTGGCTCCCTTGACATGTCAGAAAAGGAGAGATGTGAAATGGCTGGTTGCCTCCAGCGACAGGGGGCTGGATTTGAGGCCGAAGATGCAGGTCTCGAGACAGCCGTTACAGTGATGGGCAGCACAGAGCTGCTGCCCCATCATGCAGCACCATCCACGGAGCACACTGCAGAGCTCTCGCCCTGGGGCGCTCCCTCCTCACTCCCCCTCCAGCAGCATGATCTGTTAAGAGGATATGTGACCAGCGAACGGCTATGTGCTGTGAACTGGCAGGTTATCCACTGAGAGGCAATATAATTCTGTTACTTGTTCCTCTTTCCCAACTGAAAGCTGATTGTGCTCAGGATAAAGATTTAAAAAAAAAAAAATCCTTTCTCAAGAAAGGAAAACTTGAAATATTTAAGCATTTTGGGTTGAAGTGAGGAAGAAAATAGTAACATCTTGGGGTTAATAGAACATGCTCACTGAATTGATATTTGTGTAGAACAGCAAGAACAGCATAGTTTGCTTTCCCCTCCCCTCACTGGCTGCACAGATAATTTCTTAGCAGTTGCCACCCATATTGCCAGACCTGCCAAATAAATACGTTCCTTTCATTCCCCAAAGCAAAACTGTTTGCAAAAGGTCAAGTCATATGGGATTGCTGCAAGTGAAGCCAGGCTGCCAAGAGCTGCAGTCCACATCTTCCAGAAAATTGAAAAACAGAGAAATTAGCAAGAATACACAGCAGTGTTAGCTGCCCGGGAACTTGAGAGCCTGCAAGAGATGCACACACCAGACCATCCATCCCAACCTGGGCTGGTCCTTTCCCTGGCATGGCTCCTGTAGCCAGATCTGGGTTTAATTGCTGGCTGTGTGCACCTTACATCTCAGTTATCAATTTTCAGCCATTCGTGCGTGCATC
The DNA here is from genome assembly GCA_013399475.1 of Chauna torquata. NCBI lineage: Eukaryota > Metazoa > Chordata > Aves > Anseriformes > Anhimidae > Chauna > Chauna torquata. The sequence goes on along the minus strand of VXAL01019451.1, from coordinate 297,587 downwards.
CTCCAGGGACCAACATCATGCTCCGATGGGGATTTTCTGTGACAGTGGCTAAAAGGGCTGGCAGAGCTTGCAAGATAGCTACTAGTGCTCTGCTGGCTTTTTATAGTTTGGTTGTATGCTATTCAGGACAGGATCTGCCTGCTGGCTAACACACAGCTTCATTATTTAAAAATTCGTAAACATTTATTTTGGTTTTTATTTCATTTCCTTCTGTGCCACTCCTACCTTTTCCACTTCCTTAAACATTTCTTCTGTTATTTTTCTTTGTTTTGTCAAAAATATGTCTCTACTTTCCATGAAATACATTCTAGATTTTAGAACTAGAGACCAATAGCAGCTCCTGAATGATGAGAAACCACCAGATTAAGTTTGAGGTCTTCGATCCAAGTCCTCATGTGGTGAGAGGCTCCGGGCAGCTGGAGAAGCAGGAGCTGCATCCAGAGACCTGTTGGACATGCAGGATTTCTTTTTTGCTCTGTCTGCATTGTGTCATCCTGAGCACACACATCCCTGGGGAGAGAGCTCTGTGTTTAGAGCTCTCTCCTGAGACGGCAGCGGGACAGGCAGTGAACTTGCCTGTCTCGCTGGAGCCCTTGGGGCCACCCAACATGGGGAGCAAGGTTTTGCAGCAAGATACAAACCTCGAAGCAACAGTCAGCCGCTCTCTGTTTAAAACAGAACATTAGATGGAGAGAAGTGGGTGGTGGCTTTCTCACACCGCAAGCATTTTTGGTAGGTTGAAGGAATCTTCTGGCTCCAATGGAAAAATTAAATTATTCTGCAGGTAAGCAAAGTGTATTTTCACAAAGCAAAAGGAAAGAAGAATTGGAATCGCATGGCAGGCTTTGACTCTTTTTAGCATGATCTTGCTCAAGTGTAATCTTATTTCAAACCAGAGCGTCACAAGCAGCACATTTTCTTTATGCACATTTAGGTGTTGTGAAATATTTGTTGAAATTTAGTAGCATAATGATTTTGGGTCAAAAAATGCTTGCAAACTGCTGTAGAAAGGCTTTAGCTGCATTAGTGCAGTGGAGCAAAAAAAATTTCAGAACATAGCCTGACTGATTCTAGCTTTGATTTTTCTACATCTCAAGCTCATTACCTGTTAAATAAAGAAGTCGAACACCTCTCATCCCTTTGGAAAAATGCTGAGGCAGTGCATGAGGAGTACTGTATCAACAGGAGACGTTAATGCCTGGTGTTACTGAATGCTTGCACAATGACATTCAGACCCTAAGTTGCCATCCAGTGATTACACAGGGCTCTCGTGTATGGGCTGGTGTTGATAGGACCAGGTATCCTGCACAAGCCTGACAACATCTTAAGTGATTTGTTTGTTCAGCCCTTGTTCAGATTATGTTCTGTCCATTTTCTGTTTTAATGAATTTACTTTTCTGAGCATGTGGAGCAGAGTGGAAGAATGATGTAGGCGTTTGCATGGTGTGTTTTGTTTGCGTGAGGGACTTCTCGGCATTTCTGCAGTATCTCAGGCCTATTGGATTGATGGAGCAAGCGGAGAGATTTAGCATCTGAGAATAGCACAAATCACAGTGCCGTGGCAGGCGTGAACAGCAGGGATGGCTTCTGCTCAGCTCGTGCTAGGACTATTAGTGATGTGGGGCCTTGTCTGGGGCACCTCAAGGTGAGGGGAGCAGGGGACCATGTTGTGGAGCCCTTTGACAAACCTGCGGTGCAGAAGTGTGATAACGTCACCAAGTCACAGACTCCTAGAAGCTAGGCTGAAGGGACCCCCAAGTTTGGCTAGTCCAGCCGTAGCCCTGCACTGAAGCCAGGAATACATCCCCTAGACTGGTGCTGCATCCTGTTTTTTAACCCATGGCGCAGGTTATTCCCTGGTAGCTTTGGTAGAAAGATTTCCTAATATACAATCTAAATCTTCTCTGTAGGAAGCCAGGAAGAAATCTGATGAATTCACAGTGAAGAAGTTTTATGTTGCACATTGGAGTAAACAAAACCCACAACCTTTCTAACCGTACAAGCAGCAAAGTGCTGCCTCAGAATTGCCCTGGATTTCTGACCTATCAAACAGCTTCTTAGGACGAGGTCTTCCAGGGTCGCATGTGGCCCTGTAGGAACCCTTTTCTCCTCCATCCCTATTTGTAGGCTGAGAGGTGCTGCAAGCGTGGGGAGAAGCAGAGCTATTTTTCTGTTTCTCCCTCCTTCTAGCTCCAGGCAACAAAGCCCAGCACGTGTGCAGAAAGCAGCATCTCCAGGCGTCACCATCTGAGCCTGCCTTCCCCGACACTTTGGGGACAGCACTGCTGCGGCCCCTTCTTTGCTGTGCATGCGTGTTGGGCTCAGTCCTCCCTCAGCCCAAAAGCTCCGCAGCTGGGTGACAGCTGTTTGCTAACTGTTTGTGCAGCACTCGAGCATGGATTTTGTTCCCGATGTTTCTTCTTTGCATGAGCGGTATGGGTGCCTGCTCGAGAGCCAGCAGAGGCTGACGCAGGCTTGGGAGAAGCCTCCATGAAGGGGCTCATGCTTGGTTGCTTTGTGGAGGCACGTTTGCACCCAAATGAAATGCACTCACTGATCGTGGGCTCACATAATGTTTGTGGTATCCTCTGTTTCGCTCTGAGTGAATGTGCTGTAATTTTGGCTAATTACACAATAAGTCAGGAATAATTGTGGGGTGTTCCTCAAAATAAATAATATATCTTGTGTGCTCTGCTATCCGTACTTATGAGCATGCCTTAACCTTCAGTAGCCAAGGCATTGACTGTGCTGGAAAATGACAGCTTAGGAGCTTTACCTACAACTTCTGTTCCATTAAAATTCTCATTTTTTTAATTCTTTACCTATGAAGGCTCATGCTGCATAAATTCTGGAACAGTCCTACTTCTCTTCTTCATGCTTTCAGTTCCTATCAGGCTTTGGTTTTCTCCTCATCAGAACTAGAGTCAATACAGGTGTAGAAGATTGCACTTTAAAGGGAAATGTTTTGGAAGTTTGACTGCTGTTGAAACACACTGGATCAACAGAGGAACACAAACCATGCCCTGGGGGAGAGGAAAACAAACCCAGGAGTGTAGCTGTATGAAGAATTGATTTTTTAGCTCTCTAGTCTAATAAAAGAAGTTTGTGGGGAGGAGGGGATTCAGATCCAATGCAATATTTCATTCTTCTTAAAATGAAACTTCGGCGTTCATCTTCAACTCTTAAAATATTTTTTTGTTCATTACATTTCCAAAGAAAACATAGTCTCAGAAGAAAAAATTGAAACGTTTACCTATTTCACTTCTCTTTTTTTCCCCGTTAATGAGATGGAGTTCAGGTATAGCTTCAGCTGCTCTTACTCTGAATTTTTGGACAGTTAAAATATTCGGCTGGATGGGGTCAGGACGTTGGGAAATGAGTGAGCTGCAGGGTGACTGCTGCCTGTGTCCTGGTGCCCGTGGGCCCCTACGAAGAGAGTGGTCTGGAGGGGCCCCATGGCTGCACCCCTGATTTCCAATTCTTTCTATGACTCCTTTCTCTGCCCCTTGTATTGTATCATGCTTGTATTAATGTCCCTGTAAAGATGCTTCCCTGGATATGGGAGCGCTTCCGTGAACACCAGTGCAGTGCAAACACATCCTTTCCACCTACTCTACAAGTGAGCAATAGACTTCCCTGGACGGTCTCAGCTTTGTAACAGCAACGCAGGTGTCACGCAGAGCTTCGTACGCGTCTGCTCCTTGGTCGAGGGGTGCAGGCAGGCAGCTGTGCTCAGAGCTGGAAGGCTAATTACTATTCCTCCTTGCAGACATCAGCGCAGGAAAGGAAATCACTTCTCTGGATGCTCTTTTTGCCTACAAGGTGTCATTCTGCTCTAGTGACTCACTGACAGTGACAGGAGGTGATTGCTTTGATGGGTGCTGTCATCAGCTTGAGCCCGTCATCTGTCTGAGTTAGGGAAATGTCATTTTCCAAAGCTTGTCCTTCAAATGCAGAGGCCATCCCTGTCAGCGCAGCCTGTTATTTCATGTAATGCATCCCGGAAACACCAGTTCTCTCTCTGTAGTTATTAGCCCTGGGTGGAGATTCACGCTTGAGATGAGTAAATATATGAGCGTGCCATGCAGCACTATTGTCCCAGAGTCATTTTCTTCTCAAAATAAATTCCCTGTAATTGGCGGGTGACTCTAACACTGTAATCACAGTGGACTGGAGCTGGGCATGGCCTTCATTCTGCATCACCAGGAAAGGAGCAGGGATCAACTGTCTGGTGCCCCCAGCGTCACAGACCTCAGGAATAAATTTCTTATCATCAGTCAGTCTCTCTGTTTACATCTCTCCATCGTGCTTGGGGGCTGGGTGATGCACCCGTGTGCTAGGCTGGATGTCTGTATCTAAACCGAAGGGGTCTGGGGCAGCTTTGCAAGGTGGGGCTGGATGCCATGCCTTGCTACGGAGGCCCTCCTGGTGCCTGGGCAGCCGCTGCTGCACACCATGAAGCAATCTCTCTGCAGGCAGCCTGAGGAGGTGTCCACATGCAAGTGCTCACCAAGGCTGCTCATCCCCTCGGCTCTGCGGCACGCGCATTCGTTTGCCCCCTGCCAGCCTGTTGCTTGGGATGCTACAGGCGGCATTGCCCAGCCCCTCCAGGACACCCGCGTGTGGTGGAGTGTGTCCTTCTGCTCAGAACAATTTTGTTGCGATTTTTGGTATGGGAAAACATTTTGTGGGGCTGGGAAATGTCCTCCTTGCCTCCGCCTGTATGCTTTTTTGTACTCAGTTACTCCTGTGGGAGCTGAAAATGCTCAGCACTTTGCAGCATCGTGCCCTATTTGCATAGAAAGGGTTTCCTACCTCCGCACCCGAGTGACACAGTTTGAGTGTCCTCCAGGAGCCCCACGCGTGGCTCAGGAGGCTTCGACCTGCCTGCTGCATGACTCACTGCAGGTGCAGTCACAGACACTGGTGCACAGCATCTGCTAAATGCTCCTGCTCCACCATGGTCGCAGCTTGTGTCGTGAGGCAGAGCTGGGCGAGGTGTGTGGCCGGGGAAATACACCCCTGGTCTGCAAGGGCCGCAGCTCCTGGCGCAGCTGCAAGCACTGGTATTCCTGAGCTTCCCAGTTTGGGTGGATTCAGTGAATCATTGTAGTGAGTTGAGCTATTACACTTATGCCGACAGTGATGCATTTAATTGGAGATAACCACTTACTTCATCTTAACTCCAAACACCCTAGAGAGCTTCACAGCTACTGTGTGGGAAAAAAAGCCAACATATTTTTCTCCTGCAGTTTTTCATCTTTTTCTCCACAAGTTCTGTGCTGATGCCTGTCACCATAGTAATCTGCATGGAGCTCGTTGCATATTTTTGTGCCGAGTTAGTGCAAGCCTTCATTAACACTGTGCTTCTGAAGGGGGATTTTGGTGCCCTTCTCTGTCAGCATGTGTTTGCAGTATTTGGCTTATTGAGTATTCTGGAACCCATCCTTTTCAGGGGAAGGGAACTGCAGTTTCTGTGGTGGCACTTTAAATGTGGAGTTAATCTAAGTAAATTAGAAGCAGTTTATGCTCCGACTTGAATGCTGGTTTTGGTGCGGATTTGAGTGCGGTTGGGTGAGTCATAAATCAGCCTCCCTAAATGGAGGAAAATAAGAATAATGGAATGTGTAAATTCCAGGCTAAATTGCTTAATTGCAGTAAACAAATGTTTAAAATACATTTAGGTGAAATATACTCCTGAGATGAATTACAGGTCCCCTGTTTACAGTCACATCCTCAGCAAAACTGTTGCACAGGCACAAAAGACACTCAGCAGTATGCCCATTAGTGGTTCAGATCAGCACAGGAGATGCTTTCTCCTTTGCCAGACCAATGTCCTTTGCAGTGCAGCAGGTACCGGCCAGGCTGTTTTGGAAGTCTGCTGCAGGAATCTCAGACAACCTTGCTGTGCTAAGAGCAGGCGGAGGCATTGAGTCAGAGCGTGTCCTGCTGCAGAAAGGGAGCAAGCAAACGGGCAAGTCTCCTGTCGAAATTACTTGGTAGGTACCTTCCTTCTACCTCGTTATGGGTTGCTGAATATAATAAAATGGCTGCTTGCTGTCCGAGCTAGAGGAGTCCTGTGTTGTTTGACAGCTTATTGTGTGGAGAACAGTAACCGAAGAGCTTCAGAGTTTAAGCCATAACCAACACCGAGGACCTCTGTCACCCAACACAGACACTTCTGGAGTGAACTTAAAAGCAGTTCTGCACCAGCAACCTCCAGTACAGGCCTGCCTGCCAACCAAAGCATCACTGTAAATTGCAAGAGTCCTTGGAGCCAGTGGCTCAAATCCCTGAGAGGTCACTGAGCCCTTCATCTTTTCAAGAAGTTATTAAAAACCAGCCCCTCTGAGATCTCTGCCATTAACTCAGTGAGCTGAGATTAAGGTGGCACCTGTGGATAGGGCCTTATTGAGTCCCTTCAGGTTTTGTAGTCCAAAGCTTCAGATAGACATATAGCAGCAATAACAAGGATTCTGTGAATTGAAAGAAATGAGGCTGTGGCAGACTGCCTTCCACAGTGGAGTCTCAGCTGGAAATCAAAGTTGTGTCCTCCAGAGCTCAGGGACTGGACTGGATTGAGCCACCCTGCAGCACATGATAGAGTATAATGTTCTTGACCCTGGGGTTTATGCTGCAGCACATGCCCAGGCTGTGTTTGTACTGCTGCTTTGTTGATGAGAATAAGCAAGATCGTGCCCTCAGCAGGGCTTTGCTGAGTGCTGTGTTGGGTGCACGATCCCAGATCTCCTCTCTGCATTAAGGGGAGTTATCTTGCTTGTGTGTTTTCCATTTTGCAGTTATGGGGTGAGTTCCATATTCACCTTACATAGCAGAAATTACAGAAGAGGTCATTAAAGAGCCAGTCATATTTCTGATAAAATAGAATTTTCTTTTTCTCCCAGTGACTCTGCTCTTGCTCTCTTCCCCATGGGACTTAGTGAATACCTTCAGCAGTGCCTGTGTTTTGGGGGCGAGGGGCGTGACTCTGTTGGATAGCTGATTTGAATATGGTCCCCTGGCCTATCTGTGAGCATGTTCCTGGAGGAAACAAAATACACATGAGTACCCTGCACCTATCATGTCCTTTGGGAAGCCCCAGGGGATGAAAGGTACTATACAATGTAGTGGCAGAAAGCACAGAAGCCCATGATAGGTGGAGATGACTTTAAGCCTCAGCAGCAGAACAGCTGAACTGAATAATATCAGCATCACATTACCATTTAAGTAGCGACAAGGAGATTAGCAATCACATCTTGACTTAGTTGGCCTCAGCTGTATTGTAGGGGTCAGAGAGTTAAAAGCAAGGCATGCAGAGCTGGTAAGTTTTGCTAGGGGGTGGGTGGGATGGGATAGAGGACAGACACAAGCAGGATGCCTGTCTGGGAGGTGCAATGACTTGGTTATTGGATGGCTGCTTTAAGAAGGGTCAGTAGTTGAGGACCATGTCTTCACCCTAGGGAAAAACCCAGCCTGCCAGATGCTGTAAACCAGGAACAGAGCCATGGCTTAGCTCTTGTCCTCTGATGCTCTTCTTGGTCTGTTCTGCTCTATGACTCTGCCAACTGGGGTTGTTTTCTGGGGGTGGTCTCCTGCACCTTCAGGAATTACCATATTTGAAGGATTTGAGCTCACTGCTTCAGTGTAAGGAGTGAGTCTACTGCTTTTTCTCTGGTACTTTCCAGCCCTGAACAGCTGTGTATGAGCAGCCAGAACAGGATCTTTAATGTGAGCATCCTAAAGCATAATGATATGGCTTATAAAGTAAGGACAAAAATATCCCTTTATATGTCACATGGGAATCCTAATAGCATGGGGGCTGCACTGGGAGTACACGCTGCACGGAAGTCTCTTGTGTTCAGGCTGTACTTTGAGATCAAGGCAGTCATAACTTTTCTTAAATCCATTCTGAAATACTTGACTTTGTCTTTAGGGAGCCACTAAGTTGCAGCTGAAGTCTTGTCCGTGTTAGTTTAGTTCAATTTCTGTAGGGAAAGCTCATTCTACAGCAAAACAAGAGTGTATGGAGGAGCCTGAGTGGGAGGAATGAGTTTATCCAAAGTGTGTTATGCAGCATTGCTCCTTTAAAAGCAAGGAAATCTGAGTTCCCCTTGCTATACAATGATGAGGTTAAAGAACAGATTTGAGTTTGATTCCTAGTGAATTCTGTGAACTATAGAAAGAAAATCGTCATGGAGGGGCTTGTGCTTGGCTGTACTGCATATTTTTTCTTCCTTTTTTATGATTTGTTTCTGTCTCCTATTGATTACAGCCTGATACAGTATCATTGGGGGAACTTTAGACAAGTCTCAGGTTTTTCCCCCTTACTGAAGCATTGGGAATATTGGTTGCAAGGAAGGACCCCTCTCTTCTGTTGCTAAACTGTGGAAAGTTCTCAGCCTGTTCCATTGCCTTTCTACCTTCTGTTATGACTTATCAGGATGTCCTACTGTCCTTAAGTGACCAGGAGACCTGCTGTTTGTGGTTTGTTTGTTTGGTTTTTTTTAGAAAATAAGAATGAGATTTTTCAGCACGATTGCTGCAGCATAAGATGTAGCAATGCTGGAAGACTGATAAAATTGCTGTTCTCTGTAGCTGGAAAGAAGTGATGCTAAAATATATGATATGACAAAAGCAGAGAGTCTGCTAAAAGCCAAGTGCAGAGTTCTTCCTCAGGGCTAGGAGGAAAAATCCTACCCTGTGATTACACACCCCTCTTCAAGTAATAACTCTGTAGTGAGCTTTGGGAAGAAAGATGGGTGCATCCTGGTTCCTTGTTAAAAGCAGGCTTCACCTGAAATTTTGTCCATAGGCCTCCCAGCCACATTGCTTGATGTACGAATAACAAATCCCGGTGTCCCGCTTTATGCCAAGACGTCAGGCAGGAGGTAAAGCAGTCCATCAACTGGCTGTCACCAGCATAGCTGCTCCTGTTTGAGTTGGTCCCTTTGCAATCCATGAACTCTGTGGAGCTGGCTTGGCTTGCTTGTAGATTTTGGGATGCAAAGGGACCCCCATTAGGTGTTGAGCCTGTGTTGTAGACAAGCCTGTGGTAGGTGAGGTGAATCACACGTTGCCCAGAGAACTCAACCCTCCTGGGCTGCGCTCTGCGTAAAGGAGAGAACTTGGTGCTGGCTGTGCACGTCTCCGCACTGCTTTTGCATGTTCAGGTGGGTAGCCAAAGGGGCAGCTGCTCACCAGTGCTTTTCCTCCTGTAGGAAGAGACCCAAGGAAATGCAGAAACCAGGGGAGATGAGATCTGATTGTCTCGGGAGTGCTTTCTGACCCTTTGGTGTCTGGAAAAGGCTTTTGTTTGCTGGTGCTGCAGGGCTTCCTAAATGAGTTCAGGGAGCAGGGATGCTCCTGCAGAAAAGGATCTGTGTAGCACAGAGAAACAGGAACACTGCTGCTCTCAGACTGCATTAGGGACAGGAGGAACATGGTGGTTTTGTGCATGGCTTAGAGCTCTGTTTCGCTCCTCTTGAGTTTTACTGTGAGTATGGGAGTGAGCCTCAGACTTCAGCAAAACCAGGTCAGGTCAGAAAGAAGTGCATGTAAGATAAGACTTCTCCAACCTGTCCATTGGCAGGCATTGACTCAGAAAAGCCCAGGATTACGAAGGGGGCAGTTGTTGAAGCTTGAGTCGGACCTGACTGTGTGTTTGTCAAATCCAGTGGTGAGTGATGCTTTGCCCTGCGTTTTACTATGGTGACACTTAGCCTTCTGGTACAGTGGTGTTTTCATCTATAGCATGGATGCAGGGGGGCCTTACGATGTCTTGGGTGCTGTTTTGATAAGCTCTGAGATGACAGGAAGCTACTGATGCTGAGAAGATTTGCTCTGTATTTTACTCAGTAGGCTGCTTAGTAAAAGTGGAAGAGGTTCTCATGTCCTTCCAAAATGATTTGCATGATCAAAGTATAGTTTGGACCCCAAAAGAAAAAGGCCTTCTATCCTGTAGCTAAATCATCTTCCCAAGAAAGGAGAAAGGGTGAGGGCTGTTTTTTAATCTCCACTCTTATCCTTGAGGGCCTTTAAGACAAGGTCTTCCCCCTTCCTCAGCACAGAGAGAGCTTCAGGCTGCAGGAACATCTTCTATATCTGTCCTGCTGGGAGCTCTTCCATTCTGTGCAAAGTACTTAAACATTAAAAATTTAACCAGAGAGTAAAAATGAGGCTGAGACTTATTCAGGGACTTAAACATAGGTCTCATATCAGAGAATGCCTATTAGCGCCTTTACTATTGTGGTATTAGATAAGAGGGAGAAAGGGGACAGGCTGGAGGAGGGTGGTGCAGTCAGCTGCGCCTGAGAATACAGCTTTGCATTTCCTTCCACTTTGACGTGCTTGTTAGAAAAGCGAGTTAAATCAAGCTTCTGCATCCAGCAAAACAGATCTTTCATTTTGGAAAGAACAAAGCAAAACAGTCTCAGTTTGACATATTTTGGCTTGACTGACATTAACTCTTAGTAGATGGCCAGCCAGTATGTACTTATTGTCCCAGTGCTGTGAATCTCGCTGGGAAAAAGCCTATCTGCAGTCTACAACATTTGGGTTGCTATGAAATCACTTTTTAAGGCAGCATAGAAACCAGCTGACACTGATTTATTCAGTGGCAAGCGTATGCTTTTGTGGATACGAAATAGGACCTGAATCTCCTCCGACTGGTGGAGCAGTTGCTGAAGCTGAAACCCTTTGCACCTGCAGCCCGTCCGCGCTGCTGTCCCTGCTCGCTGCAGGGGGCTTTGGCGGGTGAGAGGCGCGGGCTGAGGGGCTCCATCCGCATGTGGAGGTTGGACAGCTCGGTGTAAAAGCGTTGGAGACAGGGGCTCGCAATGGAAGCACTTAACGCACAGCGTGACCGGGGTTATGTAATGACTATGACTTATTAAACAGCTTCACTAGAGGCAGGAGAGACGGGAGGCTCACTAGGTTTTGGTGTGCTATGCTGAATTTTTTCCTCTCTGTTGAGCCAGCAGTAACGAGCTCTTATTTACTCCTGGTCACATAGAACTGTAAACTCCCACCGCACAAGGAAAATCTCTGTAATCCAGCTAGTGTGTCTGCCTGTCCACGTGTAGCTGGATAGTTTGTTTTACAGAAGTGATGCCTGTGATGAATTGTAAGCCTTGCATAATAAAATTGAATTTATGCTGAATTTTTGACCACTTAATTTATGTTATCTCAGTGGGATGGCAAGGAGACTGTCAGTAACACTGCAGAGCTCTGTCAGGTGAAGTTATCTTGTGGCCAAATTGTTTCCGCTTTTTTCATGTTTTCCTTTTCTTTCTCAACATGTGTATAAAATGTTGCAGAGGCGGTAGGGGAGCTCCTAGACAGCCCATGGCTGTCTCACGTTGTACAGGGCCTGGGAAAGGACCCTGCTAAAGACAAGGAGTGATTCTCATCTACCAGAGTATGTGGTATATGTTTTGGAAGGGAGGAACATACGGGATTTTAAAACAGAGGCGTTTTCAGCTGCCCATAAATGCATCAGAGGTCATTTTTGGAGGTGTCTTGCATCTGTTCCTTTTAGGAATTTTGCTCCCTGAATCCCACACAGTTGGACTCTTGCAGCCTGATTCAGTGCTCAGTAACTTTGATTTTACACCATTGTAATACCATTGATTTAAATAGATTTTCATTGGCTTAAAACTGGAACTGCACAGCAGTGAATCAAATACAGAAACCAAGGTAGTTGGCTTCTCAGGCAGAATAAGAAGTAGTAAGCAACTTCTTTGTAATGTTGCTAGCAAATTTCCTTCTAAACGAGTGGCATGTTCAGAATACGTAAGGTATCTAAATGCTTTAATTTGGCAGGTAACTTTCAGTGAAGCGGTGTTGCATAAATCTGTTACTTTATGCTGCAGCAACTATGCATTGCCTTTTACCTACCTGCTCATCTGATCTCCGTTTTATTTGCCTGTATGTCTATGTATATATGAATATTTTACAGCCACTCTTGAAAGGAATCATGGAAAGCTGTTTCATCTGCCAAGCACTTCTTTATTTAGTCAGGGCTTAGTGGGGGCCACGCATATTGGGTCTCTTGCTACTTGCTGCATGTTTGCTATATCTAGTAATATTTTTTTTTGTTGCAGAACCCCAGCTGAAAGGAATTGTGACAAGGTTATTCAGCCAGCAGGAATACTTCCTGCAGATGCACCCAGATGGTACAATTGATGGGACCAAGGATGAAAACAGTGACTACAGTAAGAAAAATTAGCCTGTTTTGCAACCCGATTACAATCAAATGCATCACCTAGTGGGTCTTGCTTGTGAAGCTTCATTTTTGATAAGATCAAATTAGGAAGAAGCCAGCTGTTTTCTGCACATTTTTTTCTATCTATACTTCCCCTTTAAATCTTGCCTGTATAATTTCATATGTTTCCTCTCTGATCTTGTTCCCTCCCGCCCCGATTCTGTAACTACCATCTGGGTGGGGTGGAGAATAAAACCCATGATTTGAACTACTGCCAAAAGAGAAAGAAGATTATACACATGCAATGTGGGTAAAGGATATGGGGAATTCTCTTTCCGAGGAGAAAAGGAGATAATTGTTTTCACTATTTTGTCCTGAAAAATTCAGCAAGCATCAGGAATTTCCAGGCTAGAGAAAACCAACTGTTCACCAAAGTCTCATGCTTTGAGGCTAGTCTCAAGGCTGAGGCTATTGAGTGATGTTTCCAAATGAGGTCTTCTTCCAAAACCCTGTTCAAAGGGATTGGATTCATTCTGTCCATCAAAGGTTAGCGAAGTGCAGCAGAGCCACATAAGTTTAAAAATGCTCATGTGCAGGAGCCGTATTGGTTTAAACAAACACGAACCAGTAGCTCATCTTCCTTTTGCAAAAGAGGTAGTTTTCTCAATACCAAAGTTCCTTGAAAGGTTTAAAAAAAAAAAAAAGGTGCAGGGTGTTTTCTACAGCATCTATTCATTTCACAGGTGTTGGGTGCTTTAGAGAGGGCAGTAATAAACTCAGATCTTTGGTGACACAAATCGCATCAAAAGATTAGGACTCAAGTCTCAATTTGGGTCATCCTGTGTTGGTTTGAAGCTCCATGTGCCACTCCTGAAGGGACGTCATGTCTAGCCTGCACACTGTGAAAGGTGTCTTCCCAATCATAACTAGAGATTAGCAAAAGTTGATGTGTGTGGTAGAATTGATGGAAGCACACTTCATGTACCTTGTGGAAGGAGGAACCTACTTAATTTGGGGACAAATCATGTTGTTCTAAATTATAGAAGCTCCTAGCTGGATTGAAGTCATTGTTCCTTCAGGAAGGCAGGGTCCGGGCTGCAGGTGAGAGTTGTTTGCAGGGATGCAGCCCATGTAGCAGGGGGTTGACATGGTCCTGTGAAGGTGCGCTTGGACAAGGGTGCAAGGTGGATGCAGCTCCACATCTGTGGTGCTTGCCGCAGCCCTGAGGAGCTGGTGGGGTGCCATGGTGGGGATGTTGTGTGCAGTTGGGCTGTTCTGCTGCAGCCAGCTCAGGGGCAGGGGCCACGTGCAGAGCAGTGCACAAGAGAGGAGCTCTGAGAAAGCAGCAATTGAAATCATGAGAGGCTGGCAAAGCCCTTGTGAAATGACCCAAGAGGCTGCATTCACCAGAAAGCTGGCCTGAATGCTATGAGTGTAAGGTTTTAGTCTTGTGTTTCATATGCTGGTGTTTAATAAATGAAACGCTACAAATTAGTGACACAGCTCTAATTTACACTGGAGCAGGAACACCTGTGGACAACCCCCCACCTCCCCCCTGCACACACACTCTGTGAAGGACTGAGCAGGCTTCCTACAAGAAGTCTGGCCTTGTGGTTTTCTCCGCCAGACACCAACACGTGATGAGTTCATTGGGCTTTAGCGGGTGAGTAATGAGGCAGTGCTGGGTGGTATTAGCTGCTTTTTTTTAAAGGAAGAAGACATAGGATGTTCTCAATCTGCAGAAAATCCCATTGGAGGCCTATTTGTCAACGACATGCAAAGAGCTGCTAGAGATGACAGCGATTCATTACCCTCATCTATCAGTGAGGACTGAACAACAAAGTAATGGGCTTAAATGGAAGCAGAGATGAATTTAGGTAAACAGCAGAGGAAAATAAAATGTAAGGACAGTTCTGCAATATTTCAGGCTGGCAGGGGAGACAAGGGAAGCTACTTCTGGCTGCACATCACTGGGTGCAGGAGGAACCTTCTGAGTCCCTGTGACTGAGATTGGCACCAAATCACCCAAACAGCTCTTATTTATGTCAGCAGTGTCAGAGATCAGATTGGCGAGGTGCTGAGTACTTGGGAGCCACTTCCACCCTGTCTCCTTAATTGGAAATAGATGGGCTGAAGGGCACTTCTAGAGCATAAATCTTTCTGGTGAGGTGGCAGCCCTACCTTTGCAGCTTGGTGGGACAGGAGACATCTAGTTGAAATGTGCCAAGCCAGTCACTCAAAGTCATGTGCTATGCTGGAAAGTTTGGTGTATATTCGGGGTGTTTGAAGTCTTTGAGAGAAGATAAAAGTCAAATGATTCCCCATCCACTGACCTTAAGAGATATCAGAATAGGAAAAAAATCCAATCTGGTAATATTTGGCTTCTGAAAATGAAATTAAGAATGTGCTTTATTCAGTTTTATTTATCTTTTGACTAGTTGCTGTCCTTCATAAATCTTCAGTTTAAGTCAATGTTTCCTATTATATGAAGCTTCCAGTTATAGCTTCAAAACACAATCACATTTTTTACTTTGGAAATACCAAAAAACACACTTTTTTTCCTTTTCCATTCCTTTAAACCTTTCAATCTTTGACCAGAAAGAAGTCAAAACATACTCATCTAAGTGAACAACTGCAGACTTACTTCACTGATATTCTCTGTTTTAAAATATTTATCCAGAAGATTCTTGGCCAGCCATTCAGAAGTCTGTGCAGTATTTCTGTGCAAGGGCAAAACTCATCAGAGCGTAGATAGATGATATTTCCCTGTCCCTGGAGAGGGATTGGTTAACTCACATCCACTGTCGGAGAAGGAAGCTCTTGCTGACCACACCAGGGTCTTTTTGCTGTCCTGCATGGCCGTGTCTTTTCCACTCAGAAGCCATCTTAACACAGTTAAATGCCCAATGAACACCACGTTCCATACATTGGCTCTGTGTGCTGTATCCACACACTGATTATTCAAATTAGCATTATGAAAGGAAGCTTAATTCTTGTGGAATGTGTTAGGTTGGTTTACTCTGGCAAAGTAAACATTTAAAATGAGATGCAACGTGTCCCTTAAATACATCTGACGCAATTAAAAGTTCTAATAAAAAAACAATTATTTGTATAAGAGGAACTGCTAATATTTAAGCAATTTTAAAATGAATTATCCATCTGCTGCCCATTTTGTTTGTTCTTGAGAGGCTGATGGCATTTATTTTCCACCTCCTCTCTGTTAAAGAAAAGGGGGAAAAAAAAAAGGGAGCCAAGTTCTAATGGCATTTGAATGGGCATCCAGCCAGCTTCCCGTGAAACAGCACTTGGGACATCTGTTCCTTATACCATGCAGCTAAAGGCACGCCATCTTAATATAAGCAGGAAGACAGATTCTCTTGCTACTTGCATTGGGAAATATGAAGAATTTTCTTTTAATCCGAGCAGTTTTAGGGGTGTAGAAGGCCCTTGTTTGGTATAAATTAGTTTAGCTCCTCTGACTGATTTACATCAGTTGAGCATATGGACCACATCTTCTATATGGCAGTTCTTGCCTTAGCCTTCCATTTCTTTAAATAAGGTAGCTCAGATCTATAACCAAGTAAGTGTTCAGAGTTTAAAAATGTTATGCATCTGATCAACTGCCATAACATAACAATGAACAACATTGGCCAAAGTATTGGTTTAGAAGAGGAGTATGATAAAAATAGTATCATCGATGAGCAGGATGAGGTGTAAATCTAGTGATGGGTGAAGATGGTAAAATGTAATGAAGGCAAGATTGGCAGAAATATTCAATGTCTTAATTTTTTTGTCTTCTGCATGTGAAACAAAAGAGCATGTATATCCTGTGCAGTTGTATGTAGCATAGAAAATTTACCATTTGCAACAGAAGGAAAGTTTTAAAAACATTTGTTAAATTTTTTTATTTTTTATTTTTTTAGCATCACACCTTGTGGCCAGTCCTACCCTACCACAGGTAGTCCTCTTCCCCACCCCTGAATCTGGTATTTCAGGTTAAGCAGAGTTTTTTTTTCCTGACACAAAATAAGACATTTACTTTCTAGGTTGATTGAGGGTTTTTTTCCCCCCACATTTTTACATTCTTATAATAAAGCTTATAAGCTTTGAAATCAGTTCCAAACAAGATGAAATATTCATTTAAAAACATGACAACAAAAGGCTTTAACTTATTCGAAAATATTTCTCAATTTGAGTGCAGAAACAGTTCTGAGAATTTACAAAGTTTTGATTGACCCCCAAACACTTTTAACAGAGGAGAACATTTGCTTCCTAAAACTACTCAGGCCATCAGTTACCTATGTCAGATGCATGCCCTTCTGCTTGCCTGCCTGCCCACTTGCTACCCTGCTCTGCATGTTGTAGGAGGTGCTCTGCCATGCCTAAAAGCCATGATTGTGGCTGTTGCTGCCATGGTCTGTGGGAGAGTCCAAAGGAGCTTGGGAACCAGCAGTCGTCTTGCTTCTGTAACACCGAGCACAACAGGATTGTTGCTGTGCTCCCTTAGGGTGCATGTGTGGAGAAGAGAGAGATTTGGAGAGGTGGGTGCTTCTAGGTGGAACCTCTCACCCGCTAATTCTGGGTGTTATCACCCTGCTGCCTAATGAATGCTTTGAGTGGTCTGTCACAAGTTTTCTAAGCAAGACAAATTGGCTGTAGAGAATGAATGATGATGCCTGTTTTATTTCATTATTTGCAGTAATATGCTCCATTTTTCAGTGGGGGGAAAATTAGGGAAGGGGAATTGCTTATAAATAGAGTTGTTAACTACACAGGGTTTCAGACCTTCATGGTAATGAGAACTGATAGAAATGTAAGCTTGCCTTGGTTAGTGAGCTGCTCAATGGTAGAGCTGTATTTAATGCTGAGTAGCACACTGGGGCGTTTGTCTCCTCCTGGGACAATATCAGAGTAGTGCTGTCCTTGACTCCAGTTGTTCACCGACCAATACCCACACTGGACTTTGTTTGCTGTATACACCTATTGAAGTCCTCCCCTTGCCTCCCATAAAATCACAGAAATATAGGCACTGGTTTTGGTGAGACTTAAGCACACACTTCGATATTTAACTGAATATGGTGCTTAAAGGCACGGTAAGTGTCTGGGAGTAGGTTTCGTTTTCACCAGACTTGAGGTGCCTAACCTCTAGGGAGCTGGCCTAGGGGAGTCTTCTAGTCTTCCTTGAGAACTGATGGAGAGGAAAGTGTGTTCATTTGAAACCAGGGTTTGTGAGTCCCTTTTTGGAGATAACCCTAAAACCAGCTTCGCCAGGGCACTTGAGCAACGTTGCTTTAGACTTCAGTGCTGATGTTAAATCAGCGGTGGTCCATCTCCCAGCGAGGACAGGCTGGGAGATGGCACAGTGAGAAGGGCTGCTTCTCCTACAACCATTATGTGAAGACCCCTTTGTGCTGTGCTTGCTCCAGTGTGATGTCTCAGGCATAAAACTTCATAAATGATCTATGAAATGTAGCAGTTTGAGGATGATGTCCTTACAGTCAGCTGGAAAATAGGAATGCTTCACTGTGTGCTCTATCACTCAGTCTTTCTTCTGCACTCTGCCTATTAATGGGTCTCCTGGGCTTACTCGAACACCCCAAACCTTTTCAGAAGTTTCAGGCAAGCTTTTACAAATAAATGTGTTAAAAAGGCATGAGAAATGCTTAATGAACATGGAAGGGGCAATCTGACTTCACGACTAGGGAACCAGAAAAAATGTTCTTGTTTCAGGGTATTTGTGTAGGAAGAGACCTTGAATGAAGCATTTCCATGTTTCTATGGTCTATACCCATGTTTCTGCTTGACCCTGTGCCCATCTTTCCATATCCTGAGCTCCCTGGAACAGCATCCAGTTACCTGTTCAGAAACTGAAGCACAAAGGGTCTTTCAACATCTGGATGCTCTTGTCCTACAAATCTCAGTGGAAACAAAGCCATGCTCATATCTGAGTGTTTTGTCCATCAACACTAGAAGTCCTTCCCCTTTGAGCCCGTTGTGTTAGAAATGTAGCAAAAGCCTGACCATACATTAATGTTTTGTTCACGGGAAAGGTCTTTCACTGAGGTACAGGGTCTCTTTGGAATCAAGCAATAAGTTAAATAATTGGGAGCAAGTGGCTGCAATACTTTAATCGATAAGATTGCAGTAAAATTGAGTATTGAAAGGTCTTGTCGTCTTCCATCCTATCTAGTGCTGCTTCTGAATGAGAATCAGAGCTCAGGACCAGGGCAGTATTTCTGAATGTCTTTATTCCTTCGATAACAGGGATCATAGTGGCAGGCACATGGATAAGTTATTTTGCCTCATTCTGGCCATGGTCACTGTCTGTATGCTCTTTTAGCATATGGCAAATGCGAGAAAGTGTCATTAGGCTTAAATCTGTTTCAGGGTAAACTAAACGAAGTTGTGGTGTCGCGTTTGCCACAGGCAAAGATGTGCACACGTGCAGATACCACAGCTCAGCTGGCCCACAGAAAAATGTTAAGATGTGCTAGCCAGAGCACATGTATGAGCCCTTGACATTGCAAAGGCAGTGATCAGACATCCTGATGGGTGTATTTAGGCTTCTGGGAGGCAAACAAACTCAGTACCTTTTAAAATCTGCTTTCAGCATTGACCCTATGACTGCAGATCTTTCCTGTAGCTGGAAGCAGACTTTTGTTTCCAATTCAGTATTGTTTGTATAGGTCAGGAGTGGGGCGCGCTAGCTGTGGGGCAAGAAGCATCAGCGGCCATGCAGGGTGATGTCTCCGTAACCTTTGCTTTTCTTTTCCCTCTGCAGCCCTTTTCAATCTAATTCCTGTGGGTCTTCGTGTGGTGGCAATCCAAGGGGTGAAGGCAGGTCTGTACGTTGCCATGAATGCTGAGGGATATCTCTACAGCTCAGTAAGTACTTCGCACCATTGGGCTCCTGGGATGGTTTGGTTTTGTAGGCGGGAGGGAGGAGAACGAGTTGGGACTTGCAGCCAGCTTTTTCTGAAAATGATCGTGTATCAGAAAATCTTTAAAAGCAGGAATGGTGGGAGCTGCTGCAAAGCCTTGCAATATTCACTTTAAAGTGTCTCCATGGAGTTTTGTGGTAATATTTCCTGACCTGTGAAGATACACTTTGTGTTCCTTTGAGTAGTTACTTAATGTAGGTCACGTTGTAGAGGAGGTTATACAGTTTGCTGGTTATATTCTGGTTTCACATTTTTGAAATGGGATGGACTGAATGGAATTGCTTCTGAATTGCACCCAGAAAACTGATCGTAGGTGGTGCCCCAATGGGTCATACTCTGCTTTTGACTGCAGTGTAAATCCACAGTAATACATCGACTTCATTAAAATGGTTCTGGATGATTCTGTTGGTAGAGTGCTTCGGCGGAGCAGAATTACCCTGTGTTTGTGTGGTCTTTTTAATGCACATAAAAGATAAGTGAGGCATTTTTTACTCACTAATTCCACTATAACTTTCTTAGATGGCATGAAAGGGCATGAGGTTATTCATAAGATTCTTATTTGAAGTCAGTAATTGATTTTCACAGTGAATAATTGATTCAGTGATTTATTAAATATGGCAGCCCTTTGCCAGAATTTTTTATGCTTCAAATAACTTTGCTCTAGTTCTACATAGTAAGAAGTGATAGTTAATAACACACTTCTCATTTCTGTGGTTATGATATCTTTAAAGCATATAGGCAAGATTCTAATCTCATCTCCGTTTATGTAAATTTACAGTACAGTGATTCTGCTCTTGTCTCGGCATTTACGTTGCTTTAAAAGTGTACGTGAGGCTGGAGATAGGACCACTGAAAGGACAACAGTCTGCGTCGCATAGGGCATAAATGTTGATTTCCCTAGCTTGTCTTCTCTGTGTCTTCCCATAAACCTTTGGACTCAGGGAGATGCTGTACCATGTACTCAGACAAAGCTGATGCTTATGCTAGCTCCTACAATAAGAGGAGAGGCTACTGGCTCACAGGGCTAGCAGCATCAGGTTTTATTTTGTCATAAGAATTCCAGTAAATGCAACGTACTGTCATGTAACGTGCAGCTTGAAAGAGGCACACTACTTCATAGCTTGCAGCATAACAAAATGTTACCACTGAAACATGTTGTCACTTAGGTTATGTATCGGTGCACCAGGATAGATCCACAGCTGTAGCTTGTATTTATGTCTCTGATAGCTATCAATTAATTTTGCTTTAGGTTTCCTCATGGGTCTTCTGTGCAACAAGCTCTTGATGGCTGTATTTTGGGCCCTTCCCCTGTAAGGTCACCGATAAAGGATCAAAATCTTTCATTGCTACTGTCATAGTCAAAGTAGCTTGAGGTGAAAAAGGCTGAGTTGCTCCTATGCATTGTTTCCTGACCCATACCATACATCTGCATTCCTGGTTAGTTTTAAACCACTCACATGGTTGGGATTTCCCCCTTTCCCATGCGAGGTAACAAAGCTCTCTCTTCCCAGCAGCTCAGGGTAGAAAATGGCAAGTCAATGTGTTAGTATGCCTGGCAAGATAGGTCTCAAAACTGGCTGCTTGTCAAGAAGAGACAGAGAGGTCAATCTGGATCTTTGTGGATGCCAGACGCTTCCTGTTCTTTCATAGTCCAGTAAACATAAATGACTGCCTCTAAATAAGTTGCATCAGTTTACTAACAATGAAAATCTCCCGTTTTTGTAAAGCTATCAGAGTCCTAAAGGTAGATAGATGGGGGTAATACCAAGTGTGGTGTGGTGTCCTGCATTATCAGGTGTGCTTCCCCCTAGGCACAGAGTCACAGGGGTCAGGACTGAGGTTTTGCCCTGTGCTTGTGCAGTGCTGGGAATAAAGGGGTCCTGGCCCAGAACTAAGGCTCTTTGCGCCACCAGTGCCCCTTAATTGAGGACTGCAGGAAAGTGTGTGTCACTAGAGCCACATCCAGCCTGGGAGAGTCTTTTTGGAGCAGTGATGGGTCAGCATTTTCTAAACAAATATTGCAAGGAAGGGAAAGGTGTGGGGTTCAGGCAAAAGAAGAACCGGAAAGTTGGAAGCATGATGTTTGACAGCTGAGAGATTATAGATGGTGCAGAGAAAAAAGGTCTCTTGCTAGCAGTAGTGAGGCGATGGAAAGGGTGGGAGGGAAATACCAAGAGATGCTGGGCAGCAGGAGGACCAGGTATCCAGGAATGGTATCTGCTGTTCATGTGAATTGTCCTAAAAGGCATCAAATCATACATGTATTCAAATGAGGGTGGTTTAATGGGGCCTGCTTATTGCCAGCAGCTGTGCCTGTGTTAAATAGGAGGGTTAATCAGAGACGGCTTAAGGATGCACCATGATGGCCAGTTGTTAATGAAGTGGACCTCATTACATGCCATGGCTTGACAGCATTCAGCTCTATCTGAACTAATAAGAGAGTTAAGCTGTTCATTTCATGAACATGATTTAAGGTTTCTGTTTGCAGTAAATGGATGCTACTGGCCCGTCTCTGCTCCAGGGAGATGGAGCTTCCTGGGCTGGCTTTTCTTCTTGTATCGACCAGTGGCTCCGTCTCTGTCTTACAACAGCAAATCAATAAATTCATTCTGCTTTGGAGCAGACCCCAAGGCAAGAAAGAAGAAAATTTGTAGATAAAGCCTGTTAGGAGCAGGGAGCGCGGGTCAAGTCTCTCATAGCATCAAAGGCAAGGGATTAGACTAGTGTCCTATAAAAGAACTGGATGTGGCTGAGAAGAGCTCAGCCTGTCCAAGCAGCCTCTTTTGGATGCTGCAGCTTTCCTTGTGGGGCTGAGATCCTGCTCCAAGTCAACATTTGGCATGGCTGTGTCAGTCTCGAAGGCTGTGCTGGGGAATTGCTTTGGCAGGACTTGACAGTCTGCTCTTCTCTGGGGCAAGCAGGCCCCTGGCCACACTGCCTGGACCCGATGGCTGCACACAGCGAAGGACACGTCATCCCTGTTCCCTTGCTTAGCAGACCCTGAGCTACAGCTTTGCTCTGTCTCCAGCAAGTTTTCTTTGTTGTTGTGCATGTACCTGCTTTTTCTCCAGCCTTTTCTGAGGGATTTCTGAAAAAAAAAGGGTCAATATTCCTCATAAATACTGTTCACTCATGCAGATCCACTGATAAATGAACTTCTGCTGCTTGTCTGCCTTGCCTGCTGTCCATCCCTGACTAGCCCTGCTAGGACTCGTTGTAACACCCTCAAGCCTGGGACTGCTTGCAAATAAAGTGCAGCTGTCCAGGGAGATGCTTCTTTTTGTATTTTTTTTCCCTCCTCTTGAGCCCAGATTGTCTATGTCTGTAACTGAACACATCATCACTGTGGGGTTTGTTTGTTTTTTTTGGTGGTGTTTAATCTGCATGTGCCAGCTGAGACCTTGGATGACATCCTCTGCCCTGGATCAAACCAGAAGCTATTATCAGCCTGGTCTTGGAGATGGTTTGTGCCAGCTCCTTCTGAGTATGGGCCAATGGGCTCTTGAATGAATGCATTTAGAATAAGCAAACCTTGGAAAAAGTCTTCCCAGAGCCGATCAGCAAAAAAGCAGAGCTCAGTGGCATCTTCTAAAGCCACACTCAGTAAGAAAGCTCTTTGCAGAAACACACAGTCACCTCCAAGACCAATGTGCTCAGTCACATCAGTACCTTTAGCAGTGAGCTTCCTCATCTCTTCTGTGCAATTAGGGATGGGCAGGGACAGTGTGGGGTTGGTTTGTTGCCTGAAGCCAACCACAGATCCCTAGCCAGCTTTACAGGCCTAAATGCATTAGATGCCAAAGCTTGTTTGCTTGGGAGGCAGCTGTTTATAACTTTTGTGGATTGTTTACTTACACTTGAGACCTGATATTTTTTTCCAGACTAGCTTATTTATACCTCTGAGGTCTGCTGGGGAATTAGGTGCTGAGTAGGCAAGAAAATCAGGTCTTGGTCTGAGGTACCTGAATTTGCAGAAGGCAGGATGCAAAACCACTGTCTTCACAGCAAGCTTGCAGAGTCATTGGTGAGTTCTTATTGAGATTTGTTGCAACATGGAGCAGCTGTAAATTCTTTGGTGGTGCACAAAAGCTTTTATCAGCATCTGTTTTGGGGAGATATGCAACCCTCTTGAGGATCCACTGTTAGCATTTGACACCAAAGCAGCAATATACGGAATGAATGAAGGGCAGTGGGTATTACTTGTACTATCTCAGCTCATGAGAAGCCGAGGCCAAAGGCTGGTTGTTGCAGAGGATGTGAAACACTGAATGAAGAGGTACGTCCTGCTCCATTGAGTTTACAGACTAATCGTAACGGGAGAAGACACAGAACATGCTCTCCTGTCTGTCTGTCTGGAGTTAATAGCTTCACTACCAAATTAATTCCTACTTCTGTATAACCTTTCTCTGTAAAGTCGAAGCTGTCCCTTCACTCTTTGCTCCCAGCATTCCAGCTCAACTCAAGCCCAGCTCAGCTGTCCATCACCCCTGTTGCATCTCACAGGAGTGTGGGGAAGGGATTGCCTGAAAAATATTTTGGCTGAGAGGCAAGCCTGGTTCTCCTGGAGCAGATGCTCGTCCTAGGCTTGTAGAGCCTCCACAGGCCCACCCAATCACTCCAAGTACGCCAAAATTGCAGCTCTCCGTACAATATGTATAATTCAGTGGTGTTGCAGCTGGGATTGGTTTTGCCCCAAGTACATAACACTTCTCTTCTAAAATGTATTGCTCTCACATATTCCTTGTTGTTTAACTCTGAGTTCTAATTATTTTTGAAATGGCAAATCATGATCCATAATTTATTGGAAAGACTAAGAAAACCTTAACAGAGATGTGGAATACAGAGGGAAAAAAATGGGTCGCTTACAAGGGCTCAGTATGGTTTTACAGTGTAAACCTGCAAGTTTGAAATGCTGAAATTAGAGCTTGAATCACTTCAAAGATTTCTGCTAATAAGGGAATGATTATGCACAATAAAAAAAATATCTAAACAGCACTGAAAAAAAACAAGTCATGTTAAGAGCTCAGTGTGTCTTTTCATTTTCCCTTTCTCTGCTTTTTTATTCTGCTCTATCATTTTGCATAATAAACACGTCTTGCATAATAATAAACAAGCATCTGGGGAAGTATGTATATTAACTGTATTTTTTAATCTGCTTGTGATGCTGTAACTATTTCACTACAACTCCTCTAGGGTTGCTGCACTCTTATTTACATCATTTCAAGGTCAGGGGCTGGAATCAATAATGCTGCATTCTCTCCCCTAATAGGCTTGGGGTGTTAAACCTGCCTCTGCCAATGCTATTTCTTTAATTCCTATTTGACTTCCAGTCCTGCTAGCTGATTCAGTCAGAAGTACAGATATGCCAGCCAGGTATCCTGAATATCTCCTTTTTTGCAGACTTTGCAAGCAAGCACACTTGCTGGGGGGATTCCCTAGTTTACATGCCTCATTAGGGAGCCAGGTCAGTGGAGACAGAGAAATGTCTCCAAAGGCAAAGCACAGCAAGAGCCCAATTTAATGTGCTTTTAATTTCCCTCCAGAGCATCCACTCTTCTTCACTGGTGGTTTAAGGGGGTTTGCTGAACAGAGGCATTAACTGGGAGATGTAAAACTCCTGTCCCCAAGCTTAATCATAAATGTGGAAGGATCAAAATGGATGCTTAGGCTAAGCAGTTGTGCTGAGGAGAGCTAGCCCCTGGGAACAGATTCCTGCCTTGCATTGAATGTTCCTAAAATACAGCTGATAAGTGTCCTGGCGCACCCCCCTGGTAGCATGGAAACTTGTAAACACAGCTATCAATAGCAAAGTGGTCACTTTTCCCCTGACTAGGTGCTTCCACCCACATTGCTTGGCTGTCCCCCTCTCCCAGAAGCTGTTTGATGCTCCAGCTTTCCTTTCGCCCTGGTGGTACAAGCTCCCCTGTCCCATGTGCGACTGGTGGTAGTTGGGCACGAGGGTTGTTCAGGATGTTGCAAGAGGAAATGTGGTGGTATGATTGACAGGCACTAGAAATGGGTCTGACCTCACTTGGCAGGACCTCCTGGACTGCTCATCAGACATGGAGGGCTGGCAGGAGAGCTGGGGTGGTGTAACACTGATGTTTTGGGCAGGTTTCCAGTTTGGCATCTTACTGAAGGACCTGCGTTCCCAGGGCTTCCCTAGCACAGCACCACGGCAGGGCTCCCAGCAGGAGAGTGCTGCTCTGCACCTTGTGTCAGCATCGCAGGTGAATTTGGTCAGACCTGCTTTTCGTCTGTTCAAGCAGGAGACTGTTCAGAGGACAAAATCAGTAACAGCAGGACATAATCCTTTTTTCTTAGCTAGCTTATAATAGTGCAAATTATAAAGAATGAGTGTGCTTCAATAAGAAGTGCCTTTTCTTAGACTTGGTTGCGCAGGACGTTTAGGACTGTGTTATGTTCCATGTAATGCCATCCAGAGAAGAGGGAATGGGACCTGTCCCCTTGTAAGCAGTGGTCTGTCAGTATTGGGATGCATTACGATCTTTTGCTGAAATTTCATTTTGGAAGAAAATCAGGGAAAAGTACTCCAGTGGTGCTGACTCATCTCATTTTGACACTTCCCCAAAGAAATGTTACAGATTCCCATTTTGAAAGAACTTTAGTGTGTTTTATATTGCTTTACCGTTCCTAATAAAATCCGAACAAAATGTTTAGATTCTGGTGGAGCATTTTGATCCCACATGATTTCCTTCAAGTGTGAAAGGGGGAGGAGGGTAAGGCACCAGGGGGGAGGGATTGCTCTAAGTTGTAATGAAGGCTAGATTAGGACTTTCAAAGATGAATCACAGTCATAGCTACCATCTTCTGCACAGCCTTCTTTCTGCTGATTTTCTTGAGTCCAAGTGTATGGCTCTAACCTTTAGTAAGTAGGTAGGTAAAGTCTTTGGAGCAGGTACTAAGCAGCAGTAGCATTGCATAGAGCTTGCCCGTTTTTCTGCTGTGCATGGTGTGCGATCGATTAACCACCAGAGGGGAAATGATGAGGTTGAAGCAGTGGTCAATGTACTACAATGCTCAAGTTGGATTTTGGAAGGAAACTCTAGAAAATGTGTAGACTGAGGATGGGATGGCATGCAGGGAAGCCCCTAGTTAGCAGAGGTGACATGAGTGAAGCAAACTGAAACAGCTTTCTCGGCTGCAGTGCTTGGAGTATAACAATACCGCAGATGTGGACCACTGGTTGTAGGAATGTTATTGTGGATAACAAGCATCACGTGACTGAGTCTTAAAAGAATGAAGCTGGGTAACTGTGATTTCTGAGTAGTGTTTTGAGAAAGAATTTTTCTTTCTGGTTGGGCAGGGTAACATTTTCCTCTTTAGACAAACGTTTATTAAAACATTAGACGTTGGACAACATTTATTAAAAATCGTGGGCCCAGGCTGTGGCTGGTGTTCCACCTCGCTGTGGAGTTAATGTGGCAGAACGTCTCCAAGGGCTGCTCAGTGCTCAGGGTTATGCTGTATTTGCTTCTTGTGTTGTGTTTGTCAATGTCCACTCATGAGAGATACTTTCATGTGCCTATGATGCTTGTCTGCAAGAAACTAAGCCGAGAACTGCCAGACTTATTACACTCAGACCAACAAACCCTCTGTCAGGAGCATAGGGTCCACAGAACCAACAGCTGTCTGTGTTACGGTGCATCAAAATGTAGTGATACGAAGCCTGGTAAATGGAGTTGACAGGTCATGGGAAAAATTGCCTTGCTTACCATCTCACTGTGGGCAGCCCTGGGGCTGCGTGTGCTCAGCTGGTTCCATCCAGGGACTGAGCTGGGCAGGTAACTGCTCTGGCCTACAGTGGCTTCAATGGCAAGAGCAGCTCTGGTTTTTTTTTTGGTGTTCATACACTTCTTCAGCCCCCACGGTCGCTCTGGAGAGGTAGTGGCAGCAGAATTCCCTTTCGTTGCCTTCCCTTTGCATCCTGCTGGCTGGGGGATGCAGGAACAGCCAGGAACTGAGCTCTTTCCCTGGGCTAATAATTTGCTTTGCCTCAAACTCTCCAGCCTGCTTTGCTTTTTTAACACCAATTATTCTGTGTCTGTTTTGTCCATAAATAGGGACATTGTCAATCTAGACAAAACTCCAGCACATCAAGGGTGACAGTGGGATTATTAACATTTTATTTTGTGGTGGAGGGACAAATATTGTCCTTCCTGGGTCCAGACTGTGTTTGATATGAAAAGAAACAAGGCAGGTTTTGAACGAGGACATGCTTGGCTGAGGTCAGGTGTTTGTTAATGAACTGGTTTGGATCTCATTTCTGATAACACCAAAGTCAAATATAGAATGGATAAAACTAGTGAATGGCATGCCTTTGCCAAACAGTGACTAATGGCTCTGGAGGCGAAGGCAGGAGATACGACAGTCATAAGCAGGCTGAAAAACCCAAGAAGAAACCTTACTGACTGTGTGCATGTAATTATAACAGGGAGCCAAGTGATAGAAAACTTTTTAAATGGGGAACATTGTTGGGTGGATATGCGATTTTCCAGGGGAAAAATGAAGAGAAGTGCAAAATACTTGGGCTATTTCAGACCAGACTGGCTGAATCAGTGGGGAACGTAGTGTACTGTAGCAGAAAGGCCTGGATGGGAGCCTGAACCATCCGTATTTTGCTTTGAAAAGATACCATCCTGACTAAGCAGTTGCAAGACAGAAATGATTTTCCTAAAGTCTCCAATTCATGGGATCTGGGTTCAGGACCCATAACTTTTTGTTACTGTGAGTCCCAAGACACAGGGCTGGCTTCTGGCAGCCGTAGTTGCGTGGCACAGTGCCGCACTGTGCCAGGAGCCTCCTGAAGTTGGTGGAGTAAGTGTGCTCAGCAGGAGTTAGGAGCCTGGCCGTGGAGCGGCGATGGGCTCCGCAAGGCAGTGGAGGTGCACCTGGGTGCTTTGCTGAAGCTGCACTCCCAGCTCTCCCCTGCAGCAGGGATGTGGGCTCTGGGGATCACCTGCAGCTTTCAGCTGCATCTTCTGGCATCTTTTCTGAAAGAGCCACTCCCTGCTGCAAGGAAAGCTCCAAATCTACCCATTCTCTCTCAAAGTAAATTCATCTGTGAAGCCGCGAGCGGGGTGGAAGGGATCTGTTTGTGCTACCGGCAGCCAGTCACTGTTGCGATGTGTTGCATGCTGATGGCGTGCTCAGCTGTGCGGAGCGCATGGGATGGCCAGCGCGCTCGTTCCAAGGCGCCTGCAACCTGTGCAGCCTCCACGCTCGCTCGTCGGGAGGAGCAGAGGGGCACCTTGCCCGCAGCGCTGCCCAGAGGCATCCTGGCAGCAGGCAGGACGCGGCTCTGGACCCGCTTCTGTCCCTTCTGAGCCATGCCCGGTCCATGCATCTGGCCTCGTGGGACGTGGTACACCAAAGAGGCCCTGCAAGGTCTTTTCTGTACGTGGTGGCAAAGGCTGAGCCCAGACCTGGCCTTGTGGCAGTGGATTAGGGGTCAGGAGAACAACAGTGTGCATCAAACGCAGGGCTGTCCTCTCGCACCCGCTGGATCTGCAGACACAGGGTCTGACTGTGTTTTTATAAATATTTCTAATCCTTGTGGAAGGCTGAATATGTAAGCCTTGAGTGGAAATTGCAGAGTTTTTTTAGATTTGTTGGTTCCTGAGGTGTTTAATTATATTATCCAACATGTAAATTTGAGTGGATGAATAAACTAGGTAGTATCTGGACTTAAAATAGCTTTTTAAAAATACGCTTCTGCAAGGATTTTTTTTTTCTTGTTAGCTTTTTCTCTGGAACGGTACAGGAGACTCGAGGATGGGGCATACAGACTGTTGAGATGTGGGATTATGAGAAAGTGAGAGATTCTGAAAATTCCAGTAGTAAAAGGCAAGTCATAGCCCATTTTGTGTCGTAAATAGGAGAGAAAATCATGGCTTTGCTGGACGCTGAGCCCAGACAGGATGGTTCAGAGCAGAGTTTGGAATCATGGTTTGGTCCTTATTTTCCAGGCTTAAATGAAGTTCCTCTGCCGCACCAGCAGTCTTCTGTAGACTTCTCACAGGACTAGAAAACCAAGTAATCGTGGTTGGAGTCATATACCATTAGTCCCTTTATGGTATATCGTTCCCCTTTCTGCCTGCAATTAGGCTACATGTTTGATCTTTTATTCTTGTGACTAATTTCACTTACTAGTGGTTTTTCTGTTCTTTAGTTACATCATCCAAAGGCTTCTGCTGCTAATCTTGTTGCTTTCTTTGTTTTTCCTTCTCCTTAACCACTTTTCACTAATCTTATATCAGTGTGTTTTCGGACTACAGACCAAAAAGAAAAGATTCATCTCAGTGAATGGATGCTTGTAGCCTTTATAGCTTTTGGTTGATTAAAAAGGGGACCTTCTTCCCCACTGATGCACTACTGATCCCATCGTTTGTTGAATGGAGGGAGCTACTGTCTGTGGAAAAGGATGACAGACCCTTAAAACTTTTAAATTAAATTAATTATCCCTCTCTGAAATTGATAAATACCTTCCCCCTCCACGAGTCACAGGTTAATTTGATGTTTTGACATCTCAGCCATCAAGAAGGCAGTCAAGAGACTGTGAGTGTCCTGCCACCTCTGACATGCTGATGGCATCTGAAGTACAGAGGAGCTGTGCTTGGGGAGCAGTGGTAGGCTTTCATACTGCTCTTTTCTGTAAGTTATCTGAATCCCAGGAAGTTGAAAGTATTTTGATATTCAGAGCAATGTACTCTCCAATCCCCCAAATACATACCTAGGCACTAGCCCCATGCTAAAAGCTTTCCAAAGCTCTTGACATAAATAAGACAGGGCATGAAGATGGTAAGTCTTCATATCTCCTTACCACTTTCCTCTTGAGAAGACTGAAGGGTTGACTTCTCTTTATAAGAAGCTTCCTTGGTTGGCTGTTCTGAAGGCTGCACATTAAATGCATTATTGATAACTGTGCGTAGGAGTTGCATGCACACATGCACACATTACAAACTCCCAGATGCTGGAGCACTGCAGAGGAATTACTGCATCTGGGCAAGGATCATCTGCTTCTCTCTAAAGCCTCAGAAATAGAAATCAGCATGAATTTCCTGCATAGCCTTCTCTCTTTCACCATTAAGTCATCGTAAGTGTGAAATAGAAGAGTGAGGAAAATAGAATCTCGGGGACTTTGAACAAGGCTGTTAGGTGAGGAAGCACTGAGAGAGATAATGTCCAATTTTCTAGGCATATTCAAAATTAGATGAGCAGCCAGATTCAGGGTAATTCTGACATTCCCGCAACACAGTCTCTGTGCTGGGCGATCACTTTCCCCAGCAGGAATCTATCCTAAGCAAGAGTTGACAAGGGCAATTCTCTGCACCCCTGCCACAGTATTCAAGCCCCATGCACTCATGCCAGGCTTCATGCATCTTTAAAGTGACTGTTTCCCATTCCTCGTGGGTTGAGGAGCTGAACACCACTAGCCTTGATGGACAGCTAGGTCAGAGAGGTGCTATGTCACTTTAATCTCTGATGGGAGCACCACTCAAATGCTGTCAGCATAATGCAGGACCCAGCCTGTGGCTCTCACATACCATTTAGTTACTAAAATGCAGTTCTTTTGCCTAAAGCTCCATCCCATGATTGGCCTTCAGGGACATGCTGGTTTGAGGGTATCCGGGTTGTCTGGATCATGGGCAGTAGGAGCAATTGTCAGCTGGGGTTGCAGAGGCCAATGGTGTGGGCCCAGAAATGAACGTTTGCATTTACCTGTGAGTTGCTCCTGGGCTCTCCCACACTCTCCGATAATTCTCTGCTCACCGTGGAAAGCTTCATCACATAGCTAACGAAACTGAGCAGAGGAGTGATGTGACGTGCTCAAGGTCATGCGTGGAGACTGGATTAGTCCTTCTTTTCTTCCTGATCCTAATTCTTTGCCTTAATCAGAAGCTTTCTTTTGTATCACCATGGTTATTCAGGGAACTGGTGCATCAGCAGCACAACTTATGTAGTATCTAGAGTCTGAGCAAATTGGTCTGCTTTGAAGGCTGTGTAGGCAGAGCTTGCTTCTCCTTCTCTGTCTTCCCATTTCACTTCTTTTCTGGCTCCTCAGCATTTATGTCTCTAGCAATCTTCATTGAAGATAATGGGAGCAGGCAAAAGAACCACAAGAGAGTCGTACTCTGCCAGCCATCTTCCCTTGCACATCTTAATACCATATGTCAAGTGCGGTTGCTCAGGGCTCCACAGATATCTCTTTTTCAGCCACCCAAGGAGCTGGGGCTGTTTACGGTGTCAGCTTCACAAGATGGCAGGTGGAGAATTGGAAACAGCTCTTGAAAAGCTCAGGACTGCTGCAGTGCTCTGGAAAGAAGCACTTTTGATGTGGAGATGCCCCCAGCAGCTGAACAGCCAGGTCTTGCAAAAAATGTTTGCAGCAACAAAATCAGGCATGGGTTTTTCAGACATTTTAAAGACCAGATTTCAGAGGTGTTGGGCACCCAGCACATCCCCTTGCTCTTGCTGAGAGGAATGTGAGGGTGACCCTGGTGGGTCCATTCAGCTCAGTGTCTGGCTCCAGTAGGTGCCGCTCATAGTGGCAACTAGGAGAAACCAGTAACAGAGACAGTAGCTTGTTGGAGCACTGAGAAAGCATCTCCTTAGGCCGTGCACAAATACCTACTTTTTCAGAGCTATTGGATACCGGAAACCATCCCAGTGGCTTGCTGGGCAGTCTCTCTGGCATACACAGTGCTTTAGCAGTGCTTTCTAGCCCTGCTATGGTGCCATGCACTGTGTGTTCCTGTCTCCAGAGCATCTTGTTGTGTCATCCAGGCATGACTAAAGATGTGATGAGAGCTACGGGCGAAACTGCAACGCTGGATTTGCATTGAGGTGGACTGGGTGTGACCCAACAGCAAATATTCTTCCACATTTTTTTAGTGGTGGAAGCACGTCATTAAAACATGACATCAGCAAGGCAACAGTGGAAGGAACAGTACAGTTTCTGTGGTATTGGGAGACACTTCAGATTCTGATGCCTGTGGCACTTGGTTATATCTAGAGTAAATCTAATGATGTTCAGTAGTCAGAAAACTGAGATGAGTACATTTACCCCAGCATACCTGAGACTGTGATCTGCTCAGCTTTTTGGATAAAGTCCAGTGAATGTGTACATGCTCCTGTGCATGAGTAACCTTAAATTACTACGTGAACAGGAAACAGGTTCTTTTCTGAGGCATCAGAATAGGAATTTTCAGTATTTTGGTTAGTAATGTTTTAGATTTTCAGTGAATAAATGGTAATCTCATAGAAATAATTAGCTGTGTATACCGGAAATCATTATGTCTTTTGTGAATTCATGGCAAGACCTACTTTTCTACCAGAAACCTCAAACTGACTTCCACAAAAGGAGAGAATTATCCAATTTCTTAGAAAAAGAAAACTGAATTGTGGAAAAGGGCAAGATGCTTGTTGGTCACGCTTCTCTTTGGTTTATAATTCCTTAATTGCAAAAGCAGGCACAGTATCCCATAGCCCCAGTTTTTTGCATGACACTGACTAATTCCAAGTGGTTTTTTGAATTCTCCTGCAACCCTGTGAAAGTGTTGACCACTGGATTCCAAGTGCAAATGTCTCTAATGTTTTACTCTGCAACAGTCTATTTTTGTACAGAACTCTGAGACATAATTTCTTAGTATTTTAATAGATACAGTTTTTTGTATCTGCAGGAGTTTCTTCCACAGAAGTTCTTTGTGAAGGTTTATCATTTAAATTTGGAAGGGCAGAAGGAAATCAATTTCCTCCTTCAAAACTACCTTTTTTCACCTACTCGATTTGCTTATTACTCTCTGCCTTGCCAGGATTATTCTAATTAGATTTTGCATATGAAAAAAAAACCATAAAAATAATTCTCCTCTTTCAAGTATTCAGTAGGCTTAAGTAAATTAAGACATTGATCAGATTCCGCTCGCTGTTCTGGTTGTGAATACAATGAAGGTTACCTGGTGTGGCTGCGGAAAGAATGCTGTCTGATGTGTGCTTTTTATCTCAGGAGAGAGACGAAAAGGGAGGACTGAAACCAGCCTGATCCTTGGGGGTAGTTTGGCTAGTCCTGTGTTTCTGGGTAGCAGCTGGGCTGCAGGCCTGCAAGGCGTCTAGACGCAGCCCGAACCAACAGGGGCAAATGGCAGAGAACAGATGCCTGCGTCTCTACAGGTCGTACTGTAGGAAGATGTTCTGAAAGCCAAGCAGCCAGACCTGCCAGCCCAGTGCTTCACCATCACCTCTTTCACTGAGCTGTTTCAAAGGGGAACCAAATGTCTGAATTGCTTGAGTGGTTTTGCAAATCTGTCCTCAGCCTTATGCACCAAAATAACAGCTTGCAGCAAGGCCAACGCAGCTTCTCTGCATACAGCGTATTTCAGATTTGGAAGCTGTTTGAGAACCTTATTTGCTGTACATGTCAAGACTGATAGTGCTGTTATGGGGGCTGTGACCTTGACCATCCTCTCGTTCTTCCTCAGTGAGCTCATTACATGCTCCTAAATTGTCATAAGGGTTTTGATGTGAGCTACAATGAAAGTGTCTTTCTGTAAATGGTGCTACAAGAAGATGGGCTCACCCTTCAGTGTGACATCTGGGCTTGTGGGCATGGTGGAAGAAGGCTAGTCTGATGCTGATTCTTTGCGCTTGTATGACAGCCTGAGTTTCTATTGAGTTGGATAGAAAATAGATCCATGTTCCATAGGTGGGGTCTTGAGAGTGGCTGGAAGATGGTCATGTGTTCATACTCAGCCATAAAAAGAACAGTGCACAGGCTACTGATAGCCATAGGTTATTTTGGAGTTACAGGGCACATGAAACTTGGCTTTAGTAATAATATAGGCCTGCAATCAAAATGTGAGAAAAAAGCAAGTCTCCCCATTTTTCAGGCAGAAGCAATTCTTGTACTCTAGGGTGCTAGTGGGGCAGTTTGTAGAATCCAGCTCTCTGCTCTGCCACAGACACCTTGCCTTGACCTCAGGCCCAGTCACATAGGATTCAATTCAGCTGCCTAAACCTAGACATTTATCTCCCTCTGAGATGTGCCAGCATATCCTGCCTGGCCCCCAGAAACCGTGGTTCTCCCATAGATCCTGTGTCCTACCTGCCAGCCTTGTGCATGTCTTGCATGTCCCAGGACACCTCAAATGATACTAGAAACTTACATTTAGGTAACTAAATCAAACCATTAATTTCTCTGCCTCAGCTGCTCTCCTATATGGTGAAGATAAGATTTCTTTCCTACTCCCACAGAGACAGCGTGGAGATAAGCGCATTGGAGATTGACAGGCGCTTGGATGCTATGTTGAGGGCACTGTGTAAGAGCTTGAATAGATAAGAGAGTGACTACATGACAGCATGAGGGGTTTTTTCTTTGTTTTTTACCTCAAAAGATTTTCTCCTTCACATGTCCTTCTTCTATCAAGATGTTAGTGCTGTGAAACAGCAATGAGCTCACGTGAGCCTCTCACACCTGAAGCCTTCCTGCGTTGACATAGCTCCAAATCTAGCTGCGTTCCCATCTGAGTTCAGCCATCCTGGCCCTTTTTGACCTGTTTGCCCAAAGTTACTGAGCCACAGAAGTATGCGTATGCCTCAGCAGCATTTGGAGGGAGCTTCCATTTGGAACATCTCTATTATTCATTAAAAATGAAAAGACAAAAAGAGGCTCTTGGTTTTCAGGTCTGCCAAGTTGGAATGGTGCAGTGAAGTAGGGAAGTCACTGTCTGACTCCAAAATGGAATAAATTGACCTGGCGCCACCTGAGAGAATAAGCCAGGAACCTAGCTATCTTATTTTTCAGCTAAATCACTGTTCTGGCACCTAGTTACTTCATTGCCAGTGGTGCTGTAAATACTTGCTGCTCCCTGTGGTTTCAGCGGGATTTCAAAGTAATCACCATCCCTGCAGTTCTTTCCCCTTTTATTTACAGACTTCAGAAGCTCAGTTTCATGTTTATCATATAGGACTGTGCTTCCTAACATCCAAAAGAACATCCATTTGGAGACCATCCAACAGAAATTTTATATAGCCAAGGATCTTTTCAAAGTTTCCTCTAAGGGAATTGCATACTGGAAGTCTGCAGGACATGAGACCAAACTAGCGCAGGCACTTTAGACTGTCACAGCTATAGATCCCATTGAAGCCTAGGGCAGGGTGTTAGGTCATCTTCCTCAAGTCTCCCCTGAAAAATCAAACCATTATTCTTTGCAACAAAGGACTCCCATATGCAGTGGGAGAGGTGGGTGCATTCAGGACAGGAAGAGGAGGCTGGTGAGGCCTCCACGCTCAGCAGCACAAGCTTTAGCCACACAACTGTCTCAGAAGAAGCTGAGTAACCACGTGCATTTTTCTGAAGACCCTGAGAGAGAGACTGCAGCATGCACTCTTTAGGTGATCACATCTTTTTATTTGTCTTCTCTTTCACAGTGTCCCCTTCATCAGTGCCAGTAGTCATCAATCATTTGTTCAAATACTTGGGTATAACTGTTCTCAGTAGTGTCACTTTAACTTGTAAAATTCTTTATGATTAACAATTTCTCCATTTCTGTGAACAATGCATTGATGTTATTATCAACAAATATTTCCCCTCCTGCAACTCTTGAATCTCAAGTCATTGAAACACCCAGAACCTGAGCAAAAGCCAGCAAGAGGCCTTCTAAGTGCATTTATAAGTCACTGGCATTGCATGGACTCTCCACTCACTTTATCCATTGGGTTTTTACTGAGAATACTCTGAGAGAAGGCCACAGTGGCCGTTGCAGTAATTCCTCCCACACGTTGCTAGAAGTTGGAGTCAGGAGCCCTTCATATACACCCAACTCTTGTGTATTTCTCTGGCCAGTTCGGTGGCCTTGTACAATAGCTAAGCCATCAAGACACGAGCACACACTCAATTCAATAGGAAACCTCTTGTGCCTCCAGTTAGTCCTCTGCTCAAGTACTTGGCCAAACTGAGGAACTGTTTTCCTCCTGAAGATCCTACGGGGGGAACTAGCTTGTGATGTAGACCTCAGGGCACCTCTTGTGACCTGCAAAATTTGGTAGCATCCATCTGGTGAAAATATTCCTCTCTGCATCTTTCTAACTCATCTCTCTGTAGGAGCCATCTGTCTGTCTAATCTTCCCAGGCACTAACGGATGGCTGTGCTTAAGAGTTTGACCATCCAAGTAGAGTCCTCTAATGATGAAACCAACGGTGCAATGACTGCTAGTACATGGTGGGCACTGTGCAGCCTTCGTACAGCTGCTTGTTTGCTTTCTTTCACCACTCAAACCTACAGTGTAGTTTTAAAAATGAACATCCCAGTTGCCCCTAATCTCTTGATTATAATGCAAATATTGACCACGTTTCCTTTGAAAAATTTGTGGAGGAAGGATGGAGGAATGCCTCAGTGGACTACATTGTCAGACATACAAAGCTAAATCCACATTCACTAGGACAAAGATGAGTTTACGTGCTCAGAATAGGTAGTTGCATAGCAAAGAACACTGTGCATGCTAGTTAGGTAAATTATAATACTCTGAGGCTGTTGTAACGATGAAGTTGAGGGGACAAACCAGATTTACATATTTGAGAAAGTAGCCTTACATAAACTTCCTGTTCATTTAGATAAGTCGGCTAATGTATTAGCTTAATACATGGTGGAGACAATAGTGAGACTCCTCAAATATACATAATAAGAGAAAAATAAAGATTGAGAAACAATTCTTTCAGTAAATAGGGGGATTATCCACAAATCCAATAAAGTACTGCAGTTTTTATTTCCCTGCTATGGTATTTTCTGGCTTGAAACATTTGAAATGATGCTTTTGCCTGATTAGATGCCTTTTTAGAATTCCCTGTCAACCGTTGTCCTTTTTTTTTTTTTTTGAGCCTTTTCTGACTTCTAGGTAATAAAACAAAAACTATTGAGTAGTCCTTTAGTGTGTATCTGTGGAGTCAGCAAAAAATAACTGTCCAGACTGTAAAGGAGAGCTGATTTAACCTGGTCTTTAGATTATGGTGAATAAATGAGAAGGAGAATTGTGTTCCTGGATATTTTCATCCTTCAACAATTCAGAAACTGCCCTTTTCAACCTCAACTGGCTGAAATGTATGCTCCTAAGGAAGCTCTGCCATTAAATTGTTTTCATGTTTGGATGTTTTATTTTTAAAAGATAATCTTCATTGCCCACAACAATGGTAGGTTTTTTTTAGTCCGTCCCTTTTCTGCGTAGAGACATCCATCACTTTTGGGGTCGGAATACCTGTAGATTTCTGAAGAGAGGCTGAGAAAACAGTTGCAAAGTAAAAAGTGTGATTAAGCTGGCCAGTTTGGCTTTCTGTGGGAAGCAAGCTGTGAGGCCTCTGTCAAACTTGGTTGAATCATTTCTACCTGGAGCAATATTTTAATGAAACAACTGGGCCAGGACTGGAGGGTTTTCATCTCTCCTTTAAGGAGGGTGGTGTATGCTGAGTGACTGGCTGTGCTCTCACAGCAGTTTTGAAGGTGCCTGGAAAGCTTCATGTTATGTGACAGAGCAGAGCAAATTGGGGACTAATTAGATATACGCACAGACTAAAACAAAGCAGGTCCTACAGTCAGTAAAATTGTCATATATGTTTGTGAGCAGAAAAGGGAAGAAAGAGAAAGGTTCAAGCCTGGAGGTGAGTTCTTGGAAACATAGCCTCACTGAGAGTGTCAGGGTAGGGTGAGCCTCATTCTCCGAGCACCCTGCCAACATTTTCCAGGAAAACATTAGCAAGTTTAAAGCAGAGAAGAAGAATCTTCTTCACATAATATGTGAGGGCTGTTAAAGACAAGGATACCACAGATTGCTGGAGACTCAGGCCTGTAGGCCATGGTCCTGCACTCTTCACCAGTACATTCAGTACCAATCCCTGTCAGCAACAAAACACTCTGCTCGATGGCCCTCTGGCTAGGGAGCCTGTTTCCAAGAGGGTCTAGGAGCAAAGGGGTAGAAAAGCATGCACTGAAGGAACCTCACTTTTCTGTAACCTCCAAGCATCCCTCAAAAATAGCGATGGGTGTATCAGCAAGCCATCTCTGACAAGGAGGCTGACTAGGCCCATTTGACAAGAGGACAGCAAAGTTACAGGACATTTATGCAAGTCCACCAATTGCACAGGGGAAGTCTGTTGAAGACCTGGGCATTTACTTAGAATCATGATGAAAATTTATTAGTCTCTTGCTGTAAGTGCTGGGCTTGCTTTCCTCTCTTTAGCTCATCGTGTTTAATACAATCTTCTCTCTCACAGTCATGTACATGAGATCATCAGACCGCAGGCCTGGGAAACTATGGGGTAAACTTCCGCAGAGCTGGATTTTTCATCTGGCACTGAGAGTGAGAAAGTAAATGTCTTTAATCTCCATACTCTTCCTCTTTGATGAGCTCTGCTGGAAAATAGAAGAAATAATATGGATTCAGTTCAGCGCGAAATGTTTCTGTGATGTCAAAAATTGGTGACTNATCTCCATACTCTTCCTCTTTGATGAGCTCTGCTGGAAAATAGAAGAAATAATATGGATTCAGTTCAGCGTGAAATGTTTCTGTGATGTCAAAAATTGATGACTTCAAGGTTCTTTCTTCTTTCTTTTTTCCCTCACTCACCTCATATGCCTTGTGATTATAGTGATCTATAAAGATCACTATAAAAAAATTATAGGAAGTGTTTGGAACATAGAAGCTGTTCAGGAATAGCAAGCAGGTGTGACCTCAAAGAGCCATGAAGTCTTTATAATTAAAGCATTCACCTGCACCTGAAAGAACAGGGAAGACAGCAGAACTGGATGGTTTTGAGTACTAATAGCTGGATACTGCGAAATACCCAACCAGAAGGTAGATGAAGAAAGAACTGCTGTTTGCTTCATCAACTATGCAAAATGAATTTGCAGTTTGTTTGGGCGTCTATGTCTTGGAAGTAGCCATTTTATTTTGGTTCCTATATTAGCAATTTGACTGAAATAAAGGAAGAGAGGCGGCTTCCTTTTCTCAAGTAGCAGTTACCTCAAGTTGATTTTTGCCTGGCAGCATGGAGAACTGCAGGCTGCAGACCTCTTCATTCCATGGTGCTCATTAAAATGCCTGTTTCCCTTTCTTTTCAAAGAACACAGTAAAAAAAAAAAAAAAATCCAACTTATAAAGAACCACATTTTATTGCTATTTATATATACCACTTTATTTTCTCTTGTTTATTAATTTTCTTCTTTATATAAGAATGTTTGGTTATACTCTACTGAGGTCTCCTATAACTGAAAATTACCAAATTTCCCTGTCTTTTCTTCTGACATTTATGGCTAGGTTTTCCACAATATTTTCCATCAGTAGATTTGACCACGGAATCACAGAATAGAATAAAGCTGTGGAATGTATTTAGATGACTTTGAAGTGCAAATGCAAATACATTGCCAAGATTAGACTCACTGAAACAGGCAGCAGCAAAGCAACCTGCTGCAGTAAGCTAATGCATAAATATCCCAGCAGAAGGGTTCAGAGCCATCTGCAAAGGCCACTAAAGCTTACCCAGGAAGCCAGAAATCAAAGAGGTAGGTAATAATCAGTCTTCAATGTCTCAGAAGCGTACGGGCCTCTTTCTGCCTTATGCTACATGAATGTCTTCTGTATAGCAGTATCAGCTTTTATGTGATAAAAAAAAAGAGGGAGGCACAGCAGTGTTAGTAGCTCAGATACAGACTGAAGCTATTAATTTGCTGAAAGTCCTGGTTGTTTTGAAGGAGCAATCTGGTTACCATTAAAAAAGCAACAATACAAAGATCTCCCTCCCAAAAAATTTTTGCATATTTGCATTTGTGTTAATAGTATATTTTTTCTGCTCCATAATGTGCATTTTTTCCAAGAGGTAAGAAAAAACAGTGACAGGAAGGACACGTTGACAGGAATGGTAGAGGTGGCTTGGGTGAGGGAAAGTGGTGGTGGAGGAGGTGGAGGAGATTCATTATGTGATGCTTTCATCTTTCATGTCCACATTCCTCTCTGTCCAACTCAATACCATCCTAATAAATCTCCACCTCTTGGCTAGTGTCCATATCCAGGGCACATCATTGGTCACTGGTGACACTTACTGTGAGTTTTTATTACCAGTATAGAAATTCAGTCTGAACAGACTGGCTGGGACTGGAGAGAAATGAGTTTCTCCGTCTGTGCTAGACAATGTGTGCTGCCAGTGTGGTCTGGGCAGTACAGCTGACCGTTGTCCAACACTACATTTCCATGTCTTGGACAATAGCTTCTGTTCTTGTGTTAGCAAGTTTTAATGAACAGTGCATTGATAGGTGCGTTGCTTCCCTTTCAGTGTACCACCCCTACTCCCAGACACTCCAGAAGCTCTGAGATGATCCTGCAATCATCAGTAATAAAAGTGTTGCCACTTAATTTGCACTCTCATTTCAGAATGAGGAGATAACGTTCCCAATGATCTCCCTTTAAAGGGAACTCATTTGTTGCTATTACTCGGAATCCAGGGAGATTATCTCGCTGGGTTTGGAAACTGCAGTGTTAATTAACAGGTCTCCACAAACCATCTGTGAGTTTTTATTACAATTTGCAATTTGTTGCACTGATTCCTAACGTGGGGGGAGAGCAGAGGTTACATACTGATGTTCTGTAGTTGTTTCCACATTTGTGTATTGATCACTGTGGGCACATTCACAGCAGAAGTTATTAAGGTCAGTAATGTCATCTCACCATTTTCCTTCTGTGGTGTTTTCCCCTGGTCACCCAAGTTCTCTCTGTAAGGATGTTTTCTGCGGTTACATATCTGACCTTTCTCTGACTGGGAGTTTATTCAGCAAAATTCCTCCAGACGTGCTGTTGTGGATCGTTCCAAGCCACAATCCAACAGGACAGAAAGTACCTGAGTTAACTTCAGCAGAAGGCATTATTAAAAGTGGATCTTTAGTGCAATAAATCCTCCTTTATGAGTCAGAGGTTGGAAGGAATTCAGAGAAGGGCAACAGAAACGGTTATGGGGCTGAGTTAGAGGGGAAGTGCTAAGAGAGTGAAAATAGATAGGAGAGAAAATTGAGTAGATAATGTGCTCTACTGGATAAAAATTGGGATGTTTTCAGGAAATGGAGGATGAACAGAAAATGTTGCAAGAGTGAGGTAGGAAGTTCCAACCTAGTGGTGGGAGTGCACTCATTCAGTGATTTTAGCTCAACAAAATGGAGGTTTCTGAGTGCAGCGAATATGGGTATAGGTATGTGATTTAAATCCCTGTCTTTGCATTGTTAGGAACGTATCCTTTATGTGGCCGATAACCAAGGGCAGGAAGGGCAGGGGTTACTCAGGTTGGTACCTGTATTCAAGGGACTTTTTTTGTTTCAACAGAAGAAAAATCCCTCTCATTTGCAAAAGATAACAAGTAATTTGGGAGATGAAGAAAGCTTTTCATTTCCAACGATTGTGTGTTAATTAACTGTCTGTCTCACAAATGAACTATGAGTAGGAGGTGTTTAGGTAAAATGCCCTGAAGCTGCCACTCTTCTTCTTAACCATCATCTCTGGAAAAGATGTTGGGATCTGCTGCGAAAAAGCCCAGTCACAGAACCGAGGAGTGCCTGCAGCAGTCCTCCTGCAAGAAGGATGCTGGCAGCATTTCCGTCCTAGCTTTGTTAGATCTCTTGGCAGCTTTTCATTTCAGTGATGACAGCATCCTTTTAACCCACCTTTTATACCTCTTGGGTTTTCCTGGAAGCACCTTCTCTGGTTTGCGCTGCGTATGTTCTAGGGCTGCTGGATTTTGGACTCGTTGTGCATGTATATCTAGTATAGGTGCATCTGGTTGTAAAACTATCTCTCTTAAAGGAACATCTAGACTCCTGGGTCTGGGCTGATACTGTTTTGTTTTCCCAGCTCATTAGGGGAACGGTATGTGCCATGGTCCTGGCTTCTGACTACTGGGCTCTGGTGTGGCAGGGAGGCGAGTGTGTCTGTTTTCCTTTTGCCCCAGTTTGTGGCTGGAGGTCGCCTGTATTTCCCTGCACCTCTCTCTGTGTGCTTTGCTAGGGCACAATGGCTTGCACAATGTAATTATTTTAATTGGAATTAGCAAGGAGAGTAATTCCCTCTTATAGTAGGAATAAGGAGGATGTAGAGTGCAGAGGAATGTTTTCAGATGAGCTCTGCTGCAGGCATAGGTGCAGAGATATGTAGTCTTTAATGAGATTTGGCTGTAATTGTGTGATGAAATTATTTTAGGTTAAAGTAGATCATAAAAAATGTGTTTCATCATATTAAGGCATATTTGAGACTCAAAAATCTCATTCATATTATTGGTGAGATAAAAACTAACAGAAATTATGTCATTCTGAGAGATTTTCATTCACCAAATAGATGTTGAAGAATAAATGCTGCTCCTAATGCCAGGCCCAGATATACTAGGATGTGATAATTCATGGGTTTCTTTTCCAAATAGTTATTGAACTAAGAAAAAGCAATGTAGATTGTAAAACATTGAGATTATTATAGAAGACTTGGACATAGAAAGCAACCTTCAGCTGAGAGATCACGAGCTGTTTCAATTTAAATTAAATGGAAGGCTAAACATTCAGCTGTAACTAAGATTTATGATTTCATAAAAGTGAAGGAAACTAGTTACAGAGGCAAACTAGGCAGCAGAGCTCAGGACTTGAATGCAAAAGTGGCTTTGATTTTTAATTTTTTTTCAGCCAGAGAGGAAAAACTGTAGAATGAATATCTCAGACAGTGGAGGTCTGGTAGGGAAAGACTTAGTCAAACAGATTCAAAAAAAAAAAAAAGGTAAAAAAGGGATACTTGGTTCAGGCAGGAAGTCCACAAAAATGCAAAATGCGATTCAGCATTGCTCCCCGGTCAGAAAGCATAGAGGATAAATGAGAATTACAAATATGACAAGGAGTTATACCATTTAAAAAATAATAGTAAAATGCTATTTGGCTAATAAAATCAAAGCAGGAAAGGAGAAGTGGGCCTGATTTGTAGTGAGGAGGCAGCAGAGATTGAAGGTGGTTTAAAGAGATGGCCACATATGTGAAGAGAATGAATAGTGCTCTTCATTGCCTGGCAGGAAGGATGTTGCCAGAGTGGATGGAGAAAGCAAATATCTAGGAAGAAGCAGTAGCTGCATCTAAGACTGAAATAAGCATTACGAGTATATACAGGCTCATCCTTGTAACTTCAGTATTATCCAGTAAAGGGAAGAATCATTCAAAAACATGTATGAGATAAAATGTAACTTGAGTTTAATAAGGGTGAATTGTCCAGATTACTCGGTTACCGTTCTTTATAAAATAACTGACTTTCTAGATAGCAGAACTGCAGTAAATCTGATTTATCTGGATTTCAGTAAAGCGTTTTGTCGTGTCGCATATGCTACTGGTCCAGCTGGGAGGGGCAGTATTAGCAGAGGAGAGGACTGCAGAGGGAGTGAGGAGCCCTGCTGCAGAGATGCCAACAGGTTGTGCCAACAGGGTGTGACTGGCTGGACTGCAAAGCTGGTGAAGTCTGGGCTGGGAAAGTGCATGGTGAAGCTGGATCTGGGAGATGCTGGCACTGCAATAGGCAGCTGGGATATTGCATGGGAAGAACAGGGTAGCTCAAGGGGACTGGAGTTACAGAAACATCAATTACACAAAAAGTTACATTAAGTGAATATTAGAGAATTTGGCCTAATAATAAGAATTTCCTCTCTGAGCTGTTAAGTTTGCTGGAAACAACAGCTTAAACCCTGGCTATTCTATTTACATCAGACAACTATGAACCATTAGTGAGATGCAGCTCAGAAAATGCCAAATGACAGGGCAGGATGTCGTAGGCACAGATGACCTGTAGAGAGCTAAGGGCATGCAGAAATGCTAAAGAAGTCACTGAGACCCAGCCTAATTCTGCATGCATTTCTGATTAATTGTATTAGAAAAGATTGAGCAGAGCAAGTTCAGAGGAGGTCTCTTCATATGATCTGCATTCAACTGATTTGTTTACTCCCCAGCAAAATGGAAGATGAAAATGCATTATAATTACTGTATAAGTTAACACTGGGGGGTAAATACCAGCAATGTTTATGCTGAAGGCCAAAGCTGGCACAAGAACAAACGGTGACTGCCTGGCAGTGAGTACAACCCAATAACTCATTTAGAAGTGAAACTTGATGGACTTATGAAACAGATGATGAGATACTGCCAGGAATTGGACTGTGTGAACCAAGAGGGTACTTTCTAGTATTTTTCTGTCTTGGAACAGCCATTTTTTTATAGCTGGCTTAATAAAAGTCCAATTATGGTGAGATTGTTTTTTTTAAGTGGAAGTAATTTATAAATGACGTCAAGGAGGAAATTATAAATGGCATAAACCCTGTAAGTATTGCCTTGGAAAACTGCAAAAATGCTTGTAAATGCACCTTTGCAGGATGCTGCCAGTGAATTTCAACACGTAAAAGGAAGGAAATTAAAAAACATGGCTCATGGTGCTACCAAAGGATCTTGCAATATAAGCCAGTGTAAATGACCTAAGTTGTTTTCCTGTTGCTAAACATATGTATGTCACAGCCTTTGCCAGGGCAGTGGCTGCCAGTTTAACTCCATCAGCCACTTCCACAGCTAAAGGGAAAGGCTGGTAAATCTGCTGGGTCTGCGATACAAGAGAGCTCGCTTCTTGTTCGGTGCAAGTGGGGTGGAGTCCTGCGGCCTCCTGGACTGCTCTCTGCTACCTGAACTCAGCCTGTTTCTTAGAGCTCCTCAGCCAGAAACCTGCAGGACCTCACACATGTGCCAGGCCTTTTTTTCATATAGTGACGGGGTTTGGAAGGGAGATGCTTTTGGCTGGG
Source organism: Chauna torquata (assembly GCA_013399475.1). Lineage (NCBI taxonomy): Eukaryota > Metazoa > Chordata > Aves > Anseriformes > Anhimidae > Chauna > Chauna torquata. The sequence goes on along the minus strand of VXAL01019451.1, from coordinate 252,601 downwards.
ACCTGCACTGGCAATTCCACCTGAACAGTTTTTAGCAAACTTTTAATTTTCCTCATAGCTAAATGAAGTTAATCACCTGTTCGTGTCTTTGCATCTTCGTGGTTCTCTTGCTCTTTGCTGAGAGATACAGGTGTTTATGATGTTTTCATCTCACTCGTGGCTCAGTGATTAATACTCTGCATGTTGCTGAGCTTATGGAGACCCACGATTTCCTGCTCTACTTAAGGTACTTAAGTCAGTCTGGTTTGGTTTTCTTCCTGTTGCTACTAATATCGACCTGGTGAGTTCATTGTGTAGGAAAACAGCCAGCGGAGACAGAAAATGCAGAAAATAGGACATCAGGCTCAGCTTAGGAGTATTCTGCAGTTCAGGCCTGTGTGCATTAGAGAAGGGAGTGTGCGAAGAGAGAAACTGGATGGCAAAGTTTGCCATGTCAGAGGAGGCTGTTTCTGGTGATGTTCCCTCGGTACCATCCTGAACCGTAGCAAGAGTTCTGTGCCCTGTCCTGCACCATCCTGGCTTGCCTGCAGGAAAGAGCATGAATTTTACTCTCCCCCACCTTGCTCGCCAGAGGTTTGTACAAGGATTCGGTGTGTTACTGAAGGTAAATAGATATAATATTAATTTAATAAATTTACCCCTGCTCTTCCTCAATATCTGGTGGCCATTCTTCTGGGGAAAGTGATCCAGTTCATAGACAGCATCAGTGGCTGGACTGAGAGACAGTGCTTTTTAACATGGTATGTGGAGTCCTTCCAATGTGTGGGACCTGGGGCCCAATCCCTGTATAAGTGAAGGTTTAGCTATTTCTATAAGGCAGGGTGTGAGCAGCAAGAGACCCTTACTCTGCCCTGATGAAGCTGTGGCTTTTGTCTTTTTGAGCACTTGGCCCGGAAACATTGGTATTATTCCTTGGTCTCTGCGTATAATTTCTTTGATTTTTTTTAAGTGTTGAGCTGAAAAAACAAAAATGTCTTCATTTGCGATCGTGTTCACCCCAGAGACCACCAAGACCATTTGTCTCCAGCAGAGAGAGCTCCTCTGCCTCCTTCACCCAGCTTGGCCCCATTCTTTTCGTTTCCAGCCCTGCCCTGCTTCCTTTGTGATCTGGTTTCTTTCTTCCTAGCAGTAACTTTACCAACTCTTCCTTCATTTTGCACTCTGAACTTGATAATCCCAGTAGATCCCTTTATTGATCCCTGCCCACTCAGTCCCAGTTCACCTCCTGCCTTCCTCATATTCCCACATTTCCCTTTGTGTCTCTGGTCCAGCTTCCTCTCATTTGTATTCAAATTGGCCAACTCCGCCATTTTGCAAGGATTCAGCAGAGAAGATAGTTGAAAAGAAATCACTCTGCTGTCAATTCAGATCAGTCCTGGAACAGCCTATAACCATCCAGAGTTGAAATTGCAAGGAATTTGTTCAATGGAATGCATTGAGTTTGGACAGAATCAGTAGGAAATAACAGCTCTTGAACTATAGCACATCTCCCCTGTACTCATGTGTGAACTGCTTATTTTCACAGGTCGTCAGCTTAGCTAAAGCCTGGGTGAATATTCTTTACTCTGAAGGGTGAGGATGAGGGTTGTTTCTGCAAGAAAACTTCATGTGAATTAACATAATTTCCTTTTTTTTTTACTGGAAATGTATGAACTGTCATAGCTGAAACTTTCCAGGTGAATTCATCTTGAAATAGTTGAAGTTATCAGTCAAACTTAAACCTTGACAAAGTTAAAAGCATCTGAAAGCAGAGGGTTATCATGAGATTTGTCAGACTACCTTAATAATAGTTTTACCTACAACAGCAAAATTCGGTAATGCAATGTAATTCTGAGGCATCAGCACTGCACGGATGAACACCGTTAGATAAATGGGACCTAAAAGTGCAGAACACCAGTACACTGGCACTTAATGTCGTGGTTTTACTTTTATATCTGTAAAGTTTATGAGAGTAACAATAAAGTGGAAAACAGCTTATTGTTCCTAAAATGTGAGTGCAACAAAGCCCATGTGGGTAGTCCCAAGCACTGTGTCACACCTTGGCATCCTGTCTCGTTCTTGGGTCCTGCATTTCCACATCACGGCTCAGGTTTGAGAGAGATTTGTGGCAGTGCCAAACTGATTGATTGTGATCCTATTTTCTAAAGTGCCCTCCCTGACAGCGCGGACTGTGCCAACAAATCTAACTGAGAAAGTCTGGGAGAGCAACTCCAGGCCATTTATCAATTGAGTTTGAGGCTTGCAAGGTAGAATTTCTAACTTCTCCCAGTGTCAGTACCAGGAGTACAAGATATCCATCCCCAGCAGGTTTCCTCCTTGTGTACTGCTCTTCTCTGCTCAAGTGTAATGAACAGATTAATCCTGGAGCCTCTGTGTCAGTTTAGCCTACCTTTGCTGAATAGACTGAGAGAAAAAGTGTGGGACAAATGGCATGTATACGTCCTAGTCTCTCTCACCCTCTCTTGCTTGGTTTCATGACAGTTTATTTTGTTGCCAATGGTCTGTCTTGTTACAAATAACATTGACTTAATGAGAGTTCAGTTTCTGTGTTCCAACAGGGTGCATCTAAAAATGTGAAAGCAGAAAAGTGAGAGTGACTTTAGCAAAGAAAAAGGACGTTGTGAGTTTGCACCAGCTGGGGAGCTGCCCAATGTAGGGAGGATGTTTTAGACTCTTCTGCAGGTTTGTCAAGTCCAGGTCCTGCTTATGAGCAGAACTAAGAGGGATCTGCTCCATGGACTGCTCAGTGCCGTGTACAAGATACTATGAAAGTGCTTTGAGCTTTAAGGTTTTCTCTAACAGCTAGGGATCAGGATAAGACCAAAATAGGATACTTCCCTTTCCAATTACTGTCAGAGACCTTGTAACTGGGCAGGTCCCATATTTTCCAAAATGTTGTGCAAGGAGAAGAGTCCATAAGTCATCCTGGTCATGGTGATTTGCCAAGCGAAGCCTGCACACAAGTGTTGGAAGTGCTTTGCTGTGACATTAGCTTATGATTTTCTTCTTGCCGCAGGGAGCCAGAGTTGCAATGGGATAACGCTAGTGGGAAACGCGGGGCTGTTACCACTCACTCTCCTCATTAAATGGGCTGAATTGTGCAGTGCCATTCGGAGAGTTCAGCCCAGGCTCTCCTTCAGCTGGTCTCCTCTTCAGAAACATTGCTGCCTAGACAACCAGACAGCTTCTGCATATGTCTGATAGTTGGGCAGGCAGGCAGTTGTCATGGTTATGGATGCTGCATAAGAACCAAAATAGATGTATAGAAAGGCAGTGAGACAAGTTGGCGCAGATCCTGTCTTTTCTGTACATGAGCTGACAGGATGTAGCACAGAGGAACCACCTGTGTCCTGGCTCCCTCCTGGCTCTGTCAAAGACAAGGACTTGCATTAGTGGTTGGCCTTGAACACTGCAGACAGCAAAAGAGGCTGAGCTGTCTGACAAAGAAGTCATCTCAGTGAAAAATTCTGGGGAGAAAATAGACAGCTGAAGATGTTAATTTGTTAGAAAAAAGAACACATTTCTTGAGTTTTAAATTGCATGGAATGAAAAACATCAGTGTCTGAAAGTGTCAAACTTCTCTTTCCTTCAGTTATTTCTCTTGTCCTTGCAGGAAAATATTAAGGCATAACACTGCCTCCTCCTCTCAAACTGTTTGTCAAATGCTGTTTGTTTTTAGAAATGTGTATTTTACTGTTTCTCATAATCACAAATCACTTCCATGGGCTTTTCTGTACAAATACATCAAAACTCAAAGGCATGGGGAATTCCAGTGAAGACACAGCGAGCTCCTCCTCTCTTCATGGCTACTTCAGGTGGCTAGTTGAGTGCAGGGTGGAAGCAGAGCATCTCCTTGGCTTCTGCTGCATAGGTCCATCAAGCCTCTGGAGAGACAAGCCCATCCTGTGCAGCTACACGACTTTGTGAATCGTGCATAAACCACTGTGCGCTGTGAATCTCAGTCACGAGCTCCTGAGACGCGCTGGAGTGGGCAGAGTGGTTTGTCTGTGCAGCAGGTGGGTAGGGAAGCAGCTGAGAGGTTGCATGAGTCTGTCCTCTCCTCCCGGTTTGCAGTTGCTCCTGGAAAGCAAGGGAAGTTGGAAGACAGAAAACAGAGGAGGTGGTGGAGAGCTTTAGACAGGAGTGGTGCTGCATTTTGGACAGAGCCTTGATTGGACTCCACCCCAGGCCCTTGCAGGATCCCAAACAATGATATTTCTGGTTGAATTCAGGCTGCCGGCATCAGGTGCTTTTCCACGGTGCTCTTTCTGCTGCAAATCCTAAAACTACCTAGACATTTCCTTGTAACAACACGAGATAAGGGGTTAGAGCAGAGTGGTTGTTCTGAATGCTTTTTAACCTGGTTCTCCCTTTTGAAAGTCTCTTATAGTAGGGTTTTAAATTGGTTTAGGGACAGCCTGAATGTGAAAGGATGTTAGTTAACACAATGGGATAATCAAGTCACTTTGATTTCTCCCCAGGCAAACTTCTCTGCAGTCTATTAAAATGAAAGATGATGCCACTGCCATTTCCCTCAGCCGTAGTCAAGGCGATATTTGTTTTAATTCAGCACAAGATTGCCCCACAGGCTCCGATTCTACTAACCATATTGACGTTTGTAATTTATTGCCCTTTTACAATACACACTAAAAGGATGTTGTATTTGCCAGGCTGCCTTTTGAGAACTTCATCTCTGAATCAGTCTGTATAGGATACATTGAAATTGTTCTCTCTCTGTCGTTAATGTACTGTGTCATACAGTATTAACACAGACTCCATTCGTTTTTCAGGCAGCCTTGGGTTTAGCAAAGGACACAAATAGAAAGTCGCATATTCACAGAATATATTCTCCTGGGTATGTTTAAAACAGAGAGGCCCTGTCCCAGCTTGTGTAATTGTTCAACATGTTTCTGATTAGCTGGCACTTCACTTTCAAATATAAATGAGCTGGGAAAGTATGAGGAACCAGACCATAGATGACGGTGTGTGTTACTGTCATGTTTCATCCAGCAGGGATGCGTTTCATTAAAAGATGTGTAATTTATGAGACACGTTGGGACAAAAGATGCCCCGAAAGTGCAAAACCCTGTTTTAAACTCCCAGTTTTACAAGCCCATGAGAACTGGAATGGATCTGAAGGTTACAGGCACCGACGCCACACGAAGCTGTACTCAGCATAGTCCACTGGTCAGAGTAGTTGATGCAGGCAGCTTCTTCCAGTCTGCCATCTAACACATTTTCTAGCTGGCGAATCTGTTTTTCAAAAAACTAGTTTTTCAAAGGGAGAATGACACCATTGACATATTACAATTTTTCAATTAGATGAATTGAAACAAAAAATTCATTTTGGCGTTGTTATGTCATAATGTTGTGATTTGATTGAAAGTGTCCTTTCTTCTGTGACTGATTCCACTTTCATTTCTCCCTTTCCTGTTTTTTTTTTTTTTTGAATGTCCAATACATCAGTATCTTGTCCTGCTTTGAACGAGAACATTCCAGACATTTCCAGAAAAATAAACTTTTCCTAGCAAGGCTGGTGGTTCACTTCCACTGTCATGTATGCAGTTGCTCAGCCTGTGATGTGAGGCCCTGCAGCCCCATCCTGTACTATATCCTGGCTACATATCTCACCAAGTTGTTTCTTCTAGAGAGCAGAACAGTGGCAAAATTTGGCCCTGCCACATTCTTGGAACCAAAGTATTCCTGCGACTGAATCTTGTGCAGCACTGTAAATTTCTTAAGGCTAAAGAGTAAAATGAAAGAAAGGTAAAAGCAACATCACTGGATGGAAAAAGAGCCGTTAAACCAATTCAGATCAGATTCCTTTGGGACATGGCTGAGGATTTATGGTTAGATCTCGTTGTGTCTCAGTTTGAGATGTGCTGGTGAAGCATGGGGTAGATGATCAAACCCCTTCATCTTTTCTATGCATCTCCTCTTATTCTTGCCTATCTCAAAGACTTGGCTTATTAGAAAAATACAATAAAAGACTAATTGCAAAGAATGGAGAATTTTAATGGCTTCATTTACATATAAAGAATTAGTCTAAAATCAATATTAGGCTGTCAGAAAGGAGAATTAGCTGCATGTTTTTGCTGGGTTTTCATGTCAAGGAAATGTGAGTTTAACTAGTACAGTTTGGCATACTCTTTGGGATTACTTTCCTCCTCCTTCCTTAGCAGCTCATCCTCATTCATTTCAAGACTTTTTTTCCAATGAAAGTGCAAGTGTAAAGGGAACTTTCAATGTTGTTTTCTTTGTATTTGTGGAAAAAAGCTGGCTGGTTTTATTTGTGGATCTGTTTGTCAGATGGTGCCAGGAGGGGGTAGTGTTTGTGTACTGAGAAACCGAAGACAAGGCTGAGAAGGGAACACTGAAAAATACATTGATTCTCCTGGAGGAGCAATGTTGTTTTCCCTGGATGTGGCCACTGCTGGTACCGAGAGAGACAGATAGACATGTCCTGAAGATTGGCCCCAGTAAAACTGTGTTGCCAGTTATTTTTCATCACCATGTGAGCAGTACGTGGCTTAGGTTTCCAAACAGAGCACCAGTGGAGTGACCCAATGGTTTACAAAAGTTACACATTATTTTAAATTATCTTTCTGTGTTTATTGCAGAAGCTGTTGCAGTAGACTTTTCTCCCATCAGCATGGCTCTGCCCCCATCTGGGGTAAAACCAAGTGGCAGAGTGAAGTGCTGTCCCAGCTGGGACCTCCCAGCTCGATGTGCCACATGTGGTGGGCTGGCCATGCCTTTCGCATGCAGTGAGTGTTGGCAAGGGCCTTTCACCACCCCATCAGTCCGTCTTGCTGAGCTTTGCAGCCAGGTCCCCTCCCTGCCTGAGCATAGTTCAGGTCCTTTGTCTCTTTGTACCATGTATAAAACACCGTACGCACTAATGCCACTGCCTAAATAACAAAACATTCCTGTAATTTCCACTGAGGTCTCAGGAGGCTTTTTACTGCTTCTGGAAGGGACTGCTGGAGTTCCTTTACTTTGCACCAGTGGTTAAGCCTCTGGGATGGGACATGTGGTTGCTCCCCACTTTGCCGTTTTACCAGCCCCTCTGGTCATTCCATTCCTTCTCATCTGCTGGTAGCTAAGAATCGCAATTCTCCATTAAAACTGTTTTCCTGTTTAAAATACAAGAATAAAAAGGAGTCATAAGGAGCCTGGAACTCCCACTCAGACAGACACAGTGGAAATAGGAGTTATTTTATGTAAAACATGAACGTGAATGGACAAAATGGAAGGGAAGAAAGCCTCAGTGACCTCAAGTGGGAAACAGAAGTCACTTTGGGTGCTCAGTGATTTGATTTTCTTCCTGAGGCTGATACAGCCCCTGGATTCAGAGCCTCCTTGTTTGCGAAAACATTCAGAGCAGAAGGAATGGATCAGACCGTTACAGACGTTTGCACAAATGGTTGCGAGGAGCTTGTTTCAATTCAGGTGATATATGGAAAAAATCTTTCCCGGTACCCCAAATGAACATATTGAGGATCCACAATATCTTTCTTCGTGCTGTCTCTGTTCCATGCTGGAACTGGTTCTGTGTGTCATTCACACCACTACGCTCCCACACAGCATGGTTGTGGGGGGGCCTCCCATAGGACTATTGTGAGTCTTTGACACAGTGCTCCGGGTGGGAAGAGCCTTCTACCTTGTCCCTGCAATGTGAGCTTCACCTGAGCTTCTGAGAGGTGGGAATTCACATTTCACAGGGCCACTCTTCCACACCTTCCAAAACTCAAGCAGCCATCCTGTATGCATCACTTTGTACTCAGTTTGTGCTCCTGGATTTATTTGCATTTGAAAAATCCAGGGACTTTCTCTTAAGGAAAAAAAAAAGTGAAAGCTGAGATTATGAAGAATGCAAAGGCAGTTTTAAAGAGCTGCTGTTTCATTATACTGATACTGATCTGGTCTAAACTGAGAGAGATACTGTGGTTCTGCAGAGCTGTTGCTTTACTAAACTTGTATAGCATTCATTTGTAAAATGTGAACATGGACCCAGATGCTGAACCCCCAGACTTCTGCAACACTTTGGCCCAACTGTGCAATGCCTGTTTTTCCGGGTCCTTGTTGCAACCATGGATGAAGTTCTAGAGAGACTGAGTGTTGATTTAGATTCATCTTGCATTTCAAGAATGTTTTCCAATCCTGATGCACTCTGATTAGGTTTTAAATTATCCAAGCATAAAGATGTAAAGAACAGAAAAAAATGTCTTAAACCTGCAGATATATATTTAGTTGTACATCCAGAAGTATAGTTTTTCATCCCGTGTTAAGATTTCTCCTGATATTTGGATAATAAGGCTCAGCAAAACAGAACAGCATCTCTTTTCGTGTGTGCTAAGGCTGATTCATCACTGACACTAACACTGTTCGTCTCCTTGCCAAGGGAGGAGATGTCTCAGCCTTTGATCTTCAGAGTGACTGGGGGTGGAAGAGCCCTCAGAAGTCCATAATCTGTCTTTTTCTCAGCCTTATCTGCATTGAGAGAAGGGTCTTGCGGGCTCTGCTATATCGAACTGCATGTTAAACTTGGTTGAAGGTTCTAATTTCTGTCCTGTTCTTCTAGAGTTCTTCCTACTTTGTGGTGAATTCTCAGGTATCTGAACATGGGTGTTTCTGTTCCATGTCAGGATGAAAATTGGCAATATGTAAACTTTTCAGGAATGAAAACGTCAAATCTAAGAAGAATCAGCTGGTTTCTCTAGTGATCTCCCAACCTGGCCTACAACTCCCATGTCTGATGGTGACAGTGGATTACCCATTAACCACCATAGTGGTTTAGCCAGGCAGAAATGAATAACACACCTCGAACATCTAGAAACAGGAGTGTAGCTTATCTCAAAATTGAGATATTGAGATTGAGTACAGGCATAAGGCATTTCCATGTCACCTCTGATGAGGCATCAGAGTGTCCTAGGAACAAATGGTGGGGAAGGGTATGTACCCTGTTCTTCATGTCTCTTCTACAACTACAGATAACTATGTCAATGACTTTTATTAGATATAGATTCACAGAATATCCACCCTGAGTCCCACAAAATGCTTCTCTAAAAAGATCAAACTTAAAGGACATAATAGAAAATGTCGAAGACAACAGTAACAATGTTAATTTTGCAACAACAGAGGTTAGAAATGAGACATTGTGTTTGAACTTTGCATAAAGAAACCATATTTTTATATAAATGCAAACCAGAGCTCAGAACATTTTGACCGAATATTTAGTGGTTCTTGTTCTCTCCCAAATGGTATGTTCCAAGCCCCGAAAGATCCTTTATCTAGAAGAATATATCCATCAGAGAATCCACTTGCCTGCCTCTTCTGTTCGTAAAATATGTAATTCCTCAGTCGTCGTTCACACGTACTATTACATTGATTTCCTTGGCTGTAGTGGATGAAAATGATTCCGTTCAAGCCAAATTTGAGAGGAGGAACAAGGATATGTATGTGCAAGGGAGCAGAACTGAGCTCATAGAGTGAGCCATAAACCAAGCTAATGCCCAGAATTTTCTAGCAATACAGCCGAATTATGTATATGTGGACCAAAATTATTCTAATAGTTTAGTTAATTAAACCATCACCAGCCTCCTGTTGTTATAATACCTCTTGATCCCTAATATGAACATAGCTGAATATACCCAGACACTGCAAACAACTTTATGAATCATGAATTAATTAATACTCAACTCGCCCTATATAACTGGAAATAAATTATCACTTTATATAACCCGTGTTCTGAGTTCTGGTCCCGTACACTGTCAGTGGACAGGACAGCATTCATTACCTATTGCTGACAGGTTAATGAATACAGCATGAAAGCATGAGTAAAACTGGTATGTTTTGTCCTGGGAAAACCTCTTAACTGTTATTTCCAGCAGCTGTTTGTTAGGTGGGGGAAAAAAAAAAAGAAAAAGAAAAAGGAAAAGTGACTAGAAATATCTTCTTAACTGGGAGTCTGTGTTGAAGAGGAGCTGAGTGGTGCACGGGGACAATCCTTTGGCGCTAACTGATGTCCAGTGGTTAGTCTCGTGGTCAGGACTGTTGTTTCTGTTTTTCTTGCCTCATCTTCCAGTCAATAGGTCAGGTTAAGTCTTTGCCTATAGCACCTCCACTATCCAAAACCTCCTCCTTGTGTAGGCTTTTCAAGCTGCTTTCCAGGCTTCAATAAGCAAAGAGATGAGGGGTGGCTGGAAATGGTTCTGTTCCAGGGAGCTCGCCATGTCCTGCAAGCATGAGAGCTGGGAAACGGAGTAGATGAGATTGGGGTGCCTGCTCTCTGCTGGAGCACCCATACCCACACCTCCCACTGAAACTCTGCACAGGGCATGGATATTTTAATTACGATGAAGCACTTTTCTATGGAGAAGTTTCTCTTAAGCTTTGGGGTTATTAGGCAGTGCTATGCTTTGCTTATTTTTCATTCATTAGGTCTGCCAAACAGAAGCCTGAGAAAATGCGACCTAGATGTACTTTGGGAATCCCAAGGTCAGTCATACAAACCCCCTTCTCGGGCAGGCAGGGCTGGCTGTAGCTGTGGTGGGGATGGGGATGGGAAGGTGGCAGCATGGGCATGGAGCGTGCAGCAGGGCGGCTTGCCATGTGCAGCCTCCCTCGGTGCCACCCACGCTGTCTGCAAGCTGGAGAGCACGGCTGGGGAGCTGCCCCCTGGCCGGTCCTCACCTGCAGGTGGGAAAACTGAGAAGGGAGGGAGCATCCTCCTTGTAAAGCCCCGGTGCAGCTCCGTGGAGAGGGTTGAAGGTGCTGGCAGGAGCGAGGTACCCTGCCAACATGTGTGGGTGCTCCCCTGGGAGGATTTTGGAAGATTTTCCGTAGGTGAGAAGCAGCCACCTGTGCAGGCTGCGGTTCTCAAGCCTTTCGCACCAGCCCTCAGACAGGAGAGATCACAGCCAGTTCATTTGATGTTTGAATCAAATGAAGCTACGTTTAATAAAGCAAATCCAGGGAGCATCGCAGGCCCCCTTCTGCTGCTGTTGCTGCCTGTGGGTTTGTTGTCAAGGTTGTTTAACAACCTTGACAAATGTTCTTAATAAGTGACAGGCTGCCTTGGCAGGATTTCCGTGCACATCAAACGTGCTGCTGGAGGTTAATCCAGCCGTCCTGCTCCTGCTCGGCAGGGGCAGGAGAGACTCCTCAGGCAGAGCCTCATGTCTTGGGGGACCAGGACCACCCTCCAGTGGGGATGTCCACGTGGAGCCGCAACAGTCATGGTCCCACGGACACAAATGTCTGAAGGAGTGGTAACACTTCTTTGCTTTTTTTTTTTGGTTTTTATCCTTGCAGCTGCAATGTGTCCAGGCAGACCTGCCTGTGTCATTTTCTGTCCTTGGTCAGTGTGTGACATTTTTTATGATAGCCCTTTATAGGCCACTTAATCTTCCCTTCTATTACTTAAAAATCTATTACCTTTTTATGCATCAGTTCAATCTCCTTTTCTGCGATGAACTGCGTTGTGGTAGGACGTGGAGGTTCAAAAACGCTGCAGCTGTGGATTTGGCTTCCCCAGGAGCTGAGGAATTGATGTAATCACTTTTCATTTAAGCCAACCTTTAAGTTTTGAGGGTACAGAGGAAATTTTCCTTGAGGCAAGTTATGCCATTACTGCAGTGGTGGGAGCCCTTGCACGCTCCCTGGAGCAGCTGGTGCTGCTCAGAGAGGGAATGCTTTATTGGGCAGCCTCTGGTCTCCTCTGATGTGGCAGCTCCTTTGTATAGGAAGAGAACTTGCATGCAAAAAAAAATCTGTGGCTGGAATTGTCTGTCCAACACAGATATTACTTGGGACACACTGACAACAGATAAAAACAGGGAAATGCAGCCTGAAAAAGGCCTTGGTGGTTTTGATAGTTTGTACCCTTTTAGACATGAAAAGGATTTTCTTGTGAGTCAGGATCAGTATTGAGCTGAGCTCGGTGTGAGTCGCACTGTCCTTCATTAGCACAGCACCCAGAGGCAGTGACTTGAAAATACCATGTCACTAGATTTTTGCAAATATTTAGTCCTTCCTCCCCTGCCCTTGGTTTGGTGGCCAGTATCCACTTGGTCTCAGCAGAGCCCCAGTATTGGTTGCAGGTAATGGCAAAATCATTAAAAGCTCGCAGGGCTCGTTTTTCCTTCTATTCTGCCCTGCCAGTCGGTGTCAGGCATTAGACACTGTTGTCCCACCTGAGGACTGAGACTGCTGGGGATGAGAAGCAGGGTCTGTGGTCTCCTCCCTGACTGCAGGGCTCTCAGACTGCAACTCTGCGGTCTTATCTATAATAGGGTAATTTATCTACTAGTTAACTTTGCAAGACTTATGCTGAGTGGAGGTATTGTTGCATATATTTGCCTGTACAACTACGCATTTTCATGCACCTACAGGTTAAATTTTAGTGGTTGAAGGTGGTTTAATCATTTCATTGGATTTACAGCTCCCATGACCACCAGATAACTGTCACTCTGTGTGTTCCTGTGTAGCACGTGTGTATCCATATGTGTTTCCCTGGCTTGCCCAGAGCCTGTCCACTCACATGCCAGTGATGGTTTCTATTTTGATTTCAAGCAAGGATTCAGCAGCTGTGGCAGAGCAGCAGTGAAGATTCCTGTTACTGAGAATTAAATTACTTTTCACAATAAACTGCAGTGGAACAGTCCCCAGCACCCTGTGAAGCAGTAGCATGCATAATTAAAAACCAAACTACTCGTGTCAAGTAAATGAACAGAGCGTGTCTTGTCAGCTTCCTCCTTTGCCTTTCTATTTTTTTGTTATTATACATCAACTCTGGCTTTGGAGTTTGCAAAATTCAGTCATTTGTAGTGCCTCTTGCATCATTAGTATGGCATACGCAGCAAGAGTCAGCTTTTCTTGTGTTAACCATAAAACAAAGCACAGCAACTGCCAGACTAGGTCAATCCTGAAGTTCCATATAATCCTGTACCTTGCCCATTCAGAGTAGACAAAAAAAAAAAAAATCTTTCGCAGATAGGAGTGAGATAATCTGCCAGCCCTACCCCATCCTTTCTGTTGATTTGGATAATGGTCTTTAAGATAGAAAGTCTGATTTAAACACCAAAACTGGAATGTTATAAAGTGAGTTTTGTCATTACTGGCATCAACTGTTGATGTCCCTGTAATTACTCAGAGTCTTCCAGAAGCTCAAACTCTCATCTGTCATCTCATCTTGCTCTTGCAGGAGGAGTCACAGACTTCTGGGAGGCTGTGGTCTTCCACATGTTTTCCAGTGCTGGTACCTGTACTGGACATTACATCCTGGCATGGTTAATTCATGTTTAATAGCTACATTCAGAGCTTACAAACCATGCTTTCCTAGAAAATGTTGATGTTTACAATAATAAAAAAATAGGGATTACTTGGTGGATGCTTGAATTCTGTATCCTTAGAGATTTTGGATTCTAATTTCCTTCCATTTCTGCTAAAATCCTGTTTCTTAAGGAAAATCTCTGCATGCAGTTCCAGTAACTGGATTTGGGGGAAAGAAAGCACCCATAGTGAGGCTTGGGACTCAGTTTGGGGAGTCTGCTCCCATTAGCAGCAGTGCTAGCATAACCCAGTGTAGGAAGGGGTGGTGTATGCGGTCCCCGCAGGAACTGGGAGCCCCGTGGGAGCATGGGGTCCTGGGGGAGGAAACTACAGCAATGAGCAAATCTGTGGCCACAGCCTGCAGCAGCAGGAGGTGCAGGCTCCTCTCTCTCACTAGATCATGTGCTGCCTTATTTTCGGTTATAAGAAAGATTCATCTTAGCACATTTTTGTACTGTCAGATGATTTATCTCTCCATTGTGCTTCCTAGCCCAGTTTCCCTGGTTATTCGCCCTGAATGGATGGCAGCTTGATCCCAAGCTCCTTTTTGGAGTGAACTACCTGGTTCCCACTGGGTTGTGGGGGTAGCGACTGTTGCCCAGAAGGCAGTATGGAGGGAGAGAGCAAGCTAAGTTTGGTTTCTTCCAATCCTTGTGTGGTCCTTCAAAACTATCCTAGCAGGTCTTGTATCGTTTAACATCCCCACAAGCTATAAACCAGGGCAGGCAACGCTACGTCCCATGCTCTGAAAACATCACCACTGGGCTTCACCATGACCCTCTCATTTCAAGGACTTTGAACTGAAGAAACACCCAGCAAGTAATGATGGTTACAGAGCCACAGGAGCACCAGGTACAGCCCAGACTTAACAGCTAGGTGCTGTGCAGATGCAGCAGCGTGCCCTTGCAGAGGTTGTCCCAGCAACTTGGACATGAGCCCATCTTTACAGATCTGGGTGGGCTGGGCACATTCAGCAGCATGCCCATAGCCTGGGCTGTGAACACTCACCCAGATTTCTGTTACACAGCTCTCAAGAATGTGGCATTTCTCTCCTGCCTCCAATCCTTTTTCTCACCACGTGCATATCTTCAGCCCTGGCAGAAGTTGAAACTTGAGCCCATGAGAGAGAAAAATGCAAACAGAGGAGTCTTGGTTGCTGGATGGGGAGAATCCATAGTTACTGGCGGTCCAGCACCTCTGCTAAAGTTGCTCAGAATCTAACAGAAATTTCTCTTATCCTGAAAATCAATAAAAGCCAATTAGCTAGAGGTTAGAAAGGATCCTTGCTGATAAGCCAAACAGACACTTGGCTTCTTCCTTTCACCTGCCAGGCTCATTAACAAAACCTGAACCAGTTCCAGGAACCTGCTTGCTTCTTCCCCTCAGGGCTTGCCCTTCCTCCCAGCTCTTGTAGCCCACCTCTGTCAAACAGAGCACTTTTAGCAAATCACTTACCTAGGCAGCTTTCAAATAGCCAGGAGAGCTGGGTTGGGAAGATTTAACTGAAGATGGGTTAAAAAAAAAGAGAAGAAAAAAAGGAAAAAAGGAGAATGCAAGGACACAGAGGGGCTATTCCAAGGGGAAATAGTTATTAAGCAGCTGGAGAATACAGCAAAAATGCTCTGTGTAAAGAATTAGCTGCATGAAAGTCCATCCACTTTTTATAGACTTACCTTGATTTTTTCACACTCCAGTGCCATTATTAACTGCCCGAACCCATATTTCTGAACAGAAAAGATTTATGTATCTAAAAAGCATCAAGTTTGAAAAACCCAGGCCTGATTCTGCTCTCAGTCCTATTGCATCTACTCATTGACTTCAGTCAGGATGCAGGGTAATGAGCTCTGCTTGTTTCTTCCAAGAGACAGATCTTGCGTTAGTATAAAGCACATGAAATGCTGCAACAGAGCACTTCAAACCAATGCAGCTGCCTTCTTTGGTAGAGCAGCTAACTGACCTAACAGGCAAAAGGGAAGGAGTGGGGATACAATGCACATTGATATTAGTAAACCTTTTTGAGAGCTCTCCACAAGGAACTCCTGTCTGCAAACTGGGCAAAAATGGGTTAGATTATTGTAAGGTGGGAGGACACATGCTTGCAAAAAGTGCCCTCAGTGCATAGCGGTGTGTTGCAGTTAAATGGGGAACATGCTCTGAGGAGTCCTGCACAGTCTGTCTTGAGTCTGGTTCGAACCAATCTTTTCATTAACAGTGCAAGTGATAGGAGACCGTAATCCTAGAAAAAAGTGTGGATTGTACCAAATTGGATCAATTGATACATTGGAGAAGTAGTAAAAAATCAATAGAGTAAAATTCAGTAAAGATGAGTTTCTCATGGGTTACGCTCTAGAAAGAAAACTTCAGTGCACAGATAGAGAATGAAAAGTATCAAAGGCAGCAACACTGCAGGAAGGGAACAGGAGCTTACAGCAGACCACAAAATGAACATGAGTTAGGAATGAACAGGAAGCTTATATAAAAAAGCCTTCATTCTGGCTCTGAATGGATGCCATAGTAAATGTGTTGTTACTGTGCTTGTCAGGTGGAGGACTGGAGCTAGTTCTGGGCACTGTGCTTTAAGAGAACCACAGGAAAAAAGATGGCAAGGAGAAAAAAAGAGGTCTAGAGAAAAATAGTAAGAGTCACAAGGTTTAGAGGGAAAAATATAAAATATTGGAAGGATGGAGAATGTTGTTGTTTGTTTCTTAGAAGACAGGAGATCAAGTATGACAGAGGCATGAAGAATGACAGATGGGCATGAGAGCAGCATTAACAGACACAGAAATTGTTCTTAGGATGGTTGTGACCGATAGTTCAGTGTGTTCATCATGGGAGGGACAAAAAGCGTCAGGTTTAATTCTCAACTACAAAGGAAGTAGGAACATCTCTAGCTAGGAAAGCTCTGGACCAAGTAGTTAGGTGTATTGTGGTCATTTAGGACTATGTTAGGCTAATAGCCATGAGGATCGGTTTGGGTATATTTGCTCCTGCCTCAGAGCAGATAGATTTGAGGTCTCTACAGATAGTTCCTGGCCCTGAAGTCAGTGATTTATATGCCAGCAGCATTTTCACATTAAAATGATGCTTGACTACTTGAGAGCGTCTTCTAGGCGGAGACATTTGGAATCATGTTCTGTTCTCATCTGTACACCTGCAGTCACTGAATTAATTTCTGTATATGCATAGCAGGCTGTAGACACAGGCACATCGCTGATCTGGGAAGGTGAGCTGTAGGTAGGCTGTATGTTTTAACTCAATTCCTCTTCTTCCACTTTTTGGGACCTGTTTGACTACCAATGACATTACAAGTCATTGAGTGCTGTTGATAAGCCCAGTTAATCACAGAATTGCGTTTCCCCTTGAAAGAGTTCAAACAGTGAGAGCGAGCACAGCCAAGCGTAATGCCCCCGCTGCACAGGTGCTGTGCTCTGGGCCCTGGCTGCCGGGCTTTGCTGCTGGGCGGTTGGGACCAGGTGTGGTGGTTTCACCCAGCTAAACAGGTGGCCTCCACCACAACCGCTCGCTCACTCCCCCTCCTCAAAGAAACAGGGGGAGAAAATATGATGGACCAGGGCTTAAGGGTTGAGATAAGGACAAGCAAGTTACTCACTAATTATCATCACGGGCAAAACAGACTCAACATAGGGAGATTAGTATAATTTATTACTATAACTAGCAAACTAGAGCAGTGAGAAACTAAAAGCAAACTAAAAACACCTTCCCCCCATCCACCCTCTTCTACCTCCTCCCCCCGAGCGGCGCAGGGGAACGGGGAATGGGGGTTGCGGTCAGTCCGTATCGCTTCGTCTCTGCCGCTCCTTCATGGTCGCTCTCTGTTCCCCTGCTCCAACGTGGGGTCCCTCCCACGGGATGCCGTCCTTCCCGAACGGGTCCTGCGTGGGCTTCCCACAGGCTGCAGCTCTTCAAGAGCTGCTCCAATATGGGTCCGTACCACGGGGTCCATCCTTCAGGAGCAAACTGCTCCAGCATGGGTCCCCCACGGGTGGCAGCTCCCACCGGATCACCTGCTCCTGCGTGGGCTCCTCTCCACGGGCTACAGGTCCGGCCCGGAGTCTGCTCCTGCGGGGTCTCTCCATGGGCTGCAGCCTCCTTCAGGCCAGATCCACCTGCTCCACCGTGGTCTCCTCCACGGGCTGCAGCGTGGAGATCTGCTCCGCCGTGGTACACCATGGGCTGCAGGGGGACAGCCTGCTCCACCATGGTCCTCACCATGGGCCGCAGGGGAACTTCTGCTCCGGCGCCTGGAGCACCTCCTCCCCCTCCTTCTTCACTGACCTTGGTGTCTGCAGGGCTGTTTCTCACTCCTCTCACTCCCAGCTGCTGTTGCGCAGCAGTTTTTTCCCCTTCTTAAATCTGCTCTCAGAGAGGCGCAAACAACATTGCTCATTGGTTCAGGTCTGGCCAGCGGTGCGTCCCTTTTGGAGCCGGCTGGAGCTGGCTCTTATCTGACATGGGGCAGCTTCTGGAATCTTCTCACAGAAGCCACCCCTGTGGCCCCTCTGCTACCAAACCTTTACCACATAAACCCAATACACCAGGTGAAAAAGAGCTGCAAACACCCACTGCCTCTGTGAGATGGCTGTTCTGTGGTCTGCTGAGTTCAGGCTGAAGACTTTCATATGGTTTTGGATTGGGATAATAATCCTGACCAGTTCTGCATGCAGAACTTTGTTTACTATATATTTTTTGTGACAGTAGAATTTACACCTTGTCCTATATGCTGTTGTTATTAATAAGCCCTATATACATAATATGCCGTAGCCACTTTAATAGTGGCTAATATAGTCTTTAATAGCACTAATAGTTACATTACTTACAGTTCTTTATCAGTCTTCTACGTCATCTACTTTTCAACACAGATTTCTGGTAGTATTTGGATGTGGAAAGATGCTTACAGAAGCTTTGTGGGATTTACAGACGTGCTTAAATGACTTAGGTGCCTAATTCCCTTTGACGCTCAGTGGGAGCTAAGGTGCCAAAGCCGTTTCATAGCCTTAGTAAGTACATGAACTACATGTCAAAACTGCTAAATATCTGTCTTGGGCGATGGGCATCCAAGCATGTGCTGTACTTGGGTATAGTCTGTCTATGACTCTAATTAAAGTAGTAAAGATTGATTCTTACAGATCCAAAAATCCAGGGCCATCCACTGTATTATTACATATACAGATGTGAAACCATTAAACCTGGGGCTTATTACAGAGCTGATGACAAAATTCACAGAACCATTCAAAATCAATTAATTTTAATGCCATGGGCCTCTGACCCCCAAACTTGAAATCACACCTGACACAGAAAATATCATGAGTTGGGTCCAGGCCAAACTTAGATATGAGCTGCTCTGCAAAGTAGTTGCAGAACAAAGGAAGGAAAATAAGATGTAAAAACTGAGATGATTAATATTCATGCAGGTGCTAAGGAGTGACATTTTGATTCCCTGACACCAGTATTAGCATTTTGCTTTTTGTCAGCAAACCTGAATTGATTTTTGGCTCAGTTTTACCCTTTAAGGTAAATCCATGGTAATAAAGTTGTACTTTCACGGCTTACTGAGTGTGCATGCATGCGTTAGAAAAAGGTGGCCATTTCGATGTAAAATGAGAGTCTATATAAAAGGTAATGTAGCAAGAAGTCTTTTAGTAATAATGATTTCTGTTAGCCACTAGTTTGTATTTTCATGGTGCCTGGAGAGCCTGGGGCCAGGAACATGCAGGACGAAGAAGAGTCCATCCTACCCAAATTCAGATGGAAACTCCAGCATGTAGAGGGACCATAGAAAGCAGCTGGAAGGACTAGCACAGAGGTCCTCGGAGTAATTACTTGGGAGCCACAGTTGTGGGAGGCTGTTTGCCCTGCTGTTGAGGTTATTTGTCTCGGTTTAAAGAGCTGCGCAGTGAAAATATCATTATTGGCAGAAGATCTCAGAAGAATGAGTATCTTGCAGTGCAGTTGAGCGTTCACTGCCTGCTGATCAGTTGCAGGACCTTTACGCTCTGATTAGAAGCTGAGTGTTATACTTTTTGTTTTCAGAAACTCCCAATTTAAATTAATCAAGCACAGAAGCACACTCCGGCTGGCAGGACACTCAGGAAATCATCTGGGAGCTGGGATGGTATCTCCAGCTCTCATCTTGTTTCACTCTTATTGCCATTGCTTGGTGACTCTTGATATGAAAAATATTGGCTTAGTAGAAATGGGCTTGTCACCTGTCCAAATAACCAATCTCCGATATTCTGAATGTCTAAAGGATTTTCACTAGGCATGACTGAAGGGTTCATCAATAATGTAGAAACAGCATTTAAAATACAGAGGAAAGTTTTGTCAAGGGATCTTCAAAGTCAGAGGAGATCAGAAAAGTTTTACTCGTGTGTGGGTAGTGAATTTATCTTCTTTGAAGGCATAGAAACTTGCAATTAATTATTATACCTGTATTGACAGAACAGCAGGGAAATCCTTCTGTCAGCCACAGACAGCCACAACCTATCCTGTCTCTGGCAGAAGTAGAGACCATCCAAGAATGACCCCAGGTGTCTTCACCTAACACCAAAATGGTTGCAGCTCCACTTAGGTACCATCAGGTCAAGATGGATGTTCAGCATTTGATGAGGTCCTCAGTATTTCCTTCCAAGATAGAGACAACCAGTTAGAGTACCCAGGGTTAGTTTAATGCACAGCAATGTTTTTTCCAGTCCCCACACTGCTGATAAAATATTCAGACTCTGGGACTCCTTGCCCTAAATACTCGCTCACTTACGGGAGGGACTACTCTGGTGTTGTAAATTCCCTGGAGAATCTCTTCGCTGATTTCTGTGCCCCCAAGGGATGAGGAGAGGCACACTGCAATGAAATCCTCACAGACAGACCAAACTGCAACACTACTTTCGTTCTGTCCAGGCATATATGAATTTGGACAAAATCAAAGCTGAAATGTGCATGCCATATAACCTGCTGGCACCAAACTTGCTGTCTGTGCCTCTATTTAAAATGTGCCTCTGTCCTGGAGCTGTCAGGTCCCCTGCTTTGCCACAGAGCTGTCCCAGTGTGTCAGGACGTGGTGGCTGTGGCTGTGCCAGCTGCACTCTTTCCTATGTCACCCTTTCCATCCGTAGCAGGCCCTGCCTAGATCATTTTTTGAGAATAAGGTGGGACTAGACAAGCAAGAGTTACTGAAATTCTCTCTGGTGATGTGTTCTTAAATACAGGGATAAACAGAAGAGATGAGGTGCCTCAGCCTGCCTGCAGTGGTCCAGGCATGTTTTGCGTTATCTGTTGTTGTATTTTTAGTCTAAAGACATGATGAAACCAGTAGCTGGGGAGTTGATTACACAAAAGAAATTTCCTACTAAGAGAAAAAAAATTGGTTTTGCGACTCCCTGTGTGCAAGTGCAGTGGGGTAGTGTATATACCTCCACACTGCCAAATCAGTGGTATTATCTTCTTGGGGAGGAGGAGGGATGGGTTTTGAGATTGATTTGTGTTTCAATTTCTGATTGCCTTTTCCATGTGAGAATGGGGCTGCCCACAGTGCGTGCCCAGCTCTGGCATTGCCATCAGTGTGGTCGGTGCCTGGGGCTGCTGCAGAGGGGAGCAGCCAGGCACCAGCATGTGGGTTCTGCTCTCCTGCTCTTTCCCCATCAGAGCAGTGGCAGCTTCCTTGCATTTTCCCCATTGCATGCAAGCCCCCTTCAGTCCCAGCAAATACATCCAGGGTCTGAATTTCTGAGTGTGGTTGCTCCGGACCGTCGATCACTGCACATTGCCTCTAACTCTTTTCTTCCTTGGAAACAGCTTTATCATGGAAATTAACCTGTTTGGCCAAAGATTCTCACTGTTGCCGTTTGGATTATTTTCAACAGAGTGAGTTGATAGCAACAGCACTAAACTGCGTTTGGGCAGGAGCCACATCTCCTCACCACTTACCGGCTGCTGCAAAGGTGTGGAGGAGGTGGAGGGTGGGCCGGGGGGGTCCTGGCTGCAGAAGTGTGGTAGTGGGACAGGACACTCCTTTTCCACACCAAAAGTTCCCCCCACGCAAAAACAGAGAGTTTGGGCCATTGCTGAGGTTTCATCCAGGACTGCATATCTCCAGAAATCCCATGCAAGCACATGTGCAGATGTGGTCTCACAATGTATATAAAATGCAGCATGTATTGCACTCACCCGGGTTTTTTATGCAGCACCCATACAGCACGGATGCGCTAAGACAAGCTGAATATAGTCTGTCTGCCGCTGAGGCTCTCTGAGTTGGGACGAGACATTGGCAGTGACGTTGGTCCTGTTACTTTCTTGCTCCGTCATGCCCATGAAGTTTCCCATGGGAGAACAGTATGTTCCTTTCTTACAATGCTGAAAAAACTCTCTTCCTGTCTCACACTTCTGTGTGTTGTCAGTCCTGATGGAAGTGGCCCGAGAGTTGTTTCTTACAGTCTGTTGAAATTGAGACAGAGATGTTGAGACAGAGACAGAGGTGAAATTGAGACAGAGAGTGTGTGTTAGAAAGTCAACCAGTAAATAACTTCTGACCACAAGCATTTGTACTTTATCCAGTAAGATTGTAAGGAATAGTGATGTATTCTGTTACTGTGCCTAAATGTTTTTAGAGTATGGCATAGTGTGACCTATGTCTGCAGGACCCAGCAGAGAAGCTGAATTTCTGGGCAGTCTTATTTGTGTAAAACTGTGGCTCAGGAAGAAGCAGAAGCTTGCTGTGCTGAAATAAAGAGCCAGGGAATAGAGAAGGAAGAATCAGAAGTGGAAAAAAGATAATGCAAGTTACGAGGGGAAGGAAGGGGAAGAAGTTGCTATGATATGGCACTGCCCATATTGTGAGACTCAAAAGAGACAAGTGGTCTGGGGACAGATTTTAGAGCAAACTGGGGTCCTGAAAAGCAAAGGAGGGAACACATCCCTTTCCAAGTCCAGACAGCCCTAAGAAGCAACACGCTGCAGGGTCATCCCTGAAAGGGATGTTGTCAGATATGATGAAGATGAAATCACTGTGCTTCCCTGCTGTCCCCAGCACATTTCTTCCGAAAGTGCAGTCAGTGCAGTTGTTATGCATGAACTGTGAATGCAGACACGTCTCCCCGGTGCCCTGTCCTGAGTGCACACCTTTAGCTTTCAAATGGCTTCTGGAGCTGAGGGATTGCCTGCCATACCTCAGATGTCCCCAGCTGCTCTGCGGTGGTCAGATTTTCATAAATTGTCTTGTTTCAGCAGTTCCCCTTGTAAACACTCCTGAGTATCTGACCACAAATTTTCCTAACCCGACAATATTCTAGTCACTGTCTGCACAGATACATCCTTTGTCCCAGCATTGCATAAGCATGTGGAGCAGCTAATACAGGGAGAATTTGCTTTATGAGTGATTCAGGCTGGGATGGTAGCCAAAAAGGCCTTCATCCTATTCAGCTCAAAATGAACAGCGTGAAGCAGCACAATTAGAACTGGGGCAAGGAGGGACCCTTAAAGCACTGCGGCCATCCCATATTGCCTGTCATCTCTTTCTTTGGTCTGTCTTCATCACACTGAGCCAAGGGATGTGGCAGCACCCTGTATCGGGACCTTTTTGAGGAGCCACAGCTCAGAGGGATTGTGCTGGTGAAGCTGTGAGCTGCATCCAGCTCCGTTTCGGCTTTTGGTGACTGGAAGATGCATGTGTTGGACTGCAGCAGCAAGAATGACAGCGCGCTTCGTTCTCTTGCCTGCAGGGACAATAGCCCACTGCTTGAAGCACGTGGTGTTCAGGAGCTTGCCACATTGATTAAGGGAGGGCATATCGGGCTTTGACAAGTTACACTGGAGGCTGAACGTTGTCAGCTGTAGAGTACATGCTAGCACATATACTGCATACATAAAAAGCTATTTATCTTTGCCAAGGGAGACGCTCCTGCTGATGATAGGGAATTCGTTTCCATGGACTTTTCAGGGCTTTTTGACGTGTCTGTGCTCAGTATCCCTGCTTGACAACTTCATGTTTCCCAGACACTGATGCTCCTGCTACAGTCAGAAAGAAGGGACAGGCCACAGCAACGTTGTGACTCAGTGCTGGTATTCCAGTGCTTCCTAGACTGTCCTGAACACTTTTTTTATGCTGAAAGCATTAGGCTGGGATTCAGAAAATCTAAACTCTGACTCTGACACAGCCTTTCCAAAGATCTTATGCAACCGACCTCATTCCTCCATGTCCTTTACCTGCTTACTGAGGTGGGGCTTCCTCCATCCCCATAGGACTCTTGTGTGAGCGAGGCAGCTGGAAGTACTCAGGTGCTAATAGGCATCGTTAGGTTACTTAAAGAAACAAAGCACCACCTGTACTTGTGGTGTTAAGGGGGTGATCCTGCTTCTGTCCCACCAAACAGCCTGTGTGAACCCAGCCAAGTATCACAGTGGTCAAAACTGTTTGGCAGTTTCTTTTCTCCCTAAAATATCACATTCTCTTTTGCCATTTCCTCCCACCCACCCCAAAATCTAATGCGATACAGGTGAGCTGTCCATGGACCGAGACTTGACAGGTCTGGCCTGTCAGCTTCCTGGAGCCAGGCAGCAAAGTGCAATGCTGGAGCTGCTTTTCCAAGCCCAGCCCCATCAGGAAACCTCGATCCCATCACGCTTCCCTGAAGCCTCTCCAGGCTCAGACCCCCTCTCGCCTCTCCCCGGGGAGCTACAGCAGCTCCTGTGCCCAGCTCTGAACACACAACACCCTCCATTTGCGTGCTCCCATGGGAAGCTGGATGCTTTCCCTGAACACCAGGGCACCATCACCAGATCCAGCAGGCGTGAGCTCCACGGTGCTGGCAGCAAGGAGGAGCTATAACTACAATTTTGACCAGGTTTTACACTTGTCTCTCAGCACAACTTCTGGCTCTGGGCAGACTGCTGCTCTGGCTCACCACAGCTGTTCCGAAGTCACTTTCAATAAGCGTGTCCGAAACAGAGGCAGCATGCTGGAAAGGTGGGCATCTGCAGGAGCGGCACAGCATGTTGGTCGTGAGCACGCATGTGGCATCGGGTCGAAAGCCAAAGCAGCTGATGGATCAGGGCTGCCTGTGGACGTTGTCCCCTGCATCGTGCCTGGTTATTGGTACGTTGGACTGGTTTGGCCTTTCGTAATAATCGCCCCTTTTATTGCCCTCTTCAAAGGTGGCTTTGCATGCAAGACCAAGAGCAAAACCATAGCTTATTACTTGCTTGCATAATTACATTCTACTACAGTGTCATTTGGTTATAGGGGTAATAAATGTATCAAGGTCAGCAGTAGGGCTTGGGACACAAGTGGGAGAAAAAAGGCTGAGAACATTTCAGGGCAAAGTACCACCTTGCTGGCATCTTTAGCAGCTCAGGTTAGTTTCAGGGGCCCTGCCACTTGTTCCTCTGGCCTCACAGGCAAGATGTGAGCGCTGTTTCATAAGTTTTTTTCAGTAGAGGAAGGAGAGTGTACCCAGAGACAAATTGCAGGCGTGGGCTTCTGAAACAGCCTTGCAGTATGAGTTGTGGGGTAAAGAAATTAGAAGGTTATAAAATGGAGCTTTGATGAGAATTGGTGTTGCGCTGTAGCAAGGACTGGATCAAATAATTCAGGGAGCCCTTGCACACTGCCCACTTTGTCCTGCTGTGTTGGAGCGTGGGCTGTGCTGCATCACGATGGCTGGTTCCTGGGCACAGTACTGGGTGCACCCAATTTCTTTTTTCCCCATTTCGAAAATTGAGAAAAGAAGGAACAAGAGGCATCAGCGTGTGTCAAGACTTGTAAAAATAAAGGTACATCCCTCGGAACAGTAACTGAAAGTAAGGCACACAACAAAGTTTATGAGAGTTGAGCCCTTCAGAACAACCTAGTCTTCCTACAGGCTTCCAGAGCCTGATATGAATAAATAATTTAATGGCTATTAATGTGAATGCTGCTGATTATGAATCTCAGTTCCTATCGTATTAAACCCTGCAGCCAGCTCTGCCCTTAAGGAGCAGTCTTTCTGCAGTGGCTTTGTATCCATGCAAATATTATCTGCACCTTCTGAAGAGGCTAAAGCTAAAAAATGGCTTTTGAAAATGTGTAGCACAAGGATTATCACACCTCGTTTTTTATCAAGTTTACGCTAACAAAAAAAAAAAAGAACAAAACCCAAGACTTTTCAATATCAAAGTTAAATTTAGAAAGCAGACTTGTTAAAGCATCCTTGTCAGTTGAAAGCTTATTTTTTTATGACTGGCTTAAAAAATAAAATTTCACAGCTCTCATTATTTTTCTTTTGTGCCTCACATGCCTCGTATTTTTTTTACTGCCCTCTTCTAAGTAAAATCATCCCAATGGTGCTGTTACTTTCTTTGCATTCCTCCAAGTGCACAGGCTTTTTGCATGTATTTCTGAGCATATTAGCAACACGCTAATATGCTTCAGTTAGGTCAGGAGAGATGTAATAGTGTAAAGCTAGTAAATAAAGTCCAATGATTCTATGACCGGTCTCCCACTTGCCTGATGGAATTTCTACTTCACAGGTTTTCATCTTCCAAATGCTTTCATGTTTTGAAATATGCTGACGGTGGTTCCTGGCTACACTGCTCATTGCCCTGTGTGACAGTTTTGAACAAGGTGGGACACTGTGTGGCTGTTGCTGAGCCCAACACCACAGACTGTAGGGACATAAGTGACTGTTCAGGTCCATTAGTATGAATACATCATCAGATAATAGAGTTTTGCTAAATCATTTTGCTTGCATGAAGTCCCAGCCTTCGGATGAGTTAAGTCAGATACTTTGGGACTACAGGTTATCTTTGCGTCTTTTGCTCCAGGCACCAGCAGTTACGTTCCCACAGGACTTCTAATCTTCTCCTTCATTTCCCTTCTTATGAAAGTGATCATATCCATTTTAATTGAAACATTCATGAGTCAGTGTTTATTCCTTGAACAGAATGTGTAGTCCAGCTTTAGTGATTCTTACAGGATCCAATTCTGCTCTTGTTGCTGCATTAATGATTCAGACTTAACATCAATGAAAACATATGAAAACTATGAAATATTGTGGTTATTGAGAAAGGACTGTTATGTTCATGAACAAAAGGTTTCTCTTTTGTGGTTGTTTTTTTTTTTTTTTCCCCTGCTCTGGACTAGCACAAAAGAAAGCAGTTAATGACTTGTTCCTTCTCCACTGATACGGTCAGGACAGCCCTGAGCTTTCCGTCCCCCTCCTAACTGGTTTGTTAGAACAGATTAACTAGATTCTTTTAAAACTTAACATGCGAAGAAAAATATTTTCAGACCTCTCAAGGATCTGGCTGTGACATGTAGTCAGCTCCTAGCTTTCTGTAAGCAATATACTGAGGTTGAAATAGGCAGGCTCAACAAATGATCTTTTTTGTTATTACTGCTAATGTGGCTATTTCTTGTAGTGGTTGCTGTTGGTAAGTGCTTTTTGGAAGGCTTCTCATTCTTACCCCCAGTGTGACTGCGAGGCATTTCAGATCACAGAGGAACAACTTGAAGTGCAAACTTCACACTGCAGGAGAAGGGGACGTTGTGTGCAGCCACCACCCAGGTCACTGCGTGCTGCTTGCTTCCCTGTTTTCCCAGTGTGCACACAGGGCCCCTAGCTCCTTTTAAGGAGAGACAATGTGCAGTAGGTCGCTGACATTTCACATCCATCACATGCCCCTGTTGCAGTAAGCCAACTATCCCAGCCATCTCTGGGATTAGTGTTTTAGATCAGGTGTGCACTTTTGGAGCAAATCCTCCAATTGCACTCACATGATGCTCTTTGGTTCGCATCACAGAGTGATCTTAGACTGTGCAAACTGGATTCCTTTTGGATGAAGGCAAACTGAAGGGTACCTTTAGGAGTGCCTCTAATGTGCCAGATGTTTAGGCCACAGGACCAGGTGGCAGATGGGCAACTGAACCCATCCTGAAATGTGCACAATGCGATTGTCGGGTCCTCGCTACCAACAGTTTCACTCTACCCATTTGGTTCTGCATTGGAGACACAGAGTCTGTAAACTAAAATCAGATGTGCACAGAGCTGATGGTAAACCCTAGATCTCACTGAGACTGTGTGCTGCAGTAAGTAGCTACAAATAGGAGATACCAATTTTTAATTCTGGATTGCTTTGTTGATGTGTTTTGGGTCATATAATTTAAAGACAGTCACAGAGTCTTCTATATATTAGTAACACAGTAAAATGATCTCCTGCTTTACTGTGCATTGTGCCAAATAGAGTTGCTGTATTATATTACTCTCGAGTGACTATATTATCTTAGATTGGAAGTTGCAGTCATTAGTTGGCTTCTGAACAGAATCAGATGCCAAAGCTAATCTGAGTTCTCTAGCAAAGTGTGCAACAGAGTGAAAAATTTCACTGTAGCCACTGCTGCAAAATCCCTAATGATATACTTCCATCTGTCTGATTCCTGGGAAGCAAAGAGTCGGCTACAATGGGTCACTTGGCTTCCTACACTGGAACAGTCAGATCTAAGCTGTGGCATAGCTTGGGTCCATTCAAATGTTTGTGCATTGTCCATGGGTTATTTCATATCAAAATTAAAGTAACAGAAAAAAAGTGACTCAGGCTGTCGCATATATGTATTGTGGAAATCCATTCAAGGTATAAATAAGTGCAGTCCTCTCTGTAAAGTTGTTTTGGGCTCTGAGATTTGTCAGTTCTTTCAGGCTGAGCAGAGATACTGTGGTCAATATGTGGATGGGATTTCTATCACAGCAGAGTTGGCTGATTTTCTGACTTCCTAGGAAATAAATGAACAAAGGGCTGTCTGCATTTCATGCCAAACACTTTCTTTTTCCTCTCTCTCCCAAAAATGTTCTGAGGAGCTGAGGAGTCTCATTCATTCCTCAGGCTGAATATCTCTCTATTGTATGCAACCAAAGACAGGCTTTTCATACACAATGAACAATTTAAAGGATTTTAGGTGAGATGGTAGTCCAAACTGTCTGGCTTAAGGATACAGAACCTGGAGGACTCAGGACCAGCAGAGGAGCTTGCTGTCAGAATTTAAAGTCCAATGCCTCAGTTACTTGATAGGTGTTCACCAACGAACTTGCTCCACTGGCAGTAAACGATACACAGGACCAACAGAAATGTACCTGCTACCCCTCTTCACAGTCTGCCTTTGTAGCATGTATCCACCTTCACTGGTGGTCTGGATGATGAGCAGAGGGCTTTGAAGCATTGGGCACGTGGTTTGCTTAGCTGCAGATAGAGCAGCCCCCAGCAGGGGCTGGGCAGAGACCTTAGGGTAATCCTGGCAGTTTTTAGGGAAGCAGCATTGACTTTTTTGCTGGGTTGGTCATCAGAAACCATGCTGGGGTGTAGGCTTTGAAGCAGAGATCTTGGAGGGTTCACTTTGGCCCTCCTGGTGGGCAGCAGAGCTGGCCTCCACCCAAGAATATGCCATGAACCTTTCCTTTTCTCTGTGTAGGCGCTGCAGCAGCTGTAACGAGGGGGAGGCAAAAGCCACATGAATATTCACACTTCATAACATTTCTTTTTGGCTGTGAGATCCAGACTGTCCAACACCAGCTCAGCTCACCCTGGCCTCAGTTGATGCTTTAGACTACAGGGCTTGTGGTTAATTGGCCAGTTGTAGCCAACATGTCAGTAAGTTGTCAAAATATTAATAATCTAGCACCACTCATTTTCAGGATGGAGGTTTTAGCAGCAAAGAAATTGAATTTCCAGCCCTGGTCGTGACAGCTCTGAAATTGGTTTAATGCAGGAGAGATCTTTTCAGCATTAGAGAAGATAGGGACTGTGTCTGTGATGGTATGTTTCCACCGAGTCCTGCAGTTTGAATTTAAGGCTCAAAGCAAAGAGGCTATCTCAGTGTATCACCAGCTTACAGTTGTAATAGGCCTGGCGAGCTCCTTGGCCAGTCCTCCTATCTTCTGCCCACGTGACATGTTACTTCAAAAAACGAACTACACAGAAAATTGTGTTAAAGCCTTTTTCTTTCTTCAGACCTGTGCTCAGTGCCCAGCTGTTCTGCTGGGACAAGAACAAGCACAGTTTTGTCTGTGTGCTGAAGCACCATCCACGGGAGACTGTCTTACAAGGACTGGGGCTTGCCCGCAGTCCCGTTCTCCCTGACGTTGTTATAACTGCATTACTTCATTTATATCTCAAAGAGAGGACCTTTGCCTAAGAAAATGAAGTGGAACCCAGGGGAAATAAGTTTCTCTACTAGCTCTGACACCTCTTATTTTACAGAATGCTCAGCAAGCTACTTGGTCTTCTGGTGCTCAGGATCTCTGCAGAAAAAAATGTAGAAAATAAACTGTCTTCCCTTCCTCTTGTCACGGCAAGGGCGTTTTTATTAAATGCCCAAAGCATTCATACTGTGGTTTAAGCCTTTAAGGATAATTTTATTATAAATAATAATATGATAAATCTAATACTTACTGCTAGTTTTCCACTAAGAGGTTTCTTTTGCATATCAGAACAAAATAGTGTCATGTTTAAAAATGCATAATCATTATTTTAGTTTATACATTGTTATTATTGTCAACAGTAATAAAAATTGCAATATTGTGAAAGTGACCAAAGGCCACAAGCCAGTTTATTGTGCCTTGTACTCAGGCTGAAGTTAATGCCAAGAACTCTCTCTGGCCCCATAGAGGGATGACAGGTTCAAAGCATCCCATCTGGCTGTGTTGCTAGGGTTCTTGTATTATTATTTTTCTTCATGGTTATTTCAGGCTTTAGCAGATGAGGCAGTGCGATGCTAATTTAGGAAATCTGTTTTTCTTGTATGCAACTTACATATCTTCATCTTGTCCCATCTTGTCTCATGATCGTTATCTCTGAATGCAGAGATGTATTTCTGGATACTGCTTTGGAGTATGCAGAGTTGATAGCAGTGTTACCAATTCCAGACACTTTGTGAGAATAAAACAGAATGTAGAGAAGACAATAGATAATATGGGATTCCTAGATTATAAATGATCTTGGGGTTTCAGCAGATCTCCAAGCTGCCAGGAATGCGATACCAGAGACAATGCTGTCAGAAATCCCCCTTTGTAGGAAGCAGTTGCTTTTCTACAAGGGTGATTCTGGACTGGGTGGGCCAAGTACCATGTGCATGAGCTACGCTATGATCACTACTCCAGTTCTTAACAGCTCCACATTTTAAAAGACTTTACAATTCCAGCTTAAAATAAGATCCAAAATTAAAGAACAAACCAATTGACTAAAATCCAAACATACCTAATGTTTTGAAAAGAAAGGATGAAAATTTATTTCATCCAACCGTGAATTCAAATTTGGGGTCCATCAATAATAAAAAGTGGAGCAACAGACAAAATATGTCATTTTTTTGTGTGTATCCCATCTGTGAGTTGTTCAATGTGCAACCTTTCCCAGATAACACTGTACACAGAGCTGCTCAGTTCCTGGTACCCACATCTTTCTCCTGGAGCCTCCTCTCTCACCCAGCCTACCCAGGCTCTCCAGGGAGGCATGGAAGTGAGCAGCCCAGCTTGAAGAGCCATCCTGAGTTATGTTCTTGTCAGCACTCATTAAATTGAAAGCTGTGATCCTATCAGGATTGCATGAGCAGCTGCCAAAGGCCAGTGCAGTGAATCTGGGCATTTTTAACTTTATAAAGTGCTTAGTAAAAATGTATCTGTGTAGTGAACAGGCCAAGAGCTGAAAGCAGAAGAACACAATACTGAGGTGCAATGGGATGGACAGGTCCAAGTTTGGATAGGATTCATCTGCTTTGTAGCCGGATGTGAGACTGTGGCTCGTGTGGATCTACACGAGCTCATTTCGATCTGGGTAACCGGTTAGCTGGGGCAGAATGGAACTCAGCATGTTCTGCAGAACCTGCCATGGGTTTTGGTCAATGCTCTGCCATGTGCCTGGGCAGATGTCCTTGCTGCTCTGCTGTAGGGTTACCTTGGACACATCCACGTGAACTGCAATCACACCTTTGTCTCCAGCATTCACAAACCTCCTTGGTGGTGACATGGTTAATCTAATCAGCCCTTGGACACAAAAAGGTGCTTTAGGACAGTTTGTGTCCACATACAAAGATCTGCAGCTTAATTACAAAGGCTTATCCAGCACATGAGGTTTTTTTGTGCCCGGGAATACTGGGGCAGTTTGTAAGACTTAGCAGACCCGCACTCCACCTCAGGCTTTGGAGGTTTAAAATGAAGCCAACGCAACAAGTATGTACCCTGAGCACCGAGAGTTCCCGCAAAAGTGGGAGTAAATAGCCTTCTCATGACATTTTTCAGGGGCAGCGAGATGGATTGCTAGTTAATGCTGCTTCCCAGCTCTCAGAGCTGGGGACCAGACCTGCATGGATGGTGATTTATTTGAGAATGTGCACCCTCCAACCCACAGATGGTTCAGGCAGAGTCAAAATACTTGTAGATAACCATATTGTCGCATCAAGTGAATCTGTGCTCTGCAGCAGGGCTGTGCGCTCCCATGTAGCAGCTTGTTATTTTAAAACATATCTGCTCTCTCCTATTTCTAAAAGGCCACCAGGAAGACTTGTCACCAATCTCTTATGGAGCTAGAAGGAGGAGGAAAAGTGGAGTGTGAACAGTAGAATATCACCTGCCATCTGGACAAAGATGTGATGAGATGTAAAGTTTGGATGCAATTTTGCGGGTTTTGATCACATGCCAAGAGAGAGCTCAGCTACAATTATTTTAAAGCATTTCCAGACAGATGCAACCCTAGGCCATGGAGTAAGCTACATTGAGCAGGAGGACACTGAACTCAATCAGCAGGCTGTACGCAAGGCATCACTGCCTGTTGGAGTGCTGCTGTGGTCTGCAGAGGGGCTTATCCTGTGAACAGGTCCTACATGGTTAAAGACCTGTCCTAGGAATAAGAGTACGCCCGCAACAAGCGCTGTGGTATGAGGTTTGTGGTCACAAACTCTCAGATATTCAAAGACTTGTTTAGGCTCTGAACTTTCACAGATTTAAATGGGAGCTGGGCATTTGCTTTTCATATGGGACCCCACATGTCTCTGAGAATCCAGCGTCTTCGTTTATCCACACAGGTCTATGCACATTGATACCGATGCTGAACTTCTCAGTGCTGTTGGCATCAAAGGGATGTTGATTAAACCCTGCTCTGGTTGAGGTCAGTGGGGAACGTGGAGTGGGCTTTACTGGGTAAGGAGCCCCATAAAGCAGGTGCTCTTCTGTGGTGCTATCCTTTCTCTTGGGATGGAGCAGCACTCATACAGGTACAGTGAACATGATCCAGTCGTTCCCCAATCTGCCTCCACAACCACAAAGCAATGCCGCTGCTGATAGCTGTCATGATATTTATGATTCCATGTTTACTAGGGGCTACTTAATATATTTTAATTGACTTGATGAACTCTTAACTGTTAGCACTAACATCAGTAAATATCCTGACCATATCCTCTGGGAGGGAACCCTTGCCATGCCATAGGCTTTGGTGCAGTTCAGTGCTTTCACCCCATCTGAAGATCTGGCTCAGTAATTGTGCAGAACATAAAAGAGAAACCCGTAAGTGCTGTAAACAAAGGAAAACTGTTACTCTGGGAGTGTGTTAGTTAGATATTTCAATGCTCATAATTAACATCCCTTTCCTAAACTGTGGCACAAACTACTTGTAGAATAGGCTTTTTCTTTTATTGCTGCTCGTTTTGGTGACTAAATTTATTAAGTCATTAGGTTCGCGTGTGGATGTGTATATTTGCTATTCTCCTTTGGGTTATAATAAAAGGAGATCTTCAGGAAAAAAAGAAGATGTTTATTTATTTGGCAATTTTGAGAGTGTTTGTAGGGAAATGACAATACAAACAAGTGGCCCAGTCCTGGGGGATGCTGAGAGAGCAGCTGGGTTTGGGTACAACAGCTAGTGACAGCCTTCATGCTGGCTGTCCCTGAGCGTGGCCCAGGGAAACCTGTCACCATTCCTGTCATGGTCTGGGGACATCAGGGCTTCTCTGCTGGTCAGAGCTTGGCCCAAACAAAGCAAGGGGCAGGTTGCTTGCTCTTGTGATCAGTACCCGGGAGCTCCATGCTTGTGCGTACCAGGTGACCCTTTCTTGGCACCTCCCAGCTGAGGATGCTCAGGATGCCAGCAGTGGCGATGCCCCCAGCCTGGTACAGGCAGGGGCCGGCACTGCTCTTTCTTGCTTGGAGCAGCACCAGGGCTGTGACACCATTGGATTGGCATTTTTTGAAGGAGCTAAGATGTCCAGGGGTGGCTATGCATTCCTGGAATACTCTGTGCCACCTGAAGCATCATGTCCACAGGTTTGACAGCAGTGCTTCTCCACCAACATCTGTGGAGCTTCTCCAGCTTCACAGAAGTGCAAAGAAATCCAATCAAGCTTATTTTATTCAAGGCTGAGAGACTTGGATAGATTTACCTGACCACGGCAGCTGAAAGCTGAGGTAGATTAGAAAAAATGTGTCCTTCACAAATCCCCCCCAGCCCATGTTAGGAGAGAGGGCAGGTGCAGCCAGCCATTCTTGACACCTCCCTGAAGGACCAGACTGGCCCATGTGAGACAGAGATTGGCTCGTGCCTGGAAGTGCCATCCACGTTTCCATCTACAGATGGCAGGAGACACTACTGGGATCAAGGATAAATTAAACATCTTGTTTTTCTAAAACAGAAATAGCTTTTGGGGCAAACTATGTTACCGTGCACCCTCCCTGAGCAGGTATGACGCACTGAAAAAAAAGAAACCAAAATGCTAGTTACGTCCATTTAGCTCCCTTCTTTGATTCAAAGTGTCATTGAATGTGGTTCCCCAATTTTTCCTTGGGATAGTTGCCATTTTACTTTTTTTCCTGAACTATACAATTTCCAATTTCCAATAAAACTAGAGTTAGCACAAACCAGACCTGTGTTTGTTTTTCAAAGCAAATCTAATTACTGTGTCTTACTGGAATTGTCTTTTGTTCAAGGGGTTGTATTAATACTGAAAACAAGTTGCAGGCAGATGCTAATCATTTTGCATGTAAATTACTAGCATTCCTTTTACAAGTATTTCATGCAAGTTTTTAGTTTAACAATTAAAAAAAGATCTGCTTTTTCAAATCACTTTCAGTAACATCTGTAGACATTTAACAAAATGCCTCAGGCTCTAAATCTCCAAATAGTGAACAAATAAATGTATTTATTTTCTTTCTATCCAAAAATAATTTAGTTAAAAATACATATTTGATGTGAAGATAAAACAGACAAATTTGTTTTTTTTTTTTCTCCAAATCACAAGCACACTTTTTAATGAGGAGAACTGGTGGCTTTTCTGAGTGAGGTGAGTTCATGATGGTGCAGACAAGGGATGAAGACAAGGCACCGTGGAGTTTGTACAGGAAATAGAGGCACGATTTGTTTCTTTGTTTCAAAACTGAAAAAGGCTCATGATTAAAAGAAGAAGCCATCTGTACCTGGTCATGTTATTTCTATCAAGTAGAGAGTTGGGAAAATAATTGAGTGGGGTTTGTAATAAGCCTGTTTTGAAAGGTCCCTGCACCAAGTGAGACAGTGAAGTGGGCGCTGCTGACTCCAGGGCTTACCACACCATTAATTCTGGAGGAGGATGTCCTTATGTCTTGTCAGAAGCATGTGGGGGACACATCCTGAGGGTCCCTTTGCTGTTTTTCCCCACCCTGTGTCTGTGTGATGAAGAGAAAGTATTGGATTACAGGTCTGCCCATCTAGCACATTTCACTAACACTGAAGTCATCTTAAAAACCAAAACAAACAAAAAAAGATCTGGCTAATAACTCAGTGATGTTCCAAAAACAACTTCAGTTACCTCTGATTTCAGCCCGTGCAGCAGTTGCTGCAGAGAACATCGTTAGTGTGAAGCCTGTTCTGCTCACCTGCACTCTCCTCTTTCTTCCCAGCTCTTCTCAGCACAGGACAACTGAACCAGCAGTTCCCACCTGATTTGATGTGATTGCAACAATTAATTTTGACAGTAAAGCTTGTAGAGAGGTTCTGCCATTAATATCCCAAAAGCCTTTTGTTATGAGTAGCCGCAAAGCCATCAGCAAGAGACACGGGCAGGAACCAAGTGACGTGACATAGCCGTGCCTTGTAAACTTTGGAGGCTTGACATTGGCCACCAAGAAGATGTCAATGAAGAAAAACATAAGGGTTTGCATGGTAAATAGATTTAGAGGACACACCAAATGTCCCCAGTGCTTGGGAGACTGGCCTGTGTCCTGCTTGTCTGTGCCATCTCTTTTCTGCAAACTTGTTTTCTGTCTCCATCTGCTTGGTTTTTGTGTCAGGTCCTCCCACAGCGGTTGCCTGTGCCAAAGATTTCTGGTGCTGAAACCAGTGAAGACCCTGGGGATTGTTGATTTGGCAGTACAAGGAACTGTGTTCCAGTGTGTGTTTGTCCCTACGTGGCACAGTGGGACACTAGCTGTTGCTAATGGTGTGATACATGCAATAAGGAGGATAATAATAGTGCATAAAATGGCATTATTTAACAAGAATTTAGCTGTCAAATCCATGGGTTTTCTAAACCTGCTTAATGGAGAGAGCTAGAATGCTTTTGGTGGCATTACCTTGGTTAGTGTCCTGAAGCTGTGTTGCGACAGAATTGTGGGGGATGAGGAATTGACCAGCCAACTCACAAAAACAATTGGACAGGTTTGTTTGCTTGTGTCATTTTGGGAGGAGCTTAAACATTTAGTGGAAACCACTATTTTTGCTTTATTTTTTATATCTCCATTAAATTGATGCCTTTAAATATGTCTGCTTTAAAATAACATAATTTTGCTGCTTGTTTTGGGCAAGTTGGTAGCCACCCCTC
Source organism: Chauna torquata (assembly GCA_013399475.1). Classification (NCBI taxonomy): domain Eukaryota; kingdom Metazoa; phylum Chordata; class Aves; order Anseriformes; family Anhimidae; genus Chauna; species Chauna torquata. Next base: position 216,453 of record VXAL01019451.1, on the reverse strand, counting down.
CCCAGATAAAAACTTTTCAGTCCTCCTAAGGGGAATTTTATTAAGACATTTATGTTGGTGGGGTGACCAAGGCATGGGAAAGAGGACTGAGTTGTCCAGTTTGATTGTAGAGATGCTCCCCGTCATGGGCTTTGCTGCCTGGCTGGGCCCAATGCGGAGGAAATCCCCAGACCCAGGAGGTGATGCTGGGCAGACCAGGGAGGACATCGGCTTCAAACCGCCTGGCTCCCGAGTGAGCTGTGTCTTCTGAGGCCAGGCAAAGCCTGGAGATAAAGAGCAGATTTGAGGAGTGCTTAAACACTGATCTTTGGGGAAGCTACTTCAAACACTGTTTTATAGTACTCTAAGTCATCCAGGTCTCTCTCAACTTGCTTCACTCCCTCATCCTAAAATATTCATTTCTCCAGCAAGGAAGACTCCCTGGGATAGGGCAAAATGACCCATTGGGCTGAAAGTGTTTTTATCAGCATGGTGTTAATGATTGATGCAAACTTCACGTGTGCAGCACAGCTCTGCGCTTTCTGCTGCGCTTTATCTTCCGTGATTTCAAGCCTGCCTGGCTCCGCAGGTCTCCTGCACACGGGATTTATTGTCAGACCAGCAACACTTTATATAACCCCCCAAAGCACTGGGGAATACATGCCTGAGTGTTGCTGAATGTTCAAAATGTTCACTCTTAAAATGAGGTCTGCAGTAAATATGTGGCATTACTCCAGATGCTTTGCTCAGATGTTGGTCATGGGTTTTCCATTAGGGAGGATGGAGAAAGCTCCAAGCTGAATGGCAGGGGCTTGGGAGAGAGCATCACCTGCCTGTGGCAGTACCTGCCTTCACACGCAGGGCTCTGAGATGCCTTGTCTGGCTTCTGCAAGATAGGATTGGTTTTGATATATTTTTTTTTTCTTGAGAAATGCTTATCATAGTTTGAGGTTTGTTTGTTTGTTTTTTTTTGTGGTGGTAGCGGTGGTGGTGGTGGTGGTTTTTTTGGTTTGTTTTACAAGGATATCATCATTTTAAGGAATCCAATGGGAGTATTTGTTTGGCCAGGATGAATTTTCATTTAAGTTTGGAAAAAACCCACCTGAGACCAATAACTGTATCTGACTCGGTGAAAGGTTGGGAGCCCATTGTCAGAGTACCCTGGCCAGCCAGCTCTTTTCAAAGAGACTTAGTAATATTTCCCTGTTTTTAAAATCTTGAGAAGTTTGTGGAACATGGCAACTTTTCCTCCACAGCTGTGTGTAGCTTCCTCCTTGAGTCTACGCAAAGCCAGCACAAGTGGCCAAAGGCACAGCCACCTGCTCAACCAGCAGGCTTGGGAGATACCTAAAATAGGTCTGTGTGTTTCTGCTCCTGGGCAGGTCTGAGACCAGTTCTCTGTATCTGAAGAAATAGTTAGATATCAAAAATCTTTAAAATTACTTCTTTATCTTTATTGAAAGATTTTCAGACTTTGTGCCAGCTGCCCCTTTTGAAAATAAATAAGTTGGTTACTTGGTTTTTGTACTCCCATTTCTCCAAAGCCACTTAAATGCCCCTGGTAAGCTGCCTTTTGCACATAAGTATTTGAAGAAGCCTCAGTGCTCTAGGCAATGACCATTGCTTCTTGCCCATCATAGGGAAGGTAAGAGCGAAGCCAGGGGGAGGCACTGGGAGTAGCAGTGCACAGCAAGGCTGTCTCTTTGCTGCTTAGCTCTCTTGTGTTTTTTGCTTAGTATTTCAGCCTAAATCCTTGTCGATGAGATCTGGGAGAACGTACACACTTCACAATACTTCACACAAACAAGCATTGCTCTGACTGGGTTTGCATATGTGCTGGGACACAAATTCCTGACTTTTCCTGCACATTTTTCAAGCCTGTTCACTGTGGGCTGTTTTGTAAACCACAGCTCTGCTTTGTCAGGGAAATGAAACCTTCCCTTTCAGTGGGGAGTTTTCTGCATGGGTATTATTGCTGGGAGCTGGTGTTGCTGATGCCTGTTGTTTTCTGTTGTTAAACTGACTGCAGTGCGTGACCAATGTGTATCATTCAGTGATGCCTAATTTAGGAGATCAGTGATTAATTCTTTCCATTGCCTTTTCTTCTCTCTCCCCCTCTCTCTCACTGCAGGATGTTTTCACACCAGAGTGCAAATTTAAGGAATCTGTCTTTGAAAACTACTACGTTATTTATTCTTCCACGCTGTACCGGCAGCAAGAATCCGGACGAGCGTGGTTCCTGGGACTCAATAAAGAAGGTCAAATTATGAAGGGAAACCGGGTGAAAAAAACCAAACCCTCATCACATTTTGTACCCAAACCCATTGAAGGTATGGAATCTCTCCCTTCGTCAGTGTGGTGTGGAGGATGGATGATTTTGCAGATATAGATTTGGGGCTGCCTGGATGGGGGTGTTGGGGAGCAAGGATGATAGGTGTAAAATTTCAGAGAGTTGCTGGGCTGCACTATTAGTGTTTCATCCACTTTCCTTCCCATATAATAAACTCTGCACATCATCCCAAAAGTATTTCTCAACTTCAGCTTGCTAAAGGATGAGTTTAAAGTCCAGCAGCATAAGTTACTGGGAAAGGAAGGCAGCCCTTGATCACCCAGAAGTTTAAAGGAATCCAGTTCAGCAGTGACCCTAATGTTGGGTTCTCCATGAGGATTTTTCTCAACATCAGTCAGTGGGTTTCCAGTTCCATGTAGAGTCAGTAGAGGTAGGATTTATCTCAGCTGATTTCAGAGTATGAGACTGTGTCGATAGTAACAGGAGAGAAATGGGTCCTGCCAGCACAGTTGTGGATGTGCTTTATACATCTAGTCTAAGATGACTTAAACCTACAGGTGCTCATGTTTTTTCTTGTCTGTAAAGACAGCCTAGTAAGTCTGTGGGGGTAGAGAAACCTCTGTCATAGATGTCCAAAGTTGGATGAGGTGCTCTCATGCCATATGTCTTCATCACAGCATGAGGCTTTAGTGGAAGTAGTGGAGCTGAATTTTTGCCCTGCTGCGACTGCTGACTGTACACTACTGAAGTGTGCAGCAGGCTCATGCCACGGCATTTTTTCATGAGCTGGCGGCTGGTAAATGGGGAGATGTAGTGTGGTGAGCCTAGTCCTTAACAGGCACTAACTTGATTTTGGAAACAAGCAAACATCCTTTTTCTGTTACTTGGACATTGAAGAGAAATTCAGCTCAGCATTCACAGGGTGTCTGCAGCCTTTGCACAGAAGATGAAGGTATTGGAAGAACAGAAAACGGCACAGGCATGCTTTTCCTGTGCTGTTTCTCAGTAATTTTTCTGCAGCCGGGAGCCTTTTCTTGTTTATTTGAGGCACCAGTGGGATTGGCTCCCTAAGCCCACTTTGAGTTTTGCTAAGGAACAGGGCCTGTTTCAGGCATGAGGTCGGTCACCAGCTTCTCTTCTGTCTTCTCCTCTCCTGCCTTGGCTGGGAGGAGAGGCTTTTTCAAGAGCTAGCTTTCCCAGCTGGGTTTCCAGCTCCTTCTGGTATTTCTTTGCTGCCTGGCTGGGTATTGGCACTGATCACTGGGTTCCTTTGAATCCAGATTTCTTTTCTGATGCAGCGTGCATGGTGTCTGTTGAGTGGCTGAATAGTTGTCTTCTGCATGTATTAAATTAGGACATTCCTGTGGCTCTCCTTGCAGAAAGACTTGCCATAGTAGAGGTGCTTGACCTGCAGTGGAGTTCTCATTGCAGCAAATGCTGCTCTGGCTTTCATTTTGAAAAACCCAGCCCAGCTCTAGAGCTTCCCTTTCCTGCAGTTGCCTCCTCCCACGCTCGCTTCAATTACAGCTGTCACATAACCTCCCGAGCGAGTGAGCGCTTTGGAAGTTGGCAGCCAAATTAAGGGCTCCTCCACCCCTTCCCTCCTCCACATGCTTTGCAGGCAGCCTCTGCGAGCATTGCTGCATCAAAGAGCTGGCAGTCGCCCAAGCCAAGGCACGTGTCAGCTTCCCAAAGCATTCAGCTGTCTGGGACTGTGACTCCAGACGGAGGACTCTGTTCCCAAGCTCAAGATTCATTGTAGGTAGCAGAGGGTTGTGTGGATGGTTGGAGTAAAACGCGCTCAGCTCCACGTGACTTGTCTGTGCTGCATCTATCAAAGTCTCTGCGAGCAGACCTTGCAAGCGGAGATGTTACAGAAAAGGGGCAATTCCTTCCCTGGTTTAACAGCATCTTTTTGACATGACTCGAAGGAAGTATTCAAAGCACTCCCCTGCTATATTTACACATCCATTCTGCGGAGCGCCATGGCATGCCCCAGCATGTGAGCTTTGCTGCTTATTCAGGCCAGTACTTCGCAGCTGCAATCTGCAGTACGCACCCACGTTTGCATTTGCTCAGATACCACCACCAGCATTAATACTGCAACATGATGGCTGACATGGTAATGTATGCATGGGGTAATCGTGTCCCTTGGGAAGGAGAGGTGTTGCATACATTGCCAGGAATCACTTCACCCACCGCTTCAATGGCAATTATCTTTTTGCTGAAACGTCCCAGTTGTTTGCCATGTGCAGAAAAATTATGCGGCAGCTTAGTGAAGGGAACGTTTGCAGGAAGAGGAGACAAAAGAAAGCTCAGATTGCTGATGGAGCTCATTTGACTCCTGTTGCTTCATATTGCTTTCTGAATTCAGAAGTCCTTTTGTCAGAATTGCAAATGGGCTTTAAACTAATAAATATGAAATATCCTCCCCAGTAGCTTCTAAGGACCACATATATGTACATGTGCATATATATAGATATATATGCAGTAGTATCTGTGTATGTATGTGTGTTACCTGTCACAGCTAAAGTTTTATGCTGTGCTAATCCCACAGGGTGCTTTGTCTCCAGTAGATTTTCAGGATGCTGGAGCTGTTCTGTGCAAAAGCCACTAGACACAAACTAGAAAGGTTTTTGTGTTTGGTTGGTAGGAGGGATTGTTTTTGGTTTAGTGTAGGTAGGATTTGCTTGTTTGTTTTTGAAAATATTACCAAGCTTAATCAATATAAAAGCACAAAAAACTTACTAAGTAACAACAGGGGAAACGTTAAGTTCCTCTCCCATCTGTGCACAGGCTAAGCCAAGGCAAACAGCCTGGCAAGCAGCAGTTAATGTACTGTGTGGGGCCACTTTTGGTTAAAAACACACATACGCAACACATTTCTTTTGATATTTTTATTTCTGATCACTGATCATTCGAGCTAAATGAGCCTTTAAAGTGCAGACATATAGATTGAACCAGACTGCACAAGAAATTAGCTTGAGTATAATTGTCACTTGGACACCAAGCAATCTTTTAAAGCAATTTCAATCTCTTTAAGTGTCTGTAGTGATTAGTGCTGGACAAACACTTCTATCCGTAGTGCCTCTTGTTCTTTTCCATATCTAAACCCATCTCAAATAGTGGGAGACTTTTCCAGTCAAGTAAGAATTTTAACAGATGCTTAGTGTGGATGTGCTCTGCTATTTTTATTTCCTTCTCCTTGAAGGCATCACTTCCAGACTGTTCTCCCAAAAGAGCTACATGTTATCTCTCACCTGACCCAAACCAGAATATATCTGGGGTGGCAAATCTGGCCACAGAAAGAAGATGACTCTTCCTCCCTCTGAGTCAGCAGAGCTGCCCCTAACTCCAAATTCATGGTGCCTTAGCCCTCATGACTTGGACATGTACCAGATAGGAGGGTGACCTGGTAGTGACTAGTCCAATCAATCTACTACTACTGATGGGTATCCATGCATAAGAAACGGCTGCCAGATCTTTCCCAGTGCGTTTTCCTGTGGAGACAACATCCCAGTTTTAGTAAAGCAGAGTCTTCAGATGTTGCAAAGAAGTGTAAGACACTCCTGAGTAGGAAGATATGCTAGGCCTAATGAAAATCCTTTAAAGAGATCATCTTAGTCCACAAAAAATCCTAAAAGAAGTGCTCTTTTTTTATTTAATTAAAAAAAATAAATAAAACAAAACAATAATCTATCAATCATCATTAAACACAGCTCCTCTCTGGGGTCTGTCTTTCAGGCAGACAGGCTTTGGTATGTTTTCTGTCCCACACTAACTCATTTGTTCATCTATCAAACTCCTAATCATCTTATTAGATGGCAAATGCAATGTGTTTTTAACCATGCTTTTGCTTGGCTTTTTGTGATCCTGTGCTGTGTTTTTTACCTGAACAAACCGACTCCATCTGGCAGCATCCTTCACATTTAGCCGCCAGGTAGCCACGAGCTCAAATGCCTCTGAAATGCATCAGCTGGGACTGGGTTTGGAACGCGGTAATTAGAGGCAGAAAATGAGGGTGCATAATCACTTGCTCCCTCCTGCCCCTAGCTGTTGCTCAGACAATTAATTCTCTCCACCGGAGCATCAGTTAATGCAGCCTCCGTTGCCTCCGCCGCTGCAGAGGGTGACACCCGGAGCTGTGGCAGCCGCCAAAGGGAACAGGACCGGCTGCTGCGCTGCCTGCGCGCCCAGCCCTGCCCAGCCACCAGGGCAAGCTGGGATCCTGCAGGGCTGGCGACCTGCCCACCTGCCAAACTTGGCAAAAACTCGGTTCCTCCTAACTCCCTAGGGTATGGGGCAGGGGAAGCCAGATGCACGGCACATACCTCGGGACCTTTAATAAGCTTTTCCCTGTATTCTAGGGGAAGGCAGTGGAGTTTGTTGGCACCCCCTGAACCTCCTCCACTTGCAGCGATGCTGAGTGAGACATGCTCAGATCAGGGCACAAAACGGTGCGTGCTTCCCAAACTCAGCCAGTCCCTGATGCCCAGGGAGACCGCACAGGGTGATTTCAGTTTCACCGTGTGGGTGGTGTGCCAGTGCTGTGCTTGGGAAGCAGAAGTGAGGCTGGGATCCTGTGCCAGCAAGCAGGCGAGAGATTCAGCTGTTCCTGGGTGACAGGCAGCCCCTCCATGCCTTAACCTTTGGGAAGGATGCTCCCTGCCTTCCTCTCCTCCCTGCCTTTACCCCCAGTCCCCTTCCTGCCTGCTTGCAAAATTGTTTCTTCTGCATGCAAATAGTACTGGTTAGCAAGGAGGCAGAGAACTGAAAGCTGCAAGCACCAGACAGGGGCACAGCCCCACTCCCGCTCTCCCCCATCCATTTACGCCTGTGGCTGTGCAGCGGATCAGGCTCACGGTGCTTTCCAATTAAAGCATGAATATGGATGTGTTGATTAGAATCTGGGACATAGGAGCTGATTATCTGATTGAAGCATCAGATTCCAAAAGCATTAGCTTGGTTTCCAGACACTAAGGGCTGTATTTGTCTTGGTGTGTGGGTGTGGGTGGGTGGGAGAAGCAAGGAAAGGCAGGGAAGGGATTCTTGTTCTAGCCTAATTGCTCATCCTTCCAAAGCCGTCTGGTGCTGTGCGTAACCACAGACCTCCCAGGCGTCTGGGCATGCCAACTGCCACACTGCTGCTGGTTTACCTCGACGCAGGTGACAAGGACAGTGTGTCCCCACACATGCATACACAGGGACCCCAAACACCTGTTAGTGAGGGCTGGTAGTCCCAAACAACAAAGATTTAGTTTAAAGCTGGGAAAATCTGGGTACACATGGCAGTCCATTTGCAACATACCCCCCTCCTCGGTCCATGACGAAAATCTCTGCGTGTGAGTCACGCTCAAGTTTTCTCAGTACAGGGAGTAACAAACTGCAGTCCAAGAGCTTGTGTTGCACAACATGCCACTCAGCCCTTAAAACCCCATGTGTGCACATTCATGTGCATACCCACCTGTGTCTGTGCGTGCAGACACCTGGCTGCGGCAGTCCACACGGGTTTGCAGCCACCATGGAGCAGTGGCTGTAGCTCAGCACATGCACACAAACCTTTTGTGAAGGAGAATATCCAGGCAATATTTGTATGATGCCATACAAATACTACATACCCTGGTACTGTAGGTGTATCTAAATACTTAAAAATACGCAGTTCCCATGCTGCTGTAGATTTTCTGGCATGGTCTGTTGGCACAGCCTGTCTCGTACTGAGGCTTTGACAGCGCTGTCTGAAAAACTCAACGTGAGCAGTCTCCAGCCCTGCCCCTTGTCAGTACTTGTATCATCTGCTAGACTGGAAGATAAACATCTAATTCCTGTCTTACTTTCTTCCTAGGTACAGGGTTTCCTTAATTTTTAGTTGCACGTTGTTTACTTCTGCAGCCTGATTTGTATTCCTTACTCTGTGGGCCAGTGTTGATGCAAAAACCCAAACTGTGGCTTGAATTTCTCTGTGGTTCTTTGTCCTTCTGGGCATGTGGGGGAATTGGGGCTGGGCGCTGGGAAGATGAGTTCAGTACACACAGCTGCCTGGGGGAAAAGCTCACCTAGGTGCCTCTAGCTCCAGCCTGGGACCAGAGAGGTCAGGGTGAAGATGACAGTGGACTTGAGGCAGAACTTTGTGTATGGGACAGCACTGGGACAACACCGGCACAACAAACACAGCCCTGTTGGGCGAGCATCATGTCAGAGAACAAGGTCAGTCTCAAAGGTGATGTGCATCCTCAGGTCAGTCTCAGAGGTGATGTGCATCCTCAGTGTCATCAAAACACCATACAACTTGGGCTAAGAAATCACAAGGGACAATGAGCACAGGTTTTTCTCAGTTGTTAACTTTTTTTCATACTGTTCTTTGAGCTCTTAAATGTCCAGTGTTAGGCCACTTCAGCTGGAGTTTGGGCAGACATAAGGCTGTCGTGATGGTAGGCGCTTTGGTGCAACAGGCAAAGTCACTGTCACAAGGTTGTTGAGGGACACGCACCAAGGTGTGCGGGACAGCTCAGCAGCCGAAAGGGGATGTGAGATCACTTGTCCTCCTGTGGCTGCCGTGCTATGCGCTTACCTCGCAGCATTCAGACAGCACGGTTCAGCATTCAGACAGCGCGGTTCTGCTGGGCAGCTGATGGGCGGTCATGGCATTGCTTATTCTGGCCCAGACACAAGGGATGAGTTATTCATTTTCTCTTTTTTCTCTATTTTCATCAAATAATGGTGCTGCAATAACAGTTTGCAGCGCAGCCCCTGCCTCCCAGACATGTAGGGAGGCCCAGCTAGTGTGTGTGTCTGTTTAAACTGCTTTGAAAGCTTTACATGAAAGATGCTCTATGGGAAAAGTAATATTTTTTCACTGCTCATATATTCAATGAGATATCCCTCCTATTAATACACAGTTGACTGCACTTTATCTCTGTCCTGTATTGTTGCACACTGCTATAACTGTTTATCTAGCTAGGAGTAAAATGCAGAGCAATAATGTCATTTGCAGCCTGCCTCTAATTGCCAGGATTTATTTGCAAATCAGGGGAGGTTATAAATATAAGCGCTTACATTGCTTTTCTATACATTTTTTTTTTTCATCAGATAATTTTTGAAATTTTGTTCTTGATTACCCGGAACCAAAACCTCATGGGCTCTGTTGCCCATGTTTGAGCTGCGTGCAGTTGTTTGTGATATGATGGCTTTACAAAATGAAGCAGTACATAATCATTTCTTTTAGTCCTAATTTTTGTAAAGATCTGGGCATGAGATATAAAGTCTGGACCTATCTCAAGTTCTCAACTCCACAATGCCTGCCCTTGAAATGCCTCAATATTTGAATTACATCTACACCCCACCGCAATGAGCTCATCAGAGCTGCTCCTTTTGGTGTGAGCTGCTGAGCAGCTCAGCACCTGCCCTGATCTGGCTCAGCTTGCGTGGCATGAGGACAGCCACTAGGATATGGTCCCAGTGGTGAGTTAGATAAATACTTTATGCCGCACAGGACACGGGGATGTGCCATGGCTTGGGCAGACACTGTCTTCTCAGGCTCTCTAGGCTCCAGCAGGTTCATTTTTGTAGGCACGCATTGCTTAGCGAGGGTTTGGAGAGAAGGTGCCCTCCATCCACCCCATTCTCAGGTGCTGCCAGGTGACCATGCAGAGCTAGGATGGTTCCTGGCTTGCTGTCACTGAACTCATCCCCATGTGTCTGCTCACAGCCTTTGCGTTGGCTGTCTGTCTATTGGTTTAGAGAGAAAAAAACAAGAACTGCTGAAAACAAACCTGTCTTGGCTGAAGACGCTAAAATGGGCTTGAGTCACCGCTTCCAGATCCAAAACTTAACACCCAGAAGGCTTGGATGGCTCAGATAAAAGCATAGTTTTGATTGAAGATTCCCAATGACTTTGTGTTGGAGATGAAGGACTGGGGCCCAGGTGATGGTTGGACATGTTATTAGATGATAGCAGCATCTCGAGACAATACCTGGTACTGTGAACGGGAATGTTTATTTTATGTATATGAATAGAACATTAAAAAACAGTAAAGTACAGAAAATCTAGAAAGACTTACCTGTGAGAAAGCAGAAATCCTTTGTTTCTATTTGTGCCTTTGGAAGGATCCAGATACAGAAGGAGGAACTTCAGCTTTGCAGCAAAGGCAGGTAACAGGTCTCGCTTGATAACAGGATCTACTGCTGGGTCACTGAGGTTTTTGTAAGTCTGTGTCTGCGTGTGTGTTTGTATTGGGGCAAAAATTTCAGCCTCACATACAAAGAAATAATTCATTATGGTCTCTAATGTCTGTGACTTCAGCGCTGTTAACAGGTGTCTTTTCTGTTTGCAGTGTGCATGTACAGAGAGCCATCGCTGCATGAAATTGGAGAAAAACAAGGACGCTCTAGAAAAAGTTCAGGGACACCAACCATGAATGGAGGCAAAGTTGTTAACCAAGACTCGACATAGCTGACAAACCCCCTCCCTTCCTCCAGCTCCTCCCCTCCCACCCACCTTCCCACCCCACCTGGCGAAACCACACTGAGACGACGACAGCTGAGCAAGGCAGGACCTACCGGTAGTGGCTAGGAGTCCGAACTCAAGAAGCTTTTTGTGTAGGACGAGGAAACCGAACCCCAGATCTTGCCTGTTGCAACGTTTTAAAAAAACAAAACAAAACAAACAAAAAAAAAGAAAACACACGAAAAGTGAAGAAAAAATGTTTTAAATCAGGACTCCATTAACATTTTCAAAAGCAAACTGTTTGCTCTGTGATCAAAGGGGGAAAAAAAACCTCATCTCTGCATAATAATAATAATAACAACTAATAAATATAATAATAATAATAAAGATGTTACCTTTAAAAATAAAACAAAGCTTTTGGAAAATTGAACTTAGCATATGATGTGCGAGAAACACAGACCAGGACTGTGCTTTCTGTCTTATACTTTCACCTCACGTTCACACCACTGGTTTTGCCATCCCTGCTTCCCTGGGGATGGATGGGATTTTTCACACAGCAGGAAAGGTAGGGATGGATTATCACTATGTTTGCTGTGCTATCAATAAAATATGGCCTGTCCAAATTAGGAGTCTGACAGTTATGGGCAACAAACTAGCTACTCTGTATTCAGCTTTTTCCATCTACATTCAAACACTGTGTAGTTATTTGTCGCTAGCGTCGCTGTGCGAGTATGTTTGACCCAAGTCTGCCATTTTATGCCTTTTTATCGTAATTATTTATATTTATAGTCTTGTTTTACTGTATTAGTTGCCAGGGGAGTTTTGGAAATGGGTTTTCAGGTCTCGCAGGATGAAATGATCATATTTATTAGGGGAGAGTTAGAAGATAAACAGAAAGAGGGAGGAGTGACGAGGCATGTGCTGCACAACGGGGTGGCAGGGGCTGTAACGCTGTGATGAAGGCGTGGGTGGGTACAGGGCAGCGTGGGTCTGTGGATGCCTGGCTGAGATGGGGCGAGGAGGTGCTGCTGTTGCTCCGGGTGCGTTAAGGCTCCACACATCTCATTTTACACTCGTAGCCTAGGCTACAAACCCCTCTGACCCAAAGCCTCACCCCAGCCAAGCCTGTTGTAGGAAGGGAAGCCCTGAGATGCTGCAGCAGCCTGAGTGTGAGTATGGTCTCTCCAAAATACAGAGGAAAGCGTGATCTGCCATTTTCCCTTTTAAGTCAAGCTCAAGTGCCAAGGATAAACCCCCTTGGCTTCCCTAGGAGAGGCCGGGTGCATTGCTTCAGCCCCCATTACTCACCTGCAGCAGCTAAGGCACGAGCAGGGCTTTGCAGGGCTCTCCCTGTCCTGCTTGCTCTCCTTGCAGTTTGGGGTCGGCAGCAAACTGCACACCCTCACTCCATGGGCAGTGCTACTGGCAGATGGCATTTCTGTGCCCACGCACAGTAACGTCGGCCTCTGACCTCTTTCTGCACCCAGGACCTGCAGGCGGGTGCCAATGTGACATAGATCCTATTGTAAAAACACGCGCTGCCCTGGCTGGGGTGTCCAGGAAGGTTTTGGTGCTCAGGCCACAGTTAAATCTCCTGTGTGAAGGGAAAAGCAAAATGAATAAGCAAATGCCCAAGGGCTTGGAGAGGGATAAGTGGTCTGAATGGCCTGTTAGACAAATGGAAACAGCCCAAAGCATTGCTGTTATAAGCTGGGCAGGAGTGCTTGTTTCTTTCCTAAGATTATGGGCACACATAAAATGCACAAAATGCCAAATACCACCTTAATTCTTGGGGCTGCTTTGTTGTCACGGCCAATGCACGCCACGAAGCTGCTGTGGCTGCAGGAGACGGAGCCTCTGGGCTGCCCACGACCGTCCCCAGGGTGCTGTGCCTGACCCAGGCTCTGTGCAGCCGGCAGCACCGGCACGTGGCAGGGCTGGGCAAGCGGCTGTACAGGCAACAAGAGGGGACGGCAAGGAGACAGCCAAATTTCAAGGTTATGGAAGACTCCCAGGATCAGCATGAAGAAATGCATTTCAAGCATGGCCTTTTGTGGTTTGAAAAGCTGAAACCTTGAAATAGAGAGCCTCATGCCATGGCGGTGCTGCATCTAGCTACAGGCAGCCCGCCTGTGCTGTAGGGACAGCAAGGGCACCGGTGTCTGCGGGCCGGCAGCAAAGCACCAACACCAGCAACACCAGCCCAGTGTTAGCTTTAAAAGGCACACACTGGGACCTGGCAGTGAAGCTTTCTGGGGCATGTCGGGGTGTATTATTCCTTTCCTCCTCTGAATGCCCAGTCCCATAACACTGGGGCAAGGTCACGAATACCTGTTTAGCTTGGGAGCCTGTCCCCAGCCCAGTCTTATCTGATACAGCTCAAGTCCTACATTTCAGTTTCCTCCCAAACTGCAGAGACGCTGGGGGCTGTGGGGAGCCACGCCAGCTGTTTACTCGCTGGTGAGATGTACATTCAATGATACAGCACCTCAAGACCAACATGCTGAGCTAGCAGGTCCCTGGACTGACCAAGCCACCAAACACCCAGGGCATGGTTTGGGCATTCTTGCTGCAGCCCTGGAGGTCACAGTTCATGGAGTGCAGCAGAACCTGCTGTGGTCCTTGCTTCTGTGGTACCTCCTGGGAGTAAGAGAGCTGAATTTCAAGTTGCCTGAGAGCCGGGAGCCCCTGTGCTCACACCAGTCCTGGCTGACCTGCTGTAGGAATTTAATCCTGTGGCCATGGGTTGATATCCAGGGGTGGGGTGGAAGGGTTCCTCTTTTAATACCTTGGAGCTACAAAGCTGGGCTCTGCCTGCTTCCCCAGTGTTTTCACCAGGGAATGGTGAGGGGCTGTGCTGGGCATGGCCTTTCCAGGCTGCTCTCCTGAATGGAGAGCCCAGCACCTACCATGGAAGAGAGCAGCCACAGCACACTTTGGTACCACAACCCACTTCTGGCCCCAGTGCTGGGCAACCTGCTAACAACACTGATGGCATCTACAGCAGATCCATAATGTCAGACCAAAAATTGCTGTGACCTTGTGTGCAGGATGCCCTTTGCCAAAGAAGCCAGAAAGCAGTGAGCAACAGCAGATCCAGTGGGACCACGTGCTAATTTTTCTGTTGTGCGTCTCACATCACTTCCCACATTAGGCCTTTGCCTTGCTAATTTTCTTTTGCCAACTCACTGCTAGACTCCCTGGAAAAGCCATGTTCAGGCCTAAACATCAACATAATCTGCTGCTTTGGTCCATTGTGTTTGAGCTAATCACCTCCATGTGACACTCATGCTGCTGGCCAATAATGAGAGCTAATTAGTCCTGCTCACACCCAGGGTCTGCACTACCTTAGAGGGAATGGAGAGCAGGTCTTCTGCCGTTTATTGTGTGTGCTGGCTTTCCTCGCTGCCTGCTTAGCACTGGCAAACAAGCCACATATGGTGGCATAAGCCATGATAAAGGCCTCTCACACACCGTAGGAAACACTGTGCACCTCCTGACCTGTAAGGAAGCTGGAAAAATCGGCTCATGGTGTAATGCAGGTGACATCAGGACAGCCTCAAAACCACTGGGGCTTCACACCCAGCTCCACACTGTGTGTGGCTGCACCAGCTCTTGCTCTTGCCCAGGAGCTGCTCAGCTCCAGGTGCCCCAACACGGCCCACATGCTTGGGAAAGCCCAGGGAGACCTGCAGCTTGCAGGTATCATGTAGGGCTCCATGCATTTTTTTTGATTCGACTGCCTTGCAAGCTTTCTCTCCAGGCCATCTCTCAATGAGGTTGTGTGGGTTTTGTTGATTATCCATCAAGGAAGAGGGGAGTCAATGGAGGTTTTTCCTGCTTTGGGGCTCCTACAGTCTCCTCATTGTTTCTCACTGTTACTTCCCAGTGTCAAAGTCCTGATGAGTGACATTTCTTTTTCTTTCTCTATCCATATATGCCACAACGATTTATGGAGCTCTCTGACTCAGTTTAATGTTATAGCAGCTATAACCCTTGCCTAGACTATGTGTGATACTAGGAGGACAATCCCCTTCCCACTTGTGGTAGCACGGCACTGGGAGAACATCTATCACAGAAAATGGGCAAAAAATATACATCATAAAAGATGTTTTCCTCTCACCTAGCCCCCAGCAACTGTTAACTCTGCTAAGTCTGCAGTAAATCTTTGCTCTCAAAATAACAGATGCTGCCATGTTCTTTGAATGAATGGAATAACTCAGGCATTAGAAGTCCAACAGCAGAAAGCACTTCTTAGCACAGACGTATGGTTACGTTTAAAGGAATCATTATGTTCCACCCTTGACTGTCTTTTAATTGTGATGGCTGCACAGCTCGGCCAGTACATGCTATGCAACAAAGCTCCTCTGACATATACATCAAGGGCAAAACCTGATAATATGGCTCCAGTTTGTACCATCAGGAATTTACTGGGGAAACAAAAAAATGCAGAAAAAATACCAGAAAAGACAAGCCACAGTGTGTCAGCAAGTCATGCCACAAGTGTCAGCGCGCTGGCATATGACGGCATGCTGTAAAGCGAAGCTGACACTCAACAAAGCACCTTACGAAAGTTTTCTGTCAACACCATTTTTTTTTAAGTCGCGCTCAGATAGGGTATGGCTGATAGAGCCCACACAACCCTTCAAGCTGTCACGGGCCTCACTTTGTACTTTTACGCCTTAAACTGCACTGATATTGTGCACCACAAGTGTGGACTACCCAGAAAGACATAATGTCCACATCCCCCCAGCAAAGCTGAAGTGAGCAGCACTGTAAGCTCCCTAGGCTGACTAGAGCTCACAGGAAACAAAATATGCCATCTTTCCTGGTTTCACACCAGCAAAGCTGAAACATATACGTGTTGTAGATATTAAAATAACTGTCTTTTTGAGGGCTACAGTTCCTAAAGCAGAAGGCTCAGAATTATCATCAGTTATAGCAAACAAAACCAACTTTTGCTAATGGGCATACACTAAAATACACTACTTTTAACATGTGGACCCCAATGATGGGGGGGACTTGGTCTCAGAATAAGGCCAACACTAGACCTCTGTCAATTGTGGCATAGCTTAGTCCTGGTCCTAGATAGAAGAGCTCAGTTTGCATGTCAAGTTGCATCAAGAAAAATAAAGACAATAAGAAAAATTGCAAGTGAGTGTCTGTGGGGCCAGATTCCTCTCCCAAGACTGTAACAAGATGTTTAGCTGCTGCTATAGGATGACCCCCCTGCAAGTACCTATGAGTAAAATCAAAAGAAACACCACAGCGCTTCCTCAGTGAAAGCAGAATGGTTTCCATGGCATTCACATCTTCCCTCTCCCACAGCCAATACTTCAGCCTTCAGAATGATTGAAGGCTGCTTCCATGGATTAAAAGGCAGCAAAGCTTACATTCTCCTCACCAGCATGGAGTAAACCCTGACTGCTCTGCTTCAACTGCTGAAGAATTATCCTGGCATCGACAAATTTTGCCATGTTCTTCTTAGACACCCTGATTAAAGACAATAAAATTCCATAGGCCAGCTGATACATTTTTAGCATCATGTTTAAACATATGAGCATCTCAAACCTTTGTGGCCACGAAGTTACAGCTAACTACCATTTCAGCACAGAACATTTCAGTTCATGATACCTGAATAACTAACCGCTGCATGCACTGAAAGCTGGATGCCTTCCCAGCCTGCTGCCCTCTTGGACCTTGGGCAAAGGAGGTCTGGGTCACCGTGGCCCCAGGGCTCATGTTGCCAGTGCAAACACCAGAGATCACCCATGATGTCGTAAGGAGCTCACACAAGATCCAGAGCATCCCCACCTGAAGCAGTTGGAGGATTTGACCTTTCATAGCCTTCTGGAAAGGGCAGGAACTCAGGTAAAACAGCTGCTTTAAAAGAGATAGGTTGTTTCATTTACACCATGCTCTGGTGCAGGCATGGAGATAATTCATCTTTGGGAAATGCCATTAATGTTTACTGAGCAATACAAATGGATCTGGGCTCTCCAGAGGGGGAAAAAAATGTGCTACCAATTAAAAAAATAAAAAGTGTCTGGGTATGGGATCTGAGGAGAAGCAGAGGATAACCCTCCCAAGAGTCTATTAAGAATGGGTTATATATTGTTCCATTTTCCATGCTCATTACAATCACTGCCCCAATAATAGCTACATGCTGTGCCTTTTTCTATTCTAGTACAATTTTCCCCATGGGAACTAAATATCTCAGTTTAAATACTAAGCAGAGCTAGTAGAAGAAAGCAGCATGTTTCTGCTGTGCTAACTTTGTGTGTTAATCTGCATCTTAGGTAGCTGCTTACTACCCCTCTTTCTCACGCTTGATACAAAAATGAAGGAGCAGCACAAAGGAGGAAGAAACTCTTGGTCAGGCAGTCAAACTAAATGACATCATGAAGGTCAAAGTGGGTCAGACAATGTCTTCTAGAAATACTTCGGTGAATTTAATTTCTTTCGCTCTGAGACAAATTGCAAGGAAAAAAGCCATCAGTGACTGCATCTTAGTGCCAGTCCCTAAACTGGGACTTTGATGGCATTTAAGTCTCTACATCCAGCTCCTGGCTTGGCTCGCACATGCAGTGATGCTTTCCTTTTGCAGGGGCCACAGTTTTCCTGGAAGCTCGTGCTTTCTGTGTCCTGAGGGCACCCTGGTCCAGACACGGCAGAGCAGTTCCTGTATGGGCAGCAGTGGGATCCCAAACCAAGTAGGTTTGTTATGACGTTGCCTGATGGCCTGACCCAGAGGAGCTCCTCACAGATCCCTTCCCACAGCACCACATGCCTCCTCCAGCCATGCACTCCCATGCATGCAAGTGAAGACAAGAAAACAAGGCTCATTGTCCTGGGCCAGTATCTTTGCTTGACATCATTAACTCAATTTGAAGATCAAAAAGAGGTGTGTTTAACTTTGTATTATCTTCATTTTTAATTTCTGTCATTTTCTTGCTTTCTGCACATCAGACAGAACAGAAAGAAAACTAATAGGGAGCAACACAATGGGAAAACAATTTCTGGTGTGGAAACAGGAAACACTAGCTCACAAATAAATGGATAGTCTAGTAATTCCTGTCTCAGTCGTAAATCTACAGAAGTTTTCCTCTGATCTTCAGATGGGTCGTTTTCACACAAGTAGGCAGTGAACTTTCACAAGGTCACATTTACGGCACTGCAAGGCTTGCCCTTCACTAGCAAGTTCAAGCGATGCTCCTAACAAGGTCATTGTGCTGCAGCGTAGGATGTAAATCTGAATTCAAACTGTGCAGTCAACATGCGGAACCAGAGCTGACTGTGGAGACTCAGAGACCCAAAATTTGCCATGGAAGAGGGTTTAATTCAAGTTTTCATCTTCATATTCACCTTCCATATCTTTCCCCTATAAAACTGAACCCAACTTCTAAATTCCATGCTCGCCTCTTTTTTTCTTGAATCTCCAAATACATATACTTCACTATTTCAGAGTTTTATTCCCTCTGTAGGATTGAATAGGCCTCTTACAAACTGATTACATTTCAAACAACACAGAGATTAAGAATGGGATATATCTGATTGCCAAGGATCATGATAACCTAGCTCTAGACATGCCCTAGGATTGGAGTCCATATCCATGTAGAAATCAAGCTGCAACTGTTGCAGCTTGAATGCATCTATTATTAATTGAGTAAAACTATTTTTCTGTTCAGAAATACATTCCCTGGGAGAAGCTTCTGCAAACACATCAGCAGGTGGTGGCTTCAGAGAGAGAGAGAGAGAGAGAGAGAGGAAGACCGAATGGATGCACTTCTGAGAGTCAAAGCTGGAGGTACTTTGAAAAGAATGACAAGCTCATCAATGAAGTGAAATCTTTCCAAAGGCAGCATGAGCTTGTTTAAGGTGAAAACTTTACCTTTTCTTTCTCAAACAGTTGCCTGCTCCTGCAAATCTGCAGGAGTAAGTTTTAAGCCATGGTAGCTTGTACTAAAACAACCGGCCAAAAAAACCCTAAACAAACGAAAAAAACATACAACAAAACCCCATATCAGTTCCATACTGCCACCCATTTGGATTTCACTTTGTTTTGGAAACTCTAAGGAATTCAGAATCAAACTCGCCCTTAGGGCATCTCCAATGAAATCAGTGTGCAACCGTGGGAATTAATCTTGCTCAAGTCTCATTTTCTCTTTAACTGTGGGAGATGACGTGATTTTCCCATCTGGATTTTGCAGATACTTCTGCACATACTGATGAGTTATACCTTTTGTCAAACCTTGACTGTCATTTTCCGGGCTATAAGATGATTGCACAGTGTCAGAAGATCACAGGAAATAACATAAAGTCTCTCGGTATTAAAATCCAGACCTTATATTTGCTATGTGCCACTTTTCCTGTGTCACCCAAAGCCATATACAGTATTTTTCCATGAGGCAGTGCAGGACTTCGTCCTCCTTTGTTTCCAAAATCTCTTTCTTAATGCCAGATGACACCCCTCATCCTTGATCTTAACTTAGGAGAAGCTCCTCTCTTCCACATCTGCAGGATTTTATCTAACAGTGTTTATCTAACAGTATCTAAAGGCTGGGAAGGACAAGCAGACCATAAGTATAACTTTTTCTTTTTGGAGGGAAAGCGTGTCCATCTGTCTATGACTGCAGCCTTGTTCCCTTCTTATCTCACCATAATACTCCTCGTGCCAGTACATGTGATGTCTGGATGGATCTGACCCTGCAGGAACCTCTGATGACAACAGAGCATTTTGCAGTCAGGCTACCTTAGACCCTGACTTGGTCAGTGCCTTAAAAGCTGCTTTTGAGTAGTTGAGGGCAAAGACATAGTGCAAGCATGTAATTAGGGCAATAATTCCAAGGTCCAAAGGAGCAGATAGGCCCAAAATGAGGCGAAGATTGATGCAGATACCCTCTCCTTCACAAAGTGGTCTGTGCCAGGCATGCTGGCCAAGCCTCTACCTGATATGTCCTACATTACCTAGCCCCACTAGCATGAAGAGGACATGCCATTCAAACATTGCAGTGATTATAAGTCAACGTATTGGAGAGAAAGGGTCTGCAAAAGCAACCCCTGCCTGGAAGCAGATTGCACAAGGCAGTCTTGTGCATCTCCTTCTACCCTAGTCTTAGTATAAGCACGTCACCTCCTCAGTCTATAGACAAGGGTATCAAGCTGCTCCTCAGTTCATGGTCTCCTGGTGCTAAAACAGATAGATGCCAGCTACAAGGTAGTAACACTGGGAAATTTGTGGTTTGTGATATTTTAATATCCTGAGCAGAGGATTATTTGCTGTTTAGTGTGTTTTAAAATGTCCTCCTTCAGGACGATTGATAGCTTTACTGCTCCTGGGCAGAATAACAAACAGCTGTGCTGTCATAACAAGAGAGATCTTTGGGATCATCTCAGGGCAGCTACTTGGCAACCTTGGAGCCATGGTGGGTCATAGAAACGGTGAGTTGTTGTGGGGTAGATTGCCAGCTGATGCAGGCACTTGCAGCTGTTTAGAGTTCATGTAAAAAAGATCTCACCACTGATTATTAAGGGCAGAAAGGGCAGATGTAAATCACAGTCCTACCACTTGTGTAACAGAGACTCATGATGAATGACCAAAAGTCATAGATGAGATTGGCCAGAGGTACGCAGCTGGGTGGTGGAAAGGCTGCTCTACTTTCACTTGCCAAAGTTGTATTTACATGATGCAGCAGAGAGTTCATCAAGAGGCTGGAGACCAGGTAACCAGATTCTATACGTGTTTACCTCTTGATTGTTTATTCAATAAGGATCGCATCAAAAACCCACTGGAGGCAGTGAGAGAGTCCTGTTGACTTTGCAACAGCCTGAATCAGACCTGAAGTGTTCAGCTTTCAGGCTGTGTTTTAATTTGCACAAGGGGAATTTGGTACCGGTGCTTCCAACAGTCTGTGTCAAATTATGAGCTCACTTTTGAATAAGGGGTTCATCACACATCTGAACTAGTCTGAGGGGGTAACCATTTATAACACGTTCCAACTGGCGGTCCTGCCTGGACTGACACCTCCTCAGAAGAGCTATGGCCCAGGTTCTCGCATTTACCTCCCTCCATGCAGAAATGGTTTCTTGGCCAAGGTGAAGGACAGCATGGCTGGTGAGGATGGCAGAAAAGAGGGAACTGCAGCTCAAGACAATTGGTGAATTCTGAGATTAAACCTTTCTGGATCCAGCTCTGCACAAGCCAAATAAAGATGTGAGCCGTGGTAGCTGGCAACCCTTGCTATGTGTAAAGGCACCAAAGGGAATGATCTGTCAAGCTTAGGCCATGTCAGATGTGGAGCCAGAGCTGGTTTTATTGTCCACTGCTTGCTTGATAGTGAAGATTGTTTGTCTGGTCTATAGAAGATTGAAAATCTAAGTAATATTTTTTGTGCAACAGTATTCTTCCAATGAGAAGAAATACAGTCTCTGATTTGTATTCCTTTGACTTGAAATCATTAATTTTAAATGACTGTTTGTTCTGTTAATTTAGAATCTGGGCAGGCATGGAAACAATTTATTTTGGTTTGTGAAAGGAGCTGAACTTGAGTTTGTTAAGCACACATAGTTGCTTTGGGATGCAGTGTGACTCCCTGCTAGAATGAGATTTCTTATGTGGCAGGAGCTCCACAGTGAGCTCTGTGATGATCTCCTCAGCAGGGGACCTGTTCTTCACCTTCACTGGGCTTTGGAGCAGACCCAATGATAGCTGTATTAGTAAGTCCCCAGAAGTGTGGTCCTCTGTGTGCACAAGATTAGTGAAGTCAAGCAGCAGAGTGGCTTAGTCCTGCCATCATTTGCTGTGCTTAGCCCAAGCTTCCCCACTTCTACAGCTGCTGACTCAATGCTAGCATTCAGCTGGTGGTTCTGAAGCCAGGTGGGATGATGTAGGATCCAGAAACAATAGTAATTCCCACCAATTCTTCCTGGTGTCCAAACCTGAAGCCTACCTCCATCCGCTACTGAAAGGCATGGTTTGCCTCACAGGAACAGCTCCGCACACTCTTTGTGGAAGGTGTGAGGGTGGGATTTGGCCCTACAGCTCACCCACAGCACCATGGGGCACCTGATGATGTGACAAGCTCAAAAGCATATTGCCATGGTCCCCCTGACTGCCACTGGGTGTGAGCACAGACATCTGTATCACATGTCCTAAATGCGTTGGCCAGACACAACACCTAGGAAAAGAGATTGCTTTGTCCTCTCCCTCTCTCACTTTTGCCTGGCATGTGCGCCCCACCAAGTGCCGAGATGTCATATTTTACTCTCACCTCTCCTCAGATTGAAGCGTCAGTCAGTGTCCAGTCAAAGGGCTTCTTCCTGCAGGCTGTTCCCCCATGGGCTCAAGGGCTGTGACAAAGCCAAAGGCAGCATTTCTCTCCCCTTCCTTCCTGATCAACCTGACTGAGGAAGGTAGATCAAACATCAGCTCTGTTGCACCTTCCCTTGTCTCCTCTGCCTAAGTTATTTTCTAACATTCATTAAACGAACTAAGCATTTTTCAGATGTCTGTCTGATAAACAGCAGGGCACAGCCAGCACCAAAGTGACTTTCACAACCACCCCTACATGATGCAACCCAGACAGTGGATTGGTATTCACACAGGAGCCCAGTCCAACACAGACCTTCTGGATGAACTCTTCTTCTCAAATGGGGACCACTTGTCTCCGAACCCCAGTGTGAGCCCTCCTTACCACTACAATGTAGAAGTCCTTGTGCTTCTCCCAGCCTTGCTAGAAACTCAGTCTCACTGCTGGAAACATGGAGACTCTCTTCCAAAAATCCTATCCATGCGGATGCAGATAAAATAGGATTTTGATATCTCTAACAATGCTACTATCCCAGTAGATAAATAATCAGTATTCACTTCTAATTACTTTTGCTATACCTGTGTCTGCCTCACAGCAAATTTCCCAAGACAGAGTTCTGTTAACTTTATTTTCCCTAATGTCTAAGCAAAACCCATTTTTTTGAAAAATGCTTGCTATTATTTGAAAAAGAAAAGGAATTGGTATTGAACAAAAGCTGGATAATGTTGTCTTTCGTGATACGCTGAGCAATGACTTGGACTACAGCAACATTACATGAAGCAAGGATTTGTTTAAATAGCTTTCATTCTCATTTTCCACTGAACCTCAGTAATAGTACATTAAATACATGTAGTTCAGTACCCCAGCACAGACATTTTGTTCTGTAACTCAGAATGTTTCATCTTACCACTCTGAGGATTCTTGCCAGTTGGCAGCTTTGCACATGTGCTAAATTGCTAAATTTTTAGCATTTATCCACTTATCTAGTTTGACACAGCATGCTTGTGCAAGGCAGAGGGATTTGGGCCTGAGAATACAGGCACTGCACTTTCAGGGTTATAGACACTTAAATTGGCACTCTGTAGTCAGAGAGCATGGCAGTGGGCCCCTTGCAATTAAACTGATAAACAGCAAAATATGTTAGAAGCTGGATGAATTGAAACCGTGTCCACCTAAGAGCAGAATCATTTGCAAGAGAGATTGCACTGTCGGGAAGAGCCATAAGCAAAACCTCCCTGATTTACTGCGGACAGATCATCTCCTTTGAAATGAAAGAGTGAATTCACGCCATATCTTTGCACCAGCTATCCAGGGGTTTGAAGTTAGGTTTGGTTCAAAACCAGAAAAGCGTTTGTCTCTGTGTCTTGGATTCAGCTAAGCCGGTGTAGCAATTAGCTGCTGCCAAAGCTGGGGCTGTCCCCTGCACTCATGGTGCCATTCATCTGAGCCACTCTGGGGCCAGTCGAAAGAGCTAACCCAGAAGAAAATGCCTTGCTGGTTTAGCTCCTGACCAAACTCACCCCAGGGGCAGCCAAGAGCAGGCGCTGGCACAAGGGACGGGGCAGGAGCACGTGTCCGGCAGCGAGGAAGACACCTGGCAGCAAGTCTGCTGCTGTCGGGAGCAGACAGCCCTTCAGTCACCTCAGCCATGGTGTCAAACCACGTTCTCAGCACCTGCTGTCCTCACTGCAGGCAGAGTAACTGGATCAGGAGACTGTGGAAGATTTCTAGCCACCACCAGATCAACAAGAGACCCAAGGCCCTAGGCTGCCTTTTGCTTTGAACCAAACCACGCCTTCCTTCCTCTGATGGCTGGTGTCAGAAATGAAAATTAACAATAACCCATGAGCACAAGCACATTAAAGCTGCTCAGCTACTGCGGATACACAGAGACAGGGTCATCTCACCACAGATGGCTGCTCTGAGTATTTCTACCACTGTCTAACTAACCATCCCAGAGACAGCCAGGGCCACCACAGACACCCAGATTCCCCAGCCATGTGTCCACAGGTAGTCCGCAGAGAGCAGTGCATGACGACAACCTGCTGACAGCCTGCCTGGTCTTCGTGACAGCAAATAAAGTGCCTTAACTTTGTAGCAGTGCTGTGCCAAGCTGCCAGCTGTGCTCTGCTCTGGGTGCATGAGGGACCCGGCTTCAAGCGTGCCCGTGCTGCCAGGCTGGCCTCAGAGCAGGGAGCAAGTCTGGTTCTGAGCATGGCCCTGGGTATCCAACACAGACTCAGCTGTCTTCCCGGGGAGGAAAATTGGTTTCTAAAGCCTCTTGCAAAACAAAACAAAACAAAACAAACAAACAAAAATAACAACCAAAAAAAAAAAAAAAAAGAAAGAAAGAAAAGAAAAAAGAAAAAGGAAAAGAAAACAAAAAAAACCACAGTTTTTTATTCAAAAGTGAAAGAGGCTTGTGGCCAAAATTTCCCATTTTGCAGCATTTCAGAGAGCTCGAGTCTTTGTTCAGGACTGAAACTCCAGCCCAATTGGCACAAATCCCGTGGGTTTCAGGGCAGCTCTGATTTCTGTCTCTAGCTTACACTGCTGAAAGCACTGGCTTATGAAAGGTGAACGGCTTCTAAGAGATGGGATAGAGCCAGCCCTGGCCTCCCTTATCACTGTTTTCCAGGGCTTTTAGTGCTAGTGGCAGGTGACTGGCTAGCAGTGGAGAGCACCCACAGTAAAAGCAGAGACCCAAGGACTGCTGGAGATAGTCCTGTCTAAGGTGTGCATTAACATCACAGTAAGACTGTCCATAGGTGCTCTGTAGAGGAGTTGAACCACACCTCTTCTACTGAGCTCTTCACCTTCGTGATAATCCAAGATGCTAGTGAAGTTCAAAGGATTAGTTATCCTCCATGCAAAATAGCATTGCCATTTCTCCCCATGGTAAATAACAGCATTTTACTGACTTTGGATGAAATAGCACTTCTTTTGTTGTTTCAAGCTCCTGAGCTGTACAAGGGGAAAACAAAAACACAAATAAATAATTAAATAAAACCATATTGCTAACAAATCTGTTGTTCTCAACCTTCCCAACCTGCAAAGGTTTGAATGTTAGAATAAATGCCAGCTGGCTCTGATAGTCTGCTGCCAGGTCTGCCTGCCCTTGCCCACCCCAAGGGGAGAGATTCGGTCTCCTGCTCGCTGTGCTGGCCCCAGACCAAGGCAAGCCGGGCCCCGTTCCCAGACCTCCCCGTGCTTCATGGTGCTGTGCAGCTCAGAGCCCTTCTCTGAGCCTCAATTTCCCTATCTGTACCAAAAGAACAAGCCATTGGTCTCTTTGGAGAGTTTCAGGCATGCAATACAACAATAGAGAGAGGGGCGGATGAGGACTAGCTGCTGCTCTATATGCAATGGCCTGAGCTAGAGAGCCAAAGAGAAATGGGCTCAGGCCACCTCCGGCTCTGTTTTTGGAAGTAAACACCCTCATTGCCGAGGATATACAAATCCAAACCTCCTTTCTCCTGCACTGCTGCTTGTTTTTGTACAGCGCCAGTGAAAATGACAATTTTTTTCATTTGAAAACAAAAGTGCTTAGCTGGCAAGAAAAGCTCCATTAAAAAGGCAATGGAAGCTGTCACATCTGTACCGCCTGAGCACCATCTGTCTCCTAAGTTTATTCTGAAAGAAAACAAATCCCATCCAGTTCTCGTGTTATATATCAGTAAAATGCTTAGCAGTGGCACTAGGAGAAGGAACAAACACATTTCAATTAGACAACGGCATCGTAAAACACCAGCTCAGTAAATAAAAACCTGGAGGTTAACATTTGTAGAGATTAAGTAATCTGTTAAGTAAAGTTTACCATGGCATGTTAAGCTTTTTCTAATACATAGTTATGTACATGTAGCATCCAAAATAGGCTTCTTGTTTTTCCTATCAGGCTGTTATTTTTGCTTTAGAAATATGTGACTGACTCTGAAGAGTTACCTGAGATTCAGAGACTGGTTTTCCCATCTTATATTTTGGGAAATGAGCCTCAGACAAATGCAGTCTTGCAAAGAAACATCTTCCACAACACTCGAGTAACAACTGGTCCAGATCCTCCTAGTGCAAGTACTCCCAAAGAGCTGCTGAAACCTCCTGGCTGCTGAAGCATCCCAGCACTGCCACACTCTTGCTCCTGTACTGCCGGTTCTGCTTCCTCTCTTCCACTGCTTCTGCATCACTCTTCCCCCACATGAGCTGAGAGATTATCTCAGTTATTCCAACTGTTGTGCTGCACCATATTATACATAATCAAAGCTAACAAAGCACGCTTCACTGCTTCCATTGTAATCTGGCACTGAAAGCTGAAGATCCTAAATGAACAGTGCTTAAACTGATGTCATACTCAAGGGAGTTTGGAGGGGGGAGAAAAGGGGGGGAGGGAGAAATAGAGCTGTAGATTTTACACAGCTGATTTTTTTATTATTATTATTATCATTAGAAAACTTCATAGAAGTACTGATAGGATGGGATGGGAAGAAGTTGTGATTCTGGGGGTGTATCAGTCTTGGTATCTTTTTGATATGCAGCCTTCTTAGACAGATATCCCTTGGGACACCTCGGATTATGAATGCAGATTTACCTGGCACTGTGCTCATACAAAGCCCTGCATAGCCCTGCAAATTTATTCCCTTATGATGACACAGGCAAGATATAGTCTTCCGCACTAAACATCATGATTAATACAGTGGTGTCTTGAAGGCATCCATTTCAAACAAAATGAAAAGAAAAAGAATGAAAAGACTGTAAAGTAGAGCCCACATTATACATAGTCGCAGCTTATTTCCCCAAGCAGACAACCCACCAGCTCCAGGGTGGATGATAAATAAGGCCATAGTGTTGGCTATAGCCTTAAGCAAAAAGCCCATCTGCCCTCCCAAGACTGCAGCAGTCAGTGCACAAAGATGCTCTCAGGCCAACCACTGAGTGGGTAAGAGGAATGGAAATCCCTTGCCCGATGGTTAGCAGAGAGGGGGCCAGCACTGATCCTAATCCAGTGTCCAAATGGTGAGAGCAAGCACTAGTTAAGCAGGAGCAGTGGCTGAAGATGTTCTCTGCACTAGGGCATGCCCTGGCCCTGCCCCTCTAACTGGGTTTACATCTGAGAGCATCTGCCAGTGGGTTACAGATATGTGGTCCCAGTCACTTCTACCTTTTTGGCCACTCAGTATCACTGCAAGAAACTAAGAATACACGGCATGCCCGTGAAATGGCATTCCCCTCCCATAGCTGTCTTTCCAGGTGCTACTGGGGTCCGCATCACCCCAGGTGAGAGCAGCTCTCTCAGTGAGACACTAAAAGTCTGGCACCCTGGGGACCCTAAGGACATCTCCAAGGAGTAAGAGAGCAACAATTTCCAAAACATGAACGACCAAAACTCTCCACATCGTGGCCCCACTCTTACAGACTTTTAAGACAGTTAGTTCTTTTGATAAATTAATGGTCGCATTCCCTGATCCTCTCCCAGATGCTGGAAAGGCCAGAAACTTAGCAAGTTTTCATGTCATTCCTTTTCAGCAGGCTGAGAAACATTACTTGGCTTCTCGCAGTTTATGTGAACCACAGCAACTCTTCCCCATTACCATCCTCTAGTACTGCACCCAGGGATGTACATTCCAGGGGCAGTTAGAGCCTCACTGCAAGCGCAGAATAATCTCCCAAAATCTAGGCACATGTTGCCCAGAATGAACAGCAGAGCCCCTCTGTGTACTGTAGACTATGGCACACAGCTGAAGAGGCCAATCTCCCTCTTATACAGGGCAGCATTAAACATAGTCGGCAAATTTTGGGAAAAATTCATGCACCTCTCTGTAAGGCATCATGCAAAGGTGATACCCACGTGTGCACATGGAACTTCCACCCAGCACCTCAAGTGTTAATATGCCACAGCAGAAACGAGGTAATCTCTGAAATGAGGACAGCGCTCCAAGAACAGATTGCTCCAGGGTTGCCCTTTGGTTCCCAAATGCTGACAGACAGCAGATTGATCACTGTGCGGTTTGAATTTCTCTCCTGACAATTCAGGCAGGCGAGGGCCAGGAGCTCTGCAAATGCGTAATCTGTGTCTGGCACTTGCTCGCTCCGTACTGAACCGTGATAAAACCTTTGGAGCAAGCTGCTTCTCCTCTGGTCAGTTAGCATTCGTATCCAGCTGAACTCCTGGGGTGATAAGTACAGCAGACCTCCTCCTCTGAGGCAGATAAGTAAAACATACTGTAAAGAAAAGTGCAGGGTATCAGGACATCTCTCCCAAAGGGGCTGTCAGCAGCTGAGTGCCGCAGTCCCTGCACACTGAACGTGAGGAAGGAGGGGTATTTTTTTCTAAGAAACCTCTGCTCCCTCTCTGCCATCCTCATCAGTAACTGATCCGTTTTTATTTCCTCCTTCCCTCTGGCTTGGTGTTCAAAGAGCCATACCTTGACACAGGCCCCAGCAGCATCTTCGCTAATTCTCAAAGTGCCACCTACAGTTTGTGCGAGTGCATGCGTGAGAGTGCGTACATTCATAGGCAGAAACATGCTATGAATATATCCATATACACACACATACAAGTACCGAGAAATGAGCGAGCCAGCCCACAGCTCACACATGAGAGGATAGACATCAGCCTGGAAATGCTTCTGCACGTCTGGGGAAGGTGGCAGCAGGTCGTCTAACTCCTGGAGAGACCAGGCGTTGATCACATGAGCCTGCAGGAGTCCTTCCCTTGCAGGGAATGAAATAGGGTAGCTCCGACTGCACCATGTACAATTTGTGAGTGGTCCTCAGTCTCTAGCTCAAAAAGCACAGCATAAGGGATCTGGTAACTGTTGTCCTCCCTGACCAAATACAGCAGCGGATCTGTCAGTACCAGCTCCCCAGAGGTGCCAGGCAAATGTTGGCAAGTGGGAGAAAGAGCTAGCAGGCAGCAGTGCGACGGCTTCAACAGTTGCAGTGACTTAGCAGTCACCACCACCTCACCCCATGTCCCCACTAACCAAACGAAACAAAAGGGCCCTGCACAGTGGAGAGGGCTTTTCAGAGAGCAGGGAAGGCAAAGAGGGCAAAGGACATGAACGCAACAGCTGAGGTGCTTGGGGTTTAACTAGAACTGGCTTTCTACTGCTTTCCTTCTTCACTTATTTTCAAGGAAAAATATCCAGATTTATAGAAAATATAAAAGGTTTTCAAAACAAACAAACAAAAAGCCTGCTCTCTACTCCCTAAATATGATTGAAAGAGAATTTTTTTAAAAATCATTTTCTTATAGAGATACTTTAGGAGAAATAAAAGAGGACTTTACAGGTCATATGTTCTACAGCTGTCAGGTTAGTTGGGATGCTCACAAGTGCCATCCCTAGATCCATGGGAAAAATAACAACCAAATGCTCTCAGGCAGGGCTTTCCTTGGAGATTTTCCTCCTGCTTCATCTGGGTATTTCCACAAGTCTTTGCAATGGCTTTTCCTTTTCCTTTGGGTTTCATCCATCCCAGAGAAGGCTGTGATGGATTGACACCATCAGGGAATAACACTGACCAGATTTCAATCAGCGTATGGGCAGACATCAAACAAGCCCTCTGCATTTGCTGAAGACCCTGGTCCCAGCAGGAAAACCACACTCAGGCTTGAGCAGATGTTTACAGGAGAAGACCCTGGAGAGGCTCGAGTGCTCTGCTCTGGAGCTACTCATCCTCTTTGCTCCCTGCTCCAACCAATCCCAGAAAAACCACCACTACTCTCAGTTTGGACATGGACACACTTGAAAATAGTTATTTGCAATGATTTCACCCTTACTGACAAGAAAACAGGAGCAAAGAATTGTTTTTAAATGCTCCCTGTGGCTAAAAGCCCAAAAGCAGCTGGCCTCTGGCCAGGCTATGAGAATGAACAATAATATTTTGGGGCAGAAGCGGCTCTGAGCCCAGCTTCTTCCTGCCATTATTTCACTCTTTAAAATGCACTTAAATGGAGAGTTTGCTAACTAACTGGATGTCTTTCAGTTTGACTCTTTGCTTTGGCTCATGATTTAATAGATATACAGACAGTGAATTCCCAATAACCACTTCAGCCATCAGTCATTGCTCTCACCAGTCAGTTGGTTTCTCTCTCCCTCTCTCTCCTTCTCTTTTCATTTCTTTCTTTCTTTCTTTCTTTCTTTCTTTCTTTCTTTCTTTCTTTCTTTCTTTCTTTCTTTCTTTCTTTCTTTCTTTCTTTCTTTCTTTCTTTCTTTCTTTCTTTCTTTCTTTCTTTCTCTTTTTCTTTCTCTCTTTCTTTTTTCTTTCTTTCTTTTTCTTTCTTTTTTCTTTCTTCTTTCTTTTTTTCTTTGCTGTAAGTTTAATCCTTCTGTGGGAAAGGGAAGATGGAAAGATGGAAGACATTTCTTCCTTTCTGTGCATAAGAAATGTTTTTATTCCAGGTTTTAACTGATTTATTGCCTTTTTAAGAAGTAAACAAAATGTTAAAAAGTCAAAATCAAAGATGAAATATTGAGGTTGCCCCAACTCCTTGTTTTTTTCCAAATCTGATTTTAATTTCTGTTCCAAAACACCAAGCAAGAAAATCATTTACAAGTCTGCAAAACTCTCACAGAAACGGAAAAAAAAAACATCTGCACAGAGCCATCTGGAAAACTACGATGTCTGCTCCAGCTCATAATTCTGTGGGTCAGACTTGGCCTCTTCACCAGTGAGGGCAGGAGCCAGCTCCATCCTGCAGGTGATGGGACCACATTGACTCCTCCGGCAGGAGGTCTGGTTCCTACGGCAGGTGGCCATGGTGGCATGGGATTTGTCCTGCACTGTCCCGTGCTGACAACACACAGGACACAACATCACTGAAGGCTGACCCAACACCACCAAAAATGGCAAGGAAAGCTCCTTCAGGGTGGGCTTGGCAGCATTTGGGGTTCGATGAGCATTTAAATGGCTTCTTCTGGCATAGGCTGTCAGCACTGTTGAACAACACAAGAATAACTAAACAGGCCTTTGATTTATTATTTTTTATCTGCAGAGAGTTATGTATCTGGCAGATCTTTGTCAGGCACACTGCTCTCCTGGTCTTTTTCTGCTAGAGAGAGACATTTGGTGGGGGTGGAGAGAAGCAAATTGAAAATGCAAAAGGAAAATTTGACCAGACTACTCCCACTCTTTGAAAACCCAAAATACATGCGTATACGAGTGAGCTGGCTAGATGGGAGCTTAAATCCCTGATGTAGGTAGAGTCACCCAGCAACATCCTTATTTGTACCCTTCCTTCTTCCCTCTGCCTAACTCTTGACTTGGAGCCTCACAGCCACTGGCTCAGAGAAAAGGGGGAGCCCTTGGTCCGGGAGCTCACAGAGGATCATCCCACAGACTCACCACCGCTTGTCTGAAGGAATCTGCTGTCCTCTGGTCTCAGAAGCTGAGCCAGCCTGTCCTGGGAGGTGTTGCAGATGAAACCAGCACGTGTAGCCAAAGGTCCCCGTGCATTTAACACCAAAAGTGTGTGGAGAATTTGCTCAGCCCAATTGTTGCTGCAGAGCTGAAAGGCAGAAAGACAGAAAAATAGACTTGTGGAAAGCCTAGCTGCCTTGTTTCTGAGGAAAATGTGGCTTTTACATTCATGCTGCAATCCTGTACGCCTCTGCTGAAGCTAGTGCCTCATTTCAGCAGAGCCTGTTGCAGTGGGTGAGGGCAGGAGGGTAAGAGAGTTCCTATCAATTTTCTGAAACCAGGTATCTGAGTACAAGAGACTACAAAAGCCTTTCAAATAGGGGACAGACTGCAGAGATGTCACAGAAGGAACAGAGATCCACATGAAGCTCCAACACAAAAAGCCTTTTTTGTTCTTAGAGATCATGGTCAGCCAACCATGGCAAACAAGCCCACAGGAAATTAGACTTCATTAATTGCAGCTCTTACACAGGGATTCATAGTGTGCTGCACTTTATGGTAGGACTGAGATATCCCAGCTGGCTCAATGGGTGAGAAGGTAGGCTGGAGCTCAGGAATAAGGTGAGGAACCACCTGCAACAGCTTGATCAAAAGGAAAACCATGGTCCAGTGCATCTGGTGACCTGGATCCAAATCCTGGCATGGCCACAGAGCTGCTGTGTGGTCTTATACAAACCCCCTCACCCAGTCTGCTAGTTCCGTTCATCAGCTCCTACTGATGATCTACCTGCTCCCTGCTACCACAGTGACTTGCACAAGAGATTCCTCTTAGGAGAAGCCTCTAAAAGCTGCTGCAATGGAAATAAAACAACAGGGGAGACAAGGGAACAAGGTCATGGTTTGAGGGGCAAATTTTGCATCAGAGGCAGCAGTTCACTGCCTGCTCAGAACTGATGGGCTGTCTGAGCTGGCTTTCTTCAGCAGAGACCAGTTTCTTGATCTGGCCCACTCATGGAAATGGCTCTTCGTGTCCCTGTGTCTGAACTGGCAGGATCGGGACCTTCTCCTTGCCTCTTCGGACACCCAGCAAACGTGCTTTGCATATATATAAACAGTGCATGAAAATGTACGTGGGGAGGAGTGTGCAAGGCTGAACACACAGCGGGAGAAGAAAGGAGAACATGAGAAGCCAGACATCTAACAAAAGAGGAGGAAAAATGATCAGGCAAAGCAGTGAGATGAGAGAACTGTTATTAGAGGCAAAAAGTGAAAAGAGGCAAATTAAACACTGGCTCAAACCACAGTAAAAATAGCACAGGAGGAAAAGGAAAAAGAAAACACCTGCAAAGGAACAAACCTGGTGTTCTGCAGGAGGTGCTATCACACTCACACATCTGCTCTGCCAGCTCCACACAGAACACACTCTGGAAATTCACTGCAGGGCAGGGAGTGTCCCAGGGCTGCCCACCCAGCCAAGCCCCAGGCTCTCTGGTGGCTGCAGCTGGACCAAGTGAGATATCAGACCTGGGGGCTATTTCTCAGTCACTGCACTTAGTTATTTGCATTAAGTATTGAACTGAACAAACAAACAAACAAACAAAACTACCTTAGCAGATGAGCTCTCTGGTTGATTTCTGAAACATCATCACCTCCCCTCATCCACAAAAGGAGATAGGGTTTGGGCCACTGTGACTAAATCCAGCTGAAAGCAAAATCTAAATCCAGAGATATGATTAATTGCTCCGGAGTTCTTCACATAACAGTCTCAGGCAGGAGTATCTCTAGCAGGATATCTCAGAAGGTTGTTTAAGATGGATTCAAGCCCCATGTACTTACATTTGATTTACATCCTGGTCACAAAATTAAGGCTCAGAATAAGATCAAAATCCAAACTTCATCTTGGGACACGACCTTCCAGGTCTGCCCCATATCTAGCTGGATTCACAACAGCAGACTGCATTAATCTTTGGGGACAGCAAAAAGCACTGGAAGCAAAGAAAAGCAGGAATGTAGGTGTAAGAGAGAACTATATGATACAGGGTGCAAAGCAATGATAACGCATTACTTCCAAAATCACAGTTGATCAGATGCATCTTGGGGTTGTCTCCCCAGCCGCTTCCCAAAGAGATGGCAAGGCATGCTGAAACCTGCCAGGCTGCTAACGACAGGCAGGGTGATGGCTCCTAGACCATGCCAAGTAACCCGACTTCATGCAAGCGCTGCTCATGCTGACAGGCTCTGGAGAGTCAAACGGCTCTAGCACTGGATCAGACAAGGCAGCCTGTGAGCACTTTTCTTGTGACCCGGATGGAAGGGCTCTGGCCACACTTTGGTTCTGCTGTCACTTCGCTTACTGCACTTCCCTGCATTTCCAGATGTGCACACACTCAGTAAGCTGGAGATCTGAGCAGAATGAAATAGTGTGAGAAAACAAAGCCCTACGATTCTTATGTAGATGCAGTCATGAAAATGCAATTTTTGCTTTGATGTTCTATTATCCTGATGATCTCTGGATATAAATACATGCTCCATCAGCTAATCGTAGGTGAATCCAAATGCCAGCATACCAGCTATTTGCTTTAACATGAACATAGGTCCTTGGGAAAAAGAAAAGCCGTGTTTATGTGCTTGCGTGTTAATAACTGAGTTGGATATTTAAGTTGGAGATGGCAACATCTACTAAACATTTCGTGTCATGGTTTTATAGCTAGGGCTCACACTATGACCTTCTTAAAGAATACTAGTTTCACCCCTAACCCAGCCTCCTCTCCTCCTTCCACTGCAGGCTGCGTTGCTGCTCTGCTTTGCGAGCTCTGTAACGACGTATTTACTGATTCAGCTGACAGTTGGGGAAGGTTGATCTGACCTTGCTGTGTGCAAGCTGTCTGGGTAGGGAGCCTTCTGGGGACCACGTGTGTCTGGCTAACATGGCCTCCCCACGCGGTAAGCCTGCCACTTCCAGAGTTAATATTCACACCCACTCTCTGCAGGGCTTGCAAATACCCAAGGAACAATTAACCTGCTACAAATGCTTGTTTCATCATTTTTATCCAAGGTGTTGACAGGAAAAATTTGATGTTTTCCTACTTGGCTTAGATTAAGAAGCACTGAAGTCTACAGATTTAGTGACGAAATGCTTCCTAAAAGAAATTCTCTAACAATGAGTCCTCTGAACAACCTCTCCTCACCCTTTGGTTTTCATGCAGTGAGGAATTTAAATTTCCCATGACTTAGACCTATTCCTGTGAGGGAAATGCCCTTTTAA
Source organism: Chauna torquata (assembly GCA_013399475.1). NCBI lineage: Eukaryota > Metazoa > Chordata > Aves > Anseriformes > Anhimidae > Chauna > Chauna torquata. The sequence continues at coordinate 181,813 of VXAL01019451.1, read as the reverse complement.
AACACACTGATACCTAGTGACTGATGCAGCTGCTTTGCACTTAGAAAGAAATAGTTAAAAGAAATGCATTAAATGACGGAGCCAGACCTGCTGTCTCAATTCTTTTGAGTCAATCAGCGCATTGCTGCTGCTGTAAATCAAAGGCAATTCAGCAGTATGACACCATGTTATTAAGCAGGTACTGCCCTGCAAAGGTAAGTGCACCTGAGTAATAACTGTAAGAATTTATTCATAGTTTATAATCTCCCAATGTTTTGTGTATAGTCTAATTAGTCAAACACATTATTTTAACTGACATATATAAGCTAAGTACCAAAGATGCATATGAATAGACATATACTGTACATATGTAGATACATCACGTGTACTTATTTATTTCAGTGCACAAGATGACGGAATCATTGTTACAGCTCATATAAGGCTGGATGCTGCTTTCTATAGAACATGCCAACTTCTGTTTGAAAACCACTTGATATTAGCCTTAGAAATTCTGAATATATGTCAGTTCTTGAGGAGCTGCAAGAAAGCAACTTATATTCAAGTTAAAACTGTTCCTCAAGAAATATGCACATTCTGAATAACGTGATTTTTCAGACCAATGTAACTGAAAGACTGTGGAGCACAAAAAATAAATATGCTAAAGAAAAGAGAGCACCCTGAGAATACTTGTATTGTTCACTACCAGATAGGAGTGAAGTATTAGTGTATGTTATCATCACTGTTTGCTTCAATGTCATATTGGAAATGAAATAAGGCTTATGATTGTAGGAAGTTTTTTCTACAAACCCATAGCTTACCATGAATTTGTCCACTGTGGTTCTTGCTCTTTAACTACTAAGCAGGATGCTCAGCAGCAGAAGCATGTCTTTACTGAAAAGCCAGAACATGGCTGAGATACCCTTTCTGGTTCAGTATTCCAAGTCTTTTCAAGAACTATGTCCAACCCAGCTGCATCGCGCACTTTTCTGCAGTAGAGGCTCGTGAATGCATTAGCTCCAGTATGTATGTTCTCAGCATCAGGAACCACAGAAACACCTCGTAAAAGTCAACAGTGAGCACAAGATGCCTTACCCTCAGTGAAAGTGGGATCAACCGCATCTTTCTTCGTTCAACAGCATAATCCGCACTCCACATGAACTGGCAATGTTATCACCTACCAGATCCTTTGTATTGAAGACCAGAAATAAGCATAGCTATAGAAATACTGTGATCAAGAGATGGCTCTGAGAGCACCTTTCCCTGAAGGCTGGATAAAGCAATGGAGTTCAGCTATTCAAACCAAAGGTTTATGGCTCAAAGAATAAAGCAAGGTCTTTTTTTGTTTTGTTTTTGTTTTTGTTTTTCTGCCAACTTTACCTTCAATCAGTGCATCAGGTGCTGCACCAATTCCTTAGACCCATGATGGGAAGCACCTTGAATGCTGAAAACAGTGGGAGCTGAACTAGCAATAAATCTTTGTTACAGCGGCTGTCTGAGGGAACTGGCAAGTTTGTAAGTACTAACACTTGTATGTCTGTGGTCTGTGCAACTATGCTGTGTATGCACATGAGCAGTGAATTCCACGTTAGAGGTTTATATAGATATATACACGATATATAAACACACGGACCGAAAAGATGTATTTTCCAATGTAACACACAGCCACCCCATATGACCTAGATAATTCAAGGGCAGGAAAGCTACATTACACAGTATCGTTGCTGATAACAAAGCAATAATCCCCTTTCTGAGAGGAAATGACAGGTTTGAAATTGCCTTGTGTTCCCAGGCTTTAAACTTGGCAGCATGTCGGTTCTTGTAAATGTTTCACTCCAGAAGAGCCTGGCTATCCATTATTAGCAGGTAATTCACTGTCAAGCACGTGGGCAACAATATTTGGACATAGACGATGAGGCACCAGCTGTTAGGCTGCTGCAGCTCCCTGCGTGTTAAAGATCAGGGGATTTTCTAGCAGAGGAATTCATTCCATGTATCAGGGGTATGGTACTCACTATTCTGGTGAGTACAGTAACTTGAACAAAGGCTGGGCCTTGCACTCAATCTCTTACCTGTTCAAGGTAAAGCCCCACTGTCCCCTGTCCCATGGTCGGTGGGAAAAGAGCTTATTTTACAGTAAAAAACATGGGGAGAGGAGAAATATGAGTGCTCAAAATTCACATCAGCCAGAAAATCACTGTTGCGCTGGTTAAAGTAAATGTGCCTGCTACCTCAGCAGTCTTCCCTGGCAGCTGACTTGAAGGGGGCATTCTGGTTGATGTTAGTTTCCGATAAACATACAGTTCAATTCTTCCATAAATCTCTTTTTTTTAAAACCAAGTAGTTATCACTAACGAACAATTACAAATAACTTCATACATATCAGCATGCTCTTAAACAGGAAATGACTAAGTTCATTGTACAATTTATCTGCTGCAAAATATTCAGTCAGTTCTTCTATTTATAACGGTATCTTGCTTAACTAATTAGCAGCATTAGCATTTGCAGGCTGTTCTCTAGTAAGACCTTCATCTCCTGGTCTGGCCCTGGATATTTTGGATGATATTTGCATTAGCTCATGAGGCCTTTCTTCTAATTGTGTCCTCAGTACATCAAGATTAGCTCATCTCTTGCCCACATCCTTTTCTCATAGCCAACATTATTCTGCCACGAAGTCACATCTGGATATACACATGGCATAATGACACATAGTACCAAAATCCTGGCCAAACTCACCACCGTCACAACAAAGCCTCACTCCTAATGGAATCTCCAATTCCTTTGCAGAGCCATCACAGAAGTCTCGAGCCTTTCAGCAGGCATAACATCAGATCTTTGCCTATGTCTGAGTGGTAGAGAGAAAAGAAAAATCTTTCCAGAGTAGATGGGGAAAGCCAAATTATTCTGAACACCTACCAAGAGCAAGACTGATGCTTCAAAAAGAGGTTTTGATAGCAGATTGAAGCAAAGGAAGGGAGCAAGGAGGAACAAGTACTAAAATATTTCTCTTTGCTGGGTTGCCTGCCCTCTAGGAAGTAATAGACTGAGATTCACTGGGAGCCCAGTTTGGACTGCGAGGGCAAAAGCTGTGGAGCAAGCGAGGTCTGCCTGGGGAGAGATCAGAAACCTTGTGGAGCTGACAGCAGTGCAGTAAAGGAGAGGAGGAAATTCCACCGCACATTTGACGCCCACAGAGCTATGAAACTGTGCATGGAATAGAAGTCAGGCAGCTCTTCAAAAATGGGTGGGGAAATCCAGCACAGATACAAGCAGTGCTGGTGGTTGTTTATGAAGGTAGGACCTCTAAGAAGAGGGCTGCTAGCATTTGCATTGCCAGAAAGTATGCAGAAAGCACTGCACTGTGCTCAGGCTATTTACATGCTGATTTTCCTGGCTTCAGGAAGTGTTCATGCTGTCCCTCTGAGAAGCTCATTCTGTATTTATAAGGCTTTATGAACTTGCAAAATCTTTCAGAAATTCTGATCTGTGCATAATTTCCAGTGCTTTTCTTCCAATGCTTTTCCTCTCCATAAAAATGTGTTATTAACTTCTGAAATCTTATCGCACGACTGTTAAATTCAGGGGAGGTTTCAGAGCATTGAGTCTAAATGTTGGAAACTGGTCCATTGGAACTAAAGGATGAAAATGTTCTGGGAGACAAGAGAGGGCTGGAGGATTATAGTTGTTCTGTGTATGAAGAGAAGAAAATTGGAATCGTTCAACAAAGCAAACAGACAGCCTTCTGTTCTTTACTCACAGGAGTAAGGTACAGTGATGTCAAAGATCAAAAAGGGAGAAGAAACAAAGTCCAGTAATGCATATTCTCAGGGCATGTTTTTTGTGACCAATATTTAATCTGCATCCAAGCAAATGCACGCAAGCGTCCAAACTTTCCCCAAAATGTCACCAGGTTCCTAGTGAGCACATCTGTCACACATCACAAACCACAGCCCACAAGGCCATTTCCCAGCCTTCCCAGGTTCTAGACATTTGTGGATGCCAGATGCAGAACAGAGCATTTGTATTCCCTTGTGTAATGAAGACCAGAGGATACCAGTTGGCACATCTTACATCCAGGAAGTAATTCTGATTAGTACCAGCTTATCACAAGGAAAGTCATCCAGTTGTAAGAAAAAGATCACAAACTCTGGGGAATCTACTCTGTCCCTCATGTGTGTTCCAGGACTGGTTGCCTTCTTGCTGAAGATTTGAACTCTGCCTTTAGATTACTCTTTGCTAGCTTTGGAAATTGTGGAAGTCCCTGGTCGAAATTCTCCAGCCTTTGAGATAGGAAGGAGTTGAGACCAGCTACTTATAACAGCATTTCTAGCTTGAACATCTCTGCATCTCTGAAAATACTACCAATTTTGACAGGTTTTCAGTACGGTAGTCCACCTACAGAGCTCTGTCATCTCGCTTGCTGAAGCAAACTATAAAGGAGAGATTTCCTTTGGCTCAAGACAGATATCTGAAGAGTGGCAAAGTCTGTCCTTCCTCAGGCATCCCAGCCAGCAGGGAATAGCCTGAGACTCCACAGGCTGTTATATTGAATCAGTGGCCAGAAACAATTAGAGAGCTCAGCTGGGTGTTTCTTCAGCCTGCATCCCTCAGACAGCCTGGCTATCACTGGCAGTAAGAGGCAGAACAGCCTCTCTCTCAGATGCATTGCTAAAAAGCATCTTCTCCTCCCCTGACACGAGGTTATCGCTGGTTGTGATCCAGATGACCTAGTGATACAGAGGGAAGGAGAACAGTAATAAAGTCCGAATCAGTCAAACAAGCCCATCTCCAGCCGCTCCACCACTGCCCGCAGCACGCAAGCTGCCAACTCAGACAGTGCTCTGCTCCCAGCACCTTCTCCCCTCACTGTGCGGTCTTCTCCAGTGCAACACCTTCCTGCAGAGGGGCACCTCCTCGCCAGCACAGCCGGGTACCACATGTGTCTGGCTGCAACGCTCAGTTTCTTTAAAGATACGCAACAGGGGCTCATGCGTACATGTCAGTCCATGCAAGGAAGGAAATGCTGGAGCTGCGGTCATTGCAAAGTTTGGAGCAAGTATTTTGTGCAAAGCCCCTCCTGGGGCAGGCGGCCCAGAGGAAGGGCTGGGGACCTGTCTGGAGGGCTCCAGCAGCGAGCTGCAAACCATCGCCTTCCCACCACACCCTCTGCCCCGTGTTGCACTGAGTGTTTTGCAGATTCCTACAGCTCAAGACAAACTCCTGCCTTCATCCCCACACTGGATCCCATCATGCTCCCCTGCAATTAGACTTTGTCACTCACTTTAAAAACAGCAACACTGGGGCTTCTCGCTCTTGTGACACTACCGATGGAACAGGGAAGAAACCCCAGCACTGGCCTGCACCTTGGGCATGCCACCAGACCTGGCCCCGAGCCCCCAGGAGCACTGATGAAGGCACTTTCCCCAGGTCCCTCAGGTGCCACACAGCCCGCTCTGCCAGCCCAGCCTGGGGACCTCATGCACCAGGAAGGAACAAAGCGGGGAGGTCTGATTTTGACTCTTCCTACCTGCAGCATGGAAATATAAGGGCTGTAGAAGTAATCCGTATTTTAAATCAGTTGGTGAAATCTTCCTCTGGGAAGTCACAGCCAGTCAGATAAATTTGGAATAGGCATTAGAAAAAGATGGATGTGGCAGGTTTGATTAATCCAGGTGCTTTTCTTGAATAACGATAATTGGGGTTTAGCATGGCTATATGTACAAAATCAAATTTAATCAGCAAATGGACTGCCTCCAAACTTACTGCCAACCCACCCTCACATTCTTCTAGGGCTACTGGTATAATTTCATTGAAATTGGATTTTTCACCCTGAAAATTTATTTTTTCACCTCTGATGCCATTTTAATCCTTTCCTTTGCAGAACTCACATTTGGAGTTTCATTCGAAGAAGTGAGGGCACAAAAGGTCAGTGAACTCCAACTCACCTATGGCTACAAGATTCTCCTAATCCACAGTTTAGAAAGAGAAAACAGCAGGGCAATGCACTGACCCTCAGCTGGGTCTGCTAATGTGAAAATACACCTGTACATTCAGACTACAGGAATCGACTGCAGCAGCCCAAGGGGCAGCCCTGACCTGGTAACTGCAGTTGGCCTTAGACACCAGTGGCTTACTCAGTTACAGCAGATGCTATATGGCTCATTAGTACTGTAGCACATAGGTGTAAGTGCAATTGCAGTAATTACTCATCTCAGCTATCCTAAGCAGGAACACATGAGCACCATCCCTTTGGACAGCCAGAGGACCTCAGGAGGACCCCTGAAGTGCATCCCGCTCTTGTGATGACATGGAAAGATCATCAGAGATTCTCCAAGTGGTTGCGAGGCACCTTCAGGGCACTCACTTTAATATTACTTTGTTATTTGTTTACCTGACCTATGAGCTTGTGTGGGTTGATATGCAGCCTGCTGCCCCACCAAGTCAACACAAGCCAAACTGTCCTCTAAGAGAAGAGTAAATCCAGCAAACCAGAGTCAAACCTCCCTGGCCAAGACTTGGTAGCTCTGACTTGCCTCCAGCTCCGAGATCTGCTAGAAGACCTGTGGCATCCCAACATGCTTGGTTTGGCTCCAGCCTTCAACTTGCTTGCAGACCCCAGTCCTGGTTCCTGACATCCAGACAAGCTCTGGTTAAAGGACTGGATGCAAGGATGTCTGGGAGCGAGAGGAATTGAGCCAGGACCCACAGAGAAAGCTTCTGTGCAAACAGCTCCCCTCAGCTGAGAAGCTGTAAATCAGGGAGCTGCTCCCACACATTGCTGCAAGTGTGAAGTAAGGAGGCCTGGGAGGAGATAAAATAATCATATAGGAGGTCTTGAAAAATATCTTCACCCTTATATTCAAAAATCTGTAATTCTGAATAAAGATATGGGAAAAAAATATAGGTCAATATACATATATACATTCCTCTTTAAGTAACTGTCATGCAATGTCTATTGCAGAATTCCCAACTCTTGCTGTCCACACAGTACACTAAGGTTTGTATTCTGAATATTTTACTGAATCTATTTCACAGCACCACTCCTGCAGATTTTGATGGTTTTTTTGAGGATTTTTGAGGTTTGTCCGAGGGTGGGCTGCTGTGGCATGAGCCTGAGTCCTCGGATCTGCTAGTGCTCTGGAAGAAAGACAATTCTACCATTTTCTGTCTGTGCATTTCCTCTGGGTTTGCATCTCTGTTCTCTTTGGGTGTTTTGTAATTAATTTGTAATTTATTGCTTTATGAGGAAGTTTGCAAGTATTTTTTTATAATGAGATGGGCAAAAGCCAACTCTGGGGTAACAGCTCAGGAATCTCCTTGTATTTGTATATGGGAGAAATTTTCTGCTGGTGTTTCTTGGATGATTAAGCCCTTAATTTACAGGCAATTCTTTTTCATAAATATTAAATGACCATCCAAATAACAAACTTTCATATGAAGTTTTGGTTCTTAATTTAAATAAGCCACTGACTCTTATACCAATAAATCTAATCCAGTGTCTTAAAACAAAAACCCCTTACCTCACAGAAAGTGTCCTTAAAGATTTATCTGGGTCTCTTTTAACACCTGATGTTTACTTGCTCTGTTCTGCAGAAGCTATTGAATTTGGATCCATTCAGGCCAGCAGCTGAGTCAGCTGTTTCCTTTCTCAAGACACAGTTGGTGTCCTTTACCACCAGGTAACCTGGCTGGCATCATCAGTAGTGATGTTTTAGAGGAAGTTTTTGGCTCTGCACAAGTCTTTTCTAATTCTTGGCCACAAAGGGAAACGCTTACACCTGTCCATGTATATGCTTCAACATACACAAGCTGCTCGTCCCAGCTTGCATGAAGCACTAACTGGGTCTGTGGCTAAATGATGATGAGGGAGCTGGATGCAATGTGAAAAATTAATAAAATTAATAATAATTAAAAATTAATAAGGATTGCAAGGGCTGTTTCCCTCGCTATTTCCATCAGAAAACAGGACAAGTGCCTGCACAGTCCTGGCAATTGAGAACCAGGTTCCTGGCTTGTAAATCAGGAGCTGCATTACGTGGGTATTTAGAGATTGTGGTCACTATTCATGTCTACAGATGTGGCGGTACTAAGGGACTGGAAAATGAGCCGTGCATACGTTATCCACAGGGACCGATTTTTGGTGTAGCCCAGCTGTTCAGGCTTAGTCTCCTTTATCTTACGATGAGGCTTGGAGCAGTGTCCTGGGCTCCATTCCTCCTCGTGAGCTCTGCTGCTATGACGGCTTGGCACAAATACTCAACAAGCCAAGAGTCCAGCCCCAAAATGTTGATGCAATTCTGCTTCCGGATCCCTGGGGACCGGTCCTCCTCTCCGGCACTGACCTGCCACGGCTGGCACAAGGCACAGTGGAGCACTTCCTGCCTGGCAAGGAGATGAGGTTTTGAAAAGCCGTCTGTAAAAAGCATACGAATAGAGCTGCAGGGAACACAGGGTATGCATGGCAGACACAAGTCCTGGTATTTGAGGTCTGGACAGAGAACCAGACAGACTGACACAGATCACAAAGTGACCCCTGGCACAATGAAAACAAGGAGAGTACCCAGGAGATTCACAGAGACGGACCTGGCTTAAGTATTTCTAGAATCAAAGAAAACGAAATCACTTTGAGACATAGAGCCCTCAGGCTGGATGGTACTCGCAAATGTTTGCATATCAAAAACGCTAATGAAAACAGACTTTTCCATGGATAAAAACTTTTCTGTCATGCAACACAGGAGCAGATCTGCAGCAGGTACAGTTGGACGGTGGCTGTGCACAGCATGGTAATGCACGCTGATGTAGCACAGCTCTGCAGTGGATTTGGCTCAGGAAGAACTTTGTCCAAGCCAGACTTTCTATCCTTAATCAGAAATAATATCTTTACTGGGAACTCCCCCACTCACCTGGTCAAGATATAAAAATCCAACCTAGAATGGGAAAAAAGAAAAAAGCACAGTGGTGTTCCTCAAACTCACTAGAGACTAGCTGCTTGAATCAAGTACAGGCTGAACACTCTTCCCCAGTGCTTGCAATATGCTCAGAACCATTTCCTTGTATTTTTGTTTATTTATTTTTTTTTACAAACTGCCCTGTGTAATAGTGTTAAAATCAAACCGCAAAATCTGCATTTCCCCATAAGCAAATTGCATTGCAGTTCAGGGGCAGGAGAGGAGAGGAGAGCTGGCAGCACTAGATGGCTGTACCATTCCTGATGCTTCTGCTGGGAGCTGCAAAACATTTACCACTGGCTGTGTTGAAAGAGATTAATCTGTGCTGTCAATACCCTACTGGGGTGAAGTGCTAGAAGCCAGCGCTCTCTAGAGGCCTTAAATGCTAGAGGTGTCCTTTATCATCTGCATTTGGGGAAAAATTCTTTATAAGTTGCTTCAGGATCTGGGTAAACCATGTGAGAGCAGAGGTGGTGGCAGTGCCCGAGTCTGGGGTCCCATTCCTTGTTGGGACAACCACATGGCAGCGAGACGCCCTTCATGGCAATGCTATGGACAACATTACTCTGGGTTGGATAGCCAGTCTTCCTTGCAGAGTGCCCTGAGCTAACCGCTGCCCATCTCCTGCCCTCTCCTCAGGTGCACTGCCTTTGTCCTTGCTGCATGTCAGGGCCATCCCAGCAGCCTGGGGATATAGAAATGCTCCCCACCAAGCCCAGGATACCAGCTCAGTGTTGCCCTGTCTGGCTGGTATGGTTAAAAATTAAACTATGGCTGCCGATAGTTGGTCTGCAACTTAACAGCATGCAGGGCCGATGCTCTGAGAGCTGATTTTGGCAACTCCAAGAGTTGCACCTCTTGGAGCGAGGTCTGGCTTCTATCTCCTATGAGAGGTTTGCTCTGGACATAATTGATGCCAGCAGCATAATGTCACCTCGATGCGCTGGGCATATGCCTGTGCTTCAACACCAAGAGGCGATGCTTGACTTAGTCTATTGCATCTGGAGTTTAGGATGAACCCCATAAGATTAAATTTGTAACTTAAATATAATGCATACAAAAGCATCTGGAAATGGCACAAGCAGATCCTGACAAACAGCTAATAGAAACCAGGCCAAAATGGTTTTCTTTGGTTACCAGGACAAATTGGTCCTGCCTGTGAGGCATCTCAGCCCCAGCACGTGATGTAGCAGTACCACTTGATACTACAGTTAACTTTTTGAACTTGAGCTATAACTGGGAAAAATAATCAAAGCAAGGAGGCACAGACTTAAACGATGTATGTTCAGGTGATAAAGTGCATCACAGAAAGTAGCATGCATTTCTACCTCTCAAAATGCCTATCCATTTAGATGGAAGAAATTCATAAAACTGCACATAATAGTATTGCTGAAAGACTCCCCAAAAGCCATAAAATGAAGCTTAAATTTGACATGATATTTGGAGCTCAGACCACCACTTCTTCCAAATGGCTCTGCAGAGCCTCTTGTTTATTAGTGGCTGGAGATGCTGCATACCTTTAAAAAAAAAATAAATAAAATCCCTCCCTTCCTGGCTGAATGTTAGCATGTTAGTGATTACAGCAAGAAGTGTGCACCCCATTGAAGACATTTGTGCAATGTGGAGGACCAGAGGTACCCATTGTACACAGAAGGACCACATAAACCTGCTCGGTATCACAAAGGGCTACCAGCGGAGAGGCATCCTCTCATCATATGGCCTCTTCTCTCTGAGAAAACACGCTAAGACTGAGGGAAAATCTCATACCCTGAACTTCTTCTCTGAAGTTCACTTAAAACAACTAACTACCTGATTTAAATTAGAACACATGAAATGATCTAGCATTATAAGCCTCCCTCAACCTGAGAATAAATATTCATCTTTCCAAGTTCGACAGATCACTCCTCCAAGAGTGCTATCCCTGTCGTTCATCTTAAAGTGCTGCAGAACACAGCACATTTATTTTCTATTAAAACAATGCATATTTTGTAAAGGGAGACCCATAGGATAAATACTTTCTTCCTCAAACCTTAAACAAAACTCCCATGGGCTCAAGAAATCTTCTCCAGGCGTCATTTAATTGTAAACCTGGACTTGTACAACCCTTATTAATTCCACAGTGGTAAAGGATATGTGATTATGCCATCTTTATTTGATTATATTAGTTTGCTCTTCAGTGCCACAATGCTTAGCCATTACACAAATAGACAGAGATAAGTTATAATTAATGACTTTGGGAATGTTCTGATGATCACTAGCAATTGGCAGCAGCAACAAAAAAAATCTAATTCATTTAATTAGGTATTTGATGGATATTATGACTTGTAAAATGTATCTGAGCTTATTGATAAGGAATAATTATAAAGCAGCTTCAATTTACTAAAGGAATGGTAGCAGATACACTATAAACTCAGTGTTAGATCTGAGAGTCTCTCATTAGGATCTGTTTAGCGGAGAGAGAGTTTTCTGTTTTTCCTTATGGAAAACAAACTACAGGAGGCTACAGCTGTATGCCAGGCTGGAGCTGCTGTTCCTGGTACGACGACTGTGCTCTACTGCCCCTCAGCCCTTACCGACACCGTGCTGGAGACCCTGCTGCATCCTAAGGGCAGCCTCTGCATGGGGCATCCCTACCATGGCTGTGCATGCAGGCATCTTCAGAGCCACCGAGCTTTTTGGAGCATCACAGTCACCAGTGCCCCACACCCTGGGAAAATATCAAGCTTTCCGTGGGAGGAGATAAGCAAAAAAGGTAAACTCTTGCTTTTTTCCTGAAGTGTTGCAAAGGGTCTATAGCATGATGATAGGGATGACACACTGTTTCTGCAAAGATTATGGGCTGCTCATACAAGCACTGATGAAAAATTAGCTTAAGATCATGTCCGAAAGTGCTGTTTTCAGACCTGTGTCACAGTAACACCTACAGTCCAGAGATACAAATTAATGTTTGCAGGCCCTCAGAAGAGGGTTACCACAAAATGCCAGGTATCATGACCCAAGCATTTTTATTTCAGGTTACTGAAAGATATAATCATTTGCACAAGGTCTGGAAACTGGTCTCCCACTGTGCTGTTAATGACAAGGGAATATCATGATTTGGAAATCTAAGCAACTCGTCAGGAGGCTGGGCTCTTAAATGATGTTTAAATTGAATGGTGGGTAAGATGTTCTCCAGAGCATCCTCTATCAGCTTTGTTTTGAGTTTTGTTAAGCTCAGAATAAAAAACTATAATTAATTTCTCCTTCTCGATCTTTTAAATTATAATTAAAGACAACACATGTAATAAGAAATTTTTCTCTTGATATTACATGTGATGTCGGAGTTAATTATTATAATTTTGACTTGGGTTTTTTATCATTCAGAATGTTAATCTCCATGTTACTCTGAGAGATTGAGGAAAACTGGGAAAAATCTGTAATTGGTTTTTCCCCCCCAAAATGCTTCTGTGCACAATTTGAATGTAGCATGCATGTAATTTTGACCAAAATTTTTAATAGACAATGACTGTATATTAAACTTTGCTCTGGTTCTCAGGAGGTTTGCTGCTTGTAAGAACCACTCTTGGTAATTAAACAAAGGTGAAAGACTATCGTACACAAATTGCTTATGCTCAATAGGTGGGATGCTGTACAGCCTCAGCAGGATGCCGCTTTGGTGGACCCTGGCTGGGAGGGCACCGCTGTTCGCCCTGTGTGCTGGAAGCAGCAGCGCTGGGGCATCAGGGGAACGACCGCTGTGGCATGCCAGAGTCTGGGTCTTCTCTGTGCACAGGTTTTAGCTTCAGCAGCTGATCTCCACAACCAGCAATGCTGCCTCAGCAGCTCTGTACAAGAGAACAGTCCTGCCAAGGGGCTGGAGTTAAAAAAGTTTTCAGGTTTTGCAGGATCAAGGCCCCAGTTTGTCTCTGGGAGCCACTGAGTCAGTGCAACGCTGCACTGCACTTTTATTACCTGTACCGCCCGCTAGCTCTTTGAAAGCTATTTGGTGGAGTGTTGCTAGCATCCTGGCAGTGGCTGCCTTACCAATAAAAACAACGATGTTTATTGTTGTGCCATCAAGTGGCCCAGTGTGGTTTGTAGTGCCACAGGCTGCTGACTGCTTATTGTGGGCTTGGATCGAAGGGCTTGGATTCAAATCTTAACGCTGTTACCAAGTCAATACACGGCCACAAACAAGTTGCTATGTAAGTCACCCAGCCTGCTGGCCTCCCCTCTTCCTGCAAAAACAACCTGCATTTTGGTACCAAAGGGAAGAGCCCATGGCAGGATGCGTTAGAGCATCAGCTGCTCGGCCTGACTGACCCAGGTAATGGCAGCAGCTCAAGAGGAGCAGCCCCAGCATTGCCCTGTTAGCAACCCACACGTGCACTCCGTGCCCCTGGGAGTTTTTAGTGCCTGCATTTTGCTCTGAATTTTCCTGGAGGTGACAGACCCAGCTGCAGCGCTGACGGAGCTGGAAGGGAGATGAAACAGCCTTGCTCCTGCTCTGCATCAGGAACACAAATGCTACACAGGGCAGGTGTGGGGAAAAAAAGACTTTTTCTCCCCTATAAGTCCATGGATCTCACTGATTGACCTGAACTTGCTCTGCCTGCACCAGAGAACCATGAACTTGCACATATTCAGACAGGGCACTGCAATAACACATTCCCTAAAACCAGAATTGCAGCCTTCTCGTCCGACCTGCTGAAGTACACAAGCAGCTCCGGGGTTCTCCTGCCTTCCTTTGGCTTCCAGGGTAGCAAAGTCCTCTCAACTTTGCCTTTATTTACTGCATCCTCTGGCAGACGTCCCTCTGCAGACAGGAGGGATGATGCTTCAGACCACGATTCAGCCACTTTGGGTGACAGCACCTCTTCGCAGCACCCCACAGCTCCTGTCTTTCCTTGAGCTGAGGTCCCCACCTCCAAGCACAGCATTTATGAAGTATCCTGGTTTCCCCATCAGAGAAATAGTGTTTGATGCAGTGCCTCCGAACCGAGTGATTTGTCAAGGTAACTGCAATGGGAGGACACAGCATCGCTAGAAGCTAATGTATTACTGTCCTGATAGATTCATGCTGTTAAATTGATGGCTGACATTGCTGGACCTCTCAGTGGAGAAACTGCCTGGGCCATTGAAAATGCCATGTTAAAAATACTAGTATTTATCGCTTACAGGGTGCTTTATAGCCTTGGAGCTATTTACAAAAATTAACCAGCAAACCTCCTCCAGTTTCCTTGGTGAGTAGTCTGCATAACTAACATCACTCTCATCTGACAGATGGTGAAATTTGAAGGCCCGATGGACTTAATTTCTAGCACTAGCTGCGTGCCTACAGATCCAACTGAACACTCTAAGAGTAACAAGAAAAATGCACCAGAGCCATAAACCTATAAACACTAGGCTACGATGAGATCGGTCAAAAACAAAATAAAATAAATATCAAAGAATATAGAAATATACCTTTTCTTTTTTTAAGCCATGACACCATATCTCTATGTTAGAAACAAAGAAGGAAATCTGAACCGCTGAGGTTTCACCTGGTGTCATATCCCAAATCTCATTTCTGATGTCCCATTGACCTCTTTGCTTATTAGTATCAGAGGTCACAGAAATTCAGTAAGCTTTTCAATGGGATAAAAATACAAGTCTGAAAGTTATTTTAAGTTTACCTTTTTTTGGTAATTTCTGTGTCAGTCCTAAAACTTTACATCAGACCATGCGAGACAATCCCTTCCTCCAGAAACGTCCCCATCAGTGTCACGTTTGCAAGTAGCAAGACTCTTTTGAGAATAGATTACAAACAAACATCCTGGCAAAGCAGAGCCTTGCTTGGCTGTCCAGTGACTCCTTCTATGCAGAAAAACAGAAAATGAGTTCTCCCTTGTAGACCATGAAAGCACGGGCAGCACTGCAAGGCTCTTTGTAAGTGTTCCTCTCCAACACCTGACTGCAAACTGTGTGGTGCTCCTGGGAGCTCCCACACACCAAGTGCTCTTTATATTACTTAGAAAAATAAGGATGTAATTTCTCCTTCTCCTTGCCCTTCCAGCTGTCACCACAGCATGCTCCTGACCACAGAGGCCTTACTCTCCTGCCACTGTGGTGTTTCTCGGCATTCACAGGTGCTACTAAAATAGCTCTGGGAGCTGAGATTATCACTGCCCAGCATTTTTCTCTGTTGTTTTGCATTTTAAAACTGCTGCATTCCTAATAAAGGTGAGGCTTTCAAAGCAGGCAGAGTGGAATTTAAAATGGGAATTGAGCAACTAAAATTCTATATGGGCTTCTGCTAAACTTCTGCCCCCAGACGAAGATGAGCAACACAGTATTTTTGACATCTGCAAAGCAAACTACTGGATGGCCCAGCCTTCCCTATCTGTAATATTAATACTGACTTCTCTTAATCCTCACTCTTGAAAAATGCATCAGGCATATGTTTCTGTTTGCAGAGGACAAAAACCAACCCAGTCAGCTTTGATCTTATTTATTGAAGTTGTCTTTGTGAAATATGTTCCTTTTAAAAGTCGGTTATTACAAGTTCAGAATAATGAGACCATTAAAATAACTGAGCACAGTCTGGGATCAATTAAAATAAATGGGGAGGAATAAGGACCTTAAGAACAAGTTGCTTCATCAGGGAATTCGATAGAGCTACATCTACTTTGGCTTCAGTATATACGGCACGTATATTCATAGTGCCTTGACTCAGAGTTATATACAGCTGAATATCATGGGTATTGAATTGACTAAAATGTAGTATTTTTTTTTTAAGGTAGAAAAATTGTTTTTAAAAAGCACAGTGTGTTCCTCTATCAAGGAATCTTTAGTGGTCTCTTCTTTTCTTCTACAGCCAGATGTAATTGTTGTATCAGCTCTTCAGGTATATAAGCACATGCTTAAGTTTATTTTGATCCAGTAAATCAGGTATTTAAGGCTAGATTGTTCACAGGGCTGAATGCCTTTCAGTGGGATTTGGGGAATTTAACCTCCTTTTGTCGAAAATTGCAGCCGAAGTACTTAACTGGATAGGGATGAACAAGCTTAACTGGAGTTTTTTAAGCTCACCAAATCCATTGCTTTCTTCCCAAACTAGAACTAAATACAAAGAAGGGGAGATGTTACTGAATACCTTATATAGACAGAATTTTTTCTGATGAGACACAAGCCATCAAAGCAGTTATCAGCATGAAGAAGAGATCCAGAAAGAAATACAACAGCAAGAGAAAAAAACCTTGGAACAGGAAATTGGATGCACAGTCTCTCTCATGGCTTGAAAGTAGGTGGGAGTCCTTTCTTGTTTGCATTAGAAATTGCAGAATAACTTTGCAAGATTGCTTCAAGATCTGAATAACACTTTCATAACTAAGATGCAGCGTATCTTCCAATCTAGAAAAGCAACAGAACAATATGGTTGAAGCACTAGACGGGGACTTAGCAGAGCCCAGTAAGACATGAGCTCAGCCACTGATTTTTGATGCAAACATGGTCCAAACCACCAGCCTGTCCCACAAGTCATTTTTGCTTGGTGTGAGCCTTTTGTCTGTGTTACTGCCTCACGGCTGACCTTCCACACAATGATGATGTACATTATGGGGGAATGAAGTTTATTTCATGGTGTAGCTGGTGAAGGCAAAGGGGAACCAACGTGCTGAGCAAATACGTGACAGCAATTTTCCCCCAGGCTGCCTGCCTGGACCTGCAGGATGCAGGGCTGCTGGAGCCTGGGTTGGCACGGCTCCCCCAGTACAAGCCCTGCCCTGTGGGGCATGGGGTCATGCTGGGGCAGGCATCAGCCTTCCCAAAGAAAGGTAAAAAACGGGAATAAGAAAAGCCACAGTTACTTCACCTTGATCAAAAGGAGAAAAGACAAGTGGAAGGGCAAGAGCTGCCAGGAGTAGGGAAAATCTGGAAAAATGATGGGACATGGCTTTTTCTTGTGCATTTATAAGACGAACATTTACTTCTAGCACGCTTCAGCTTAATTGGAGAAAGCCACTGCTTTCCACTACTCTCTGGCTGTCCATCTATACCGGGCTTAGCTGAAAGGGCTGCCAACCTTATTAGTTTTCCTTCAGATTGATTTTTGGTACCTCTGTCTACATGCGAATGTTATGTGAATTTCTCATGACGCGCAGTTCCTGCTTAGGTATCTCAATAAAAAGCTTACAGCAGGCAGCGGTTCTCCAAGGCAGGGAGTTATTAATGTATTTGAGCAAGCTAGTTAAGTAAGGTAATTAATTTATCTCTGAATGTTAGGTATGCATGGCCAACTCTGATGGCTGTCAGCAAAACAAAATCTAGGTAATTTCTGGCATATAAATTGAATCTATTCTTGAAAAACAATTTCTAATTATGAAGACTAATTAATTTTGGGGAAAAACTTGCTTTTGTTTAACTGGAACAATAAATTTAATTATGATAACAAACACCCAGTGGACAAACAGTTCTGAAGAACATCATCTCTGTCCACAAATAATCAGTTTTCTTTTATTTAAAACCTGATCCTGTTATGTTACCAAGAAAAAATAACCACTCCTTGCAAACACAAACATGATTTGCTGTTATATTTAGGGACACGTCTGGCATTAAACACACTTGCAATGGCGTCAACTGAATCCACATACGCAGCTAGGCATCACAACCCGCCTGATGCTCAGAAGTGTGGGTGAGACATTCAGTACTATAGGCAATTGATAAAAAAACAAGTAGCAGGAACAGAAGATTTTTTTATTATTATCAGCTTCCAGCAGACTGGTTAGTGAATAGGAAGTAGTAGAACAAAACAGGAAGGAAAAAAAAAAGTTGAGCTGTGCCAGGCTTTCTCTTTTTCTCCTCAAGACAGCAGTCACCCTTAAAAGCTAGCAAGGTGTGAAACCCTATCCCTACCTGTCCCTATTACACCCAGTAACGCCCTGGTCAGAGGTACCTTCCCAAGGCCGGGACAGAGCAGGTATTGTGGTGACCCCGGTGACCGCAGAAGTGGCCTCAGTCCTCAGGCATGGGGACGTGGCAGGGATCTCGCACCATCACCTCTGTGCAGCTGGGTGTGCTCTCGGGAAGGACAACCCCACCAGCCCGGTCTGTTTTGCTGCCCTCAGTGTTGCATGGTGATGGCCACGAGGCAGTTTTCAAAAAGCCAATATCCTTCTTCTGCCCATGGCAGAAGGCTGGTTTTATTTTCTCAAGCATTACACTCCACCCTAATTTGCATGGGACTTGAGATTAGAGAGTGAAGTTCAAGCAGACAGCAAAAATTGCTGGGATCTGGAAAGGGAGCAGCACAGGAAGCCTGGATTCCCCTGAAGCAGGACAACAAGCCTTTGAAGTCTTTTTCCTTTGCTCAGACGTCTGACTTGTGCGCAATATACGGCCCCTGGGACTGAGACTTGCGTCCTAAAGAAAAGGACTTGAAAAGTAGCTGGTTCACAGCACTCACATGTACAAACTGGAGACTTCTCTGACTTCATAGGTAACTGCAGCGCTTTTCTCCAAGGCTTCTGTAACCTTGGTGCTAAGGAGCTGCTCCTGTCAGAAACCCTGCATGCAGTGCTGAGTCAGGTGAAACATAAGCAGGGAGGTGGCAAGCTTGCTTACTCTCATTTTTTTTCATGATCACTGCTTTCCCTTACTGAGTACCTGGTTTATCAGGGTGAGTTCTTCACGAAGGAGTGCTTCAGCAATGAGATATGCACTTGGATGACACAGGGAAGGCCACAGAACTATTAAAACGAAGGGAAAGAGAAAAGGGGATTTGGGCTGGCTGAATCACTGCTAAAGGCAGCTTGGAAGCACGTAGGGGCTTTAAAAGACTTGGGATGAAATGCAGCATTGACTTTGAAGTACACTGTATGTGAGCTAAAGATCATCCTGATGGAAAGACAAACACATCCTTCCTCCCTCACAAGCCGCCTTCTTGCATTTTTGATTTTACCTCCTGCTGCTTTAACCTCATCACAGCTGGAGGTTTCTCAGCTGTGTTCCCAGGAGGCACCACCTGTGAACACGAGGAGAACTGCCTGGTCTGCTGTCATCACACTGAGCTACAGGTCCTGCAGGCAGAGATAAATAGGGATTGGATTTGGGAAGCACCCATTACTGTTTCAGGCTCTCATTTGGTCGCAGGCAAGTCACCAGAGATGGTACTTTCAAAGGCTCCTCTAGAGACTTTGGAGCCCAGTTAAAACAAGAAGTGAAACGTGCTAAACAAGCCAAGCAAAACTTGCTTGGGAAGGAGGTGGAGAAGACCAGGAGCCCACATCAAATCCAGCTTGGGTAAGGCTACTGCACCTTGGGGCTTCTGAAACAGTGACAAGTGAGCTTGGGAGGACAGGCTGGGCACTCTGGGAGAGAGATGAGAAAAGATACCCATCATCACAGAGTAGCCCCGTTGTCTGACACATCAGAGCACAGATAATTGCAGCAAAAAGCCACATCTAACAAAGAGAAATGCATTTGGAAAGAACTGAGAGCAAAACAGAAGATAAAAAGGAAAATTCTGCAAGTGTTCAGCATAAAACATCAGCCTGATATTGCTCAGCAGGAGTGAGAAAGTTTTCTATCACTCTTCAGAAAGTGCCCTGCAGCTGCCAGCATTTCTCACAGGACAAGTGTCCTTACAGAGGCATGAACAGCAGCAGCTGGCTCTGGTTGGAGTTCCAAGGTCACCTGTAAGCAGGGCAGGAATTAGGAGGCTGCTTAGCCTGGAGAGGCTGCTGAGCCTGGAAAAGCTGCACAAAGCTCTGTGTTGTACTGGCAGAGGCAGGCAGGAGACGTCCACGCAGACCTCTGCAAGGAGCAGCAGTGCGAGGGGAGGCATGTGCTGTGGCCACGTAAAGCTCCATCCTTTGCCTCCTCCTCCTCCACCCTGAAGCAGCGTAGCACTTCAAGCAATGACCCTTTCCGTCCAGGCAAGCACCCAAGAGCACACCAGGGGGTGGAAGCATGTGAAGTTTTTATAATTAGAGCTGCATTTCCATTTGATTATTTCACACTATAACCAAAGCAACTGTTTCAGGTCACCCACCCTGCAGAGGATCTGCTGTACAAGGAGTGCCAAAACTTGGCTGCTTTTGATGAACGGTCCCTGCAATTGCAGGATTCCTGGAGAATGTCCGATTTCAAGAAAGCAGCTCTTTTCTGGTTGGGAGCACAAGGAAGGGCAATTCCAGCCAGCTGTAAAGGTGATCCCCTTTCTGTAGAGCTGGAACGCAAGGCACGGGAGGTAATTTTCACTACAGAGTCCACAGCAAAGCAAGGTACAGAAGGAGAATCCTAACTGCAGTGTTTGCTTCAGGTACACAAGGACAAGTCTCATTAGCAAGAAAGTCATTATTTAACATAATCTTTATCTTCTCCTTGAAGAAACAACTGTTAGGTGACTGAAGGTTTTGTTCACCACCCACCAGCCTGGCCCCAGACAAAGCCATCTTAAATTTTCTCATTAGCATTTCTGCAGGACTCTCCTACCATGCAATTTGGATGCTTCATAAAAATTAATGAATTCATTTTGCCAGCAGCTCTGTGATATCAGGAAGTATTACCTCCCACTTTACAGACTTTAAACACACAGACAACACTACACACTTGTTTTGGATGCCCAGTGTGAGACGTGTAAGCCTCAGGGGCGTTTAGGGTGCCTGATATCTTTATCCTCCAGAACAGCTCCCAGAGAATTCTCTTAAAGACATGACCGTGAAAGCACTGGGAATAGAGAAAAGAAAAATATTATTTATCCTCATCCAACCCAACTTCAGGCACCTAAAAGAAGCTAAATTAGGGCTTTATTTGCTCTGGTCTTCCTCGCTCATCTCTGGAGAGAAATAAAACATCTTGAGTCCACATGGCTGTCCAATACTTTCCCTAGGTCTCTCTCCATCTGTCTTCTTCCTCTTGGGGGTGGCATGCATTTCCTCAAATGTAATAACGAGCATATTTCCAGCAGCTTTTGTGGTTCAGCTACCTCTAGCTCAGCACTACTTCATTGTCCTTATGGAGTCAACAGTGCTTCCAAAAGGACTGGCTGTAATGCATTAGTCCCCAGGATTATCATGGTGCACTTTTACACCCTTGCTTTTGATGCTGCACAGGCCTACAATAAAATGCCCGTCTGCTCCAAGAGACTGATAATTACAAAGGACCTACTTATTCTTCTAATGAAAGAGTGATTAAGGTATTCAGAAGGACCAGTCTGTGATACCATCCATTTATCACAAAGATGTTAATTAAATTTCATTAAATCTTCAATGCTCTATTTGCAAAGGCGTACTGTCACTGTCTCTGTCCACGAGCAAGGTGTGGTCCCTAGCAAGGCGGCAGGAGTGCTTTTTTCCTGAATGTGCATTGTTTTAAGCCACTAGATATGCATATGCCAAGCCTTGGTTTGCAAAAGCCCACAAGGGCAGCAAGTACCTGTGTGACTGGAATCATTATCCAGGTTGTGGATGCAAGAAACTCAGTATGCCAAATGAATGCAGCTAACAGTCCTCCCTTCTTCCTTAGAAAGAAAGGCCCAAGGAGCAACTTGTAAACTATGTTCTTTGATCGTGAGCTGCTGTTGCAGCTGCAGTCTGAGGCTTTCAAAATGCAATAGAAGTATAATTCGAACAGGAGGGAAAGATCGTGATGTGTACTTTAAAGCTAAATAATTAACAAAATGAGTTGAAAGGTCTGAAATATTCATAGCTTTAAATATTTATAAATTAATTTTAAAAGTCATTATAGAGTATTGAATTATCTGCAAAAGTCTGCCAATCTAGGAACTCTCAGTTTCATCTCTGCTTGTTATTACAGTTATTAATGTTCCAAAAATGACAGGTGTTTGGCAAGAGAGAGGAAACAGCTTCCAAAACAACAACAGGAGCTAACACTTCTGCACTATTGCAGGATCAGCTGCTCTGCCTGGAGTCACTGGAGGAAACTGAGACTCCTTTATTTCTCTCCCAGTGGATGCATTCAGAGCTGGCTGTGCCACGCTGAGCCATGCCATGCTGAGCCGTGCCACTGAACCCCACGAAGCACCGAACACCCCTGTTCCTGCCTGTCTGATAGAGGGACAAGCTGCAGTGTCCCCCTGCCTGGGATCCTTGCCCGACCGCTTAGCAGAGAGTGTGGCCCTGCAGAAGACAGTCAATGAAAGCAAGAAAGACTAGTTTGGCAAAGACTCCGTACACTGAAGTTGTATTTGATTCCTCCTCGTCCCCAGAACAGTCTGCACATTTTAGCAGGATTCTCACCTCTCTTCATTTGTCCTAAGATAAATTAAAAATATGAATAGTGTGGTTGGTGACATTCCACTCCAGCCCCATGTTACCATGCAAGAGGAGACCAATAGCTACTCTCCTACCATCAATGCCTGACAACATTCGCCATGAAACATGATCAGATTTTGCTGGGTATACAAAGAGACAGGCAGACGGCTTCTTCAAGCTCACAAATGCCACAGACACCAGAGCATCTCATGTTGCTCTCATGTGCCCCTTACAAACATGAGAAAGCAACTGTACAAAAGCACTGATCCTTTTTCAATATCCCTGCATTATGTGGCTCTTTCACTTCCCTTTGATACTCATTTCTGATAAATACTCCGTATTCATGTAGCAGCAAGAGACCATAACCCTTTGACAAGTCTGTTTTCATTCACGCCATCTCCAAATTATTCTCATTTGATGCAACTCAGATGGGTTACCTTAAAGAGGCTTACATGGTAGTACTTAGAAGAACAACAGAAGATGTCAGGCTTTTTTTTTTTTTTTTTAAATCAACCACAGAAATCAAATCATTAATAAAAAAGGGATTTCAATATTGTAAATCTGTGAGTAACAGGAACTTAGATCTTTCCAGAACAACAAGAACTAAAGGTCAGCTTATGACTTACAGAAGAAATAGTTCAGTAGTTTCACCTAATTTTTCAAAAGGTTAAACAGTTTAATCCAGAGTATTGCTTTAATTATGGCTTGGGACTATACCTCAAATAGGGCTGGATGCCATATTAGAACAAACAACCATATATATGAACTGAGCACTTCCAAAATGGGAGAGCAGTAAGATAAAAACAGTAATTAGGATAGGTTTGTAAAGATAATTCTCAAGCAAGGAGATAACTTCTGTAAGCAGGATCATGTTTTTAATGAGTTCATTTTTTGTTCTGTTTGTGGAAGGTTTTGTGCTCTTGTTGCATCTGCTCCTGAGCCATTCTGGTCCATCACAGCCCACACGCAAGGGGAGGATGGGCTCTTAATAGGTGCAGCTCACTGTCTGTCTGGTGATGTAAACTACCTGAACTTCTCTGTTTTTCACTGACACTTTCTGGCAATTTCCTGCCTTGACTTAATCTTTAAAAATCAGCTCATTTAAATAATGATCCTTCTCTGACAGTTGATTGCTTTCTCCAAGTGAGCTGATGTAAATTGAGTAGGTGGCTTGTCATCATACCACAGAAACATCAGAGAGATGCAAGAAACTTCAGCTTGTTACAATCAGTATTTCCAGATCAATTTTTGTCATCCATTTGTTGCTGCCTCTGCTGGTTGCTCCTACACAGTGAGGATTTCTCTTTATGACCATGGATGTTACTCAAAGCAGTTTTAATAATTCTTCTTCCTTTAGAACCACTGTATTTATGGGATTACTTATTACACATGCAGGCAACTGAATAAATCAGAAAATTTGGAAGGCAAAATGTATCCTTTTCCAGTTCAGAAAATGTCTGTGAACAGAATGCCATCCTCTCAGACATGCGGTGCAAAACTATTTGTCAACTTATTTACAAGAATAATGACAGCTTTGTAGCTTGTTAGTGAGAAGTCTATTGCAAGGACTCGGTATTTGAAGTCTGACCTTTGAATTGGAAACAACAGTTGGAGCGGTTATTTCTCATCTTCGAATACATTAAAGTAGTCCTTAGAGCTAGGACTTCGTTTTGGATTCTCAAGAGCCTGAAAAGACCTTTCTGCAAATTTCCTCTTAAAGCTTTTAGTGCAGCAAACATTGGTCCAAATAATTGCCTGGAGTTATTTTTTAATGTTGGTTGCGATAGAGTTGAACCAAAAACAGGGCAGGCACTCGGTGGCAGATGGCCTGTATAACGAGCTGCTATGGCAAGCAGCATTGGGAAAGCAGAGCAGAGGTAGGGACACCTTCGCCATCCCAGCTGGCTCATTAGTGGCCACACTGACAGCAAACACAGCTCGGGCTCCCAGCACAATGACCCAGCAAGCATCCTTGCCTCCCTTCCCCTCAAAAGCACCTCTGGGAGGCCGATTTCTTCCCAGACTACAACTGAGGAGGTTTTGATGCAACAAGCAATCACCAAAGATAGTTTAGATGCTAGGAGGATAATCCCTATCTATCTGCTTTAAAGAGGGAAGTAGACAAAGATGCCTGCTTTAAATCAGAGACGCACATGGGTTTATTTCGCTAGCAAGCACCGAGGTACTCCCTGATCTGCAGGCAGAGGGAACTAGCAATTGTAACCTGTGGGGATATTAGCTACAACCAGGACTGATGACATTAACAACTGTGGTATCAGCAGACTTCCAGTGCAAAGCAAGCCCACACTTTAGACCCTCCCTTTCCTCTACAGCATTTCTAGACATTTCTACAGGTGGCTACTTTTATGCTGAGGTCAGAGGGCCATGGATCAATGTCTCAGCTGTGAATGCTTTACAGAGGAGAAGGTGCTCATCATAACCATCTGCTAAGGAGAATTCACAAAACAATCACCTAGCAGAGTATATTAGCAAGGGGAAACAAGGGACCACGGGCCATCTCATTTTGCTGAATACTCAGGTAAACTATATTTGAGGTGAGAAACCCCACAATCAAAAGTCAAAGAAGTAACATGATCCACTTGCTGTCACTGAAGAAAGAAAAATTCAGACTGAAACAAAATGCAGATGTTCAAGATTTGGTGTAAATAACCATGGGAACAGAGCATCCAAGGACAAGATAATCTCTCAGTTTGAGTGGGAACCGCATATCTTTATAAAAACCCAAGCTAGTTAAAACAAAAGTTACGAGCTTGAGGAAAGCAAAAATAATGTTTCTCCTGCCTTTGTTTTGCGGGTGAAACAAGATGGTAAAAATGGTTGTGCCTTTCTTTGATATCAGTGTTATCCTTGGTTGCAATAAAACGTTAGAAAAGTCATGTGTTGTCAGAGGTGTCTCAGAGGATGTGACCTGTGCATCCTCAGAGCTGGACTGGAGGCTGCTGGAGAAGAGAGGCCAAGACTGCACATCAGCCGTGCTGCGAAACCCTCAGCAATGAATGAAGCAACTTGTCCAGGCTCTTGGCCTGTCCTGCCTGAGGACACACATGCTTGGACTTGCCACCACATCAAACCTCTGTTTACATTTTCCCTTGTGCAAGATATTATGCATAAAATCCTGCATTTCTGCTCGCCTGATGCGCACACAAGTGTGAGGCTTTCCCAAGCTGACAAGGAGGAGACAAGGGAATGTCCTTCTAAACCAAGGCTTTGAAAGTGAGAAATTCAGGCCCTTCCACCGGTAAACCCACTGAAGACAAGGCCCTTGATCTTCCTCTCCGATCTCTGGGAAGAAGGAGGAACCAAAGAATGCATATTGGTCAACACCTTTATGGGTGCCTGAGATTTCTCCTTCTGGATGTCAACAGGCTTTTAAGAACCATTTTCTTACCATTTTGTGCGACATTATGACAAAGCCTTCAAACAGCTCAGGGCATTCCTACATCCCACCAAAGTTTTACTCATGCTCTAAATAAACAAAGCCCTTACAGGTGTTTTGCATCCAATGCTCATTCTGCCCTCATGAAAAGCAGATACAATATTTATTTACTTACCTAAGATCATCTCCTCTGGGCCCTGGGCCCAAGTATAACAATCAGCCTGTATTGAGAAGAAGGCTTTGAACCAAGCCATGTTGAGGAATTATTTCTTGTAGTCTCATTTACAGCAGTGTATCCGCCAAACAACCCAGTTACAAACAGAAACACCAGCAGGAAGTGCACAAGTACCCTGGTACTTTGGAAGCGAGGTTTGTCAGGAGAAGAAAAAAAAAAAAAAACCATACACAGATATTCTTTATGCTGCTCTTTTGGATTCTTTGATGGAAATTGAGGCTTGCAAAGCAATTTCAAGCCATGTAACACACTCATTAATAGCTATTGATAATGCAGACAAATCAAATTAAACAAGCTAACTAATATTAGAAACAATATTAGAAACAAAGGCATCCATGGCTTTGTTTGTTGTTACTCCAGGCATCTAGGATGAACATCTAATTCATGTCAGATTTAGAGGAAGAATCAGTATGTGTATAAACATATATTTAACTCTTCTATTGCAGCAAAATTATTAGAATGGGACAGAGACATTTTCTAACTTTTCACTTCTTTTTGTCAACACTATTCATAGAACTTTTGTTTGCTAAAAATCCTCATTTTCTTCAAAAATATTTAAAACTTTGAAATGAAATACAAATCTATATAAAAAACAATGACTTCTTTTGACTATTCTTCCGAAATTGAATTTCTCTCATATTTCGGTTTTGGTGAGCACACACTGACAAAGANAAAAGGTTTTGTCTTTTTTTTTTTTTTTTTTTTTTTTTTTTTTTTTTTTTGAGTTGTTCATAGCTCTTTGCTTGGCAGGTTCCTAGGGAACCTCACTCCTCACAGCCTGCTGAGACCCAGCTAGCACGTCTAAACTTCAGGACAGAGGACCACTTTCCACTCCTTGCTGTATTCAATGTTCTGGTGAGAAGTCCCAAGCACACATCACTGCCTGGGTCAGATGTGGGGAAGAGAACCAGAGCCCACCAGCAGTATTACGTTGGCCTGGCCAGGTACCTGATGGGGGTTGACATGAAGCCAGTACCCCTGCTCCCTACCACCTTGCTCCATCAAAACCCCTCCAGTTTGTTAGCAGCACAGGTAACATTGGTGGTGTCACCCATGGTGAGAATAGGTGTTACTCACCAAGCACTGGTGCCTAATAAGCCTTGGTGGGTTTCTGTGAAATGCAGAGAAGAGTTTTTAAATTCCCTCATACCTCAAGGACACCGGCCCACACTCAGAGGTCAGGAGCACAGAAAAGCAACACGTTCCCGAGGCAACCAGCTTGAAGAGATGCAGAAAGGATTAAGGCACGGTGCCTGGCACTGACAGGCAGGGGAGGGGCAGGGCTGGGTAAATGTTTGCTGAGATGTGGCAAATGCAAAAATTGATTTTCTTCTTCATTTAACATGTTTTTCACTCTCTTGCCCTCTTCTCCTCCCCTTTATGATTAAATTTAAAAACAACAGAGTTCAAGAAGCAAACACACTTAAAAGTTCGGAGGAGAGGCAAAGGGAGAGGAGTTCAATGGAGGAGAAATCTCTGTATCCAACATCGTGAGAAAAATTCACAAATTACGAAAGGCTTCAGCCAGCTGAAGGGATGCAGGAATGGTATGAAAAGGGATTCCCTGGGGAAGGAGGAAGAGGGTGGTCTTGGTTTTCATTATGCCTCATTGTATCTGATCTCCTTCCTCCTTGGAGAAGAGGGCAGCATGGCCGTCAAGTCACGAGGGATTGCACTCATGGGTTACTTTTAACTTGCACAGTACAGGCCTTGCTCGTGTTCGTCTTGCTTCAAATATAAGAAAGAGATGAATTAGAGATCTTCTGCAAGAATAAAAATCCACCATGGATTTTAAACTGTCTTCAGCAGACATTTAAACTGTCTTTCACCAGGCAAAGGGCTAGGAGTATTTTGAAGATCTGTAACATTACCCTCATTTACTGCACAGCAGGAACGTCCTCCGGGGAAGAAATGGGATGTGATTTTTTTTTTTTTTTACATTGCAGCTGTGAAAGCGTGGTTTCAAACATCACAAAATACTTTCCAGCTTTCCCATCTAATTCAACCATTCAGAGCTGGCCTGGTTTTTAATTCTCATTCTGATTTACAAAAAGGGGGTGCATTTCAAGTTTTTAGCTTCACTATTTTTAATTACTTACGCAATTACTGATCAAAACATATGGAGAAGAGAGGATGCTGTAAAGCAGCATTCAGCAGCAAGTCTGCAAAGGAGAAACACCTTTCTCCTTTGCATTCAACCATTGCAGTACAACTCTAGGAACAACCTCTTTTAAAGCTTTGCTGAAATAGGTATTCCCAGTCCCTTGCCTCCTTTACAGTAGTTTTGCATCCTTGGCTCTGCCAAAGCTTTCTGTGTGGAGCAGCTCTGGACACCCTTGCTCCCAAGGCACGTAAGCCCTTTGGCCTGTGCCATCAGTGCTCCTTGTCACTGCAGGGCAGCTTCTCTCCACCCTTGGCATCCCCAGAGGTGCTCAGTTTAAACCAGAGCAGGTTTTTCCCAGGCATTCAAATCAGCCCATAGCAGACGTGATGTGGTGCATGTTAGACATCTAAGTGCACATTGCTAGTGCTAAGCTGAAAATCTCACCTATAAGGATGGCAAGAAACAGTTCAGAGGTAAAGTGAGTGTAAGTAGAAGTAGAGCCTGACCTGGAGTTAGGTCCATCTCACAGGCATGTGAGGGACTAACCTGCACTGTTTTTTCCAAGTTCTGTTTTAAATACTGCAGAAAATAGTATTTTCTGCACCACACGAACTGTGGCAGTGCAGTTGCAAAGTTCAAACACTGCTCTTGCCCTGCAACTTGAGTTGATGTGCAAAGATCAGCTCAGAGCTTATCCTTAGGCTTGGCTCAGCCTCAAGACTTCCCTTCAGGACCTCTCTGCCCACATGCCCCTTCCTCTTCTCCTTTAAAAGCCTGGGGTAGAAATGAGACAGCAACCTGCTGCAGTGAGCCTGCAAAATCCAAATCCAGCAAGAGGGGAGGAAGTTCCTGGCAAAGCCAAGCCATGCCAAAGCACCCTCCAATATCCTCCTGGAAAAAAAAGAATTTTGGTGCCCCTCACCTTGCCTTGTGCTGATTTATTTCTGCAGCAAAGAGAGGTTTCTGTGTACTTACTAACTCTCTCCAGGATGTCTTCAGCAAATTACATTGCTGCTTCTCTCCTTGAATGCATCCCACTGAAATCTGTATTCCTGTCACCTGCCCCCACCTCTCTCTACAGCAGCTACTCTGTTCAGCTGCTCTTCCACTTCACATTCCTGTTAGACTAGTAATATCTGCATAATATCTTTGGGGGAAAAAAGCTTTTGAAATAGAGCTTTTGTTTTAATGACAGAACAGCATATGCTGTCAATCCTCCAAGTATTTTCTAAGTGGTGATAATGCTCTCAACTTCTTATTTAAGTACAGTATTTTTCCACCAAGGCTCTCCATGTAACTATGCTCCCACCTCATCATCTTTCAGCAGTGGTGCTAGCAAAATAAGGCATATGGAATCCAGAATGATACAGGTTGCAACTCAAACAGACGAGAACTAGTTATGGATCGCAACAGACCTGAAAAGCTGGACCCAAAAATAAACCAGGAGAATCTGACGTGAGGACTCTTTGGAGCAGTTAATGGAGAAAGACAACAAACAGCCTGGGCTCGCTGTCCTTTTGCATTGTGTGCTCAAGAAATGCCTTAGTTAAAGGATGCTGTTTGCAACAAGCAATTGATGCTGCACAAATATCTTTTGTGCCTTGTGGTGGCTGGATAAGAAAATGCCTTCAGATAATGAGCAGGCTCCCATCGCCAGCTTGCCATATGCTTCCTGCCTGGCCCGCTGTCGAACTGCAATGCTCTGATGTGCAGACCCGTGTGTGGCTCTCTGCCCAGCGGCTGCCTGCCTCTGCTGCCGGCACGTGGAGTTACTTCCAGAAGTCAAGCAGTACAGGTGCCTGTGGGTGAGGTTAAAGGCTGTGAGATCTACCCTGCTGGTTGTCTATAAAATAAGAAAGACCCATGCTTAGGTTTGTACCACAGACATGGGGAGCATGGTCTCTCCCTGCCAGCATGCTTGGTATGCGCACACGTGTAGGGAGCAGTGCCCATGACCTCGTCCTGCAACAAGGCAAGCGCAGCATAGAGTAAAGGGCAGGGAATGCCCTTTGGTCACAAGAATGGAAGAACTAAGAAGTTGTCTCTGCCCTGCCTCCATAAGAGCTTCCTGTGGCTCACTAGTGCACCTCGCCCATTTGAGAGCATCTTTCTGCCTCTTCTGGCTGTGAGAGCAACTGTGACTCCAGATGGCATCTGCTCCCATGCGAGTCCCACTCAGTGTGCTCACACACATGCTGTGACTTGTTTTGTTTAGATTTGCAGTATCATCCCTGGCTAGTCAAATGCAAAGTGACTTATTGGCAAAGAATTTTGAAAATTATTGAATTATTTACCTACTCTAATACAGATAGAAACTCACTCATTAGTTTTGATTACTTGTGACCATGGTTGATTTAAATCAAATTTGCCCTTCAAATTCAAAACACAAACAGAAACGACAGCAACAGCAAACCCAGCAACAATGTTTATCAGCTCCAGACCTGATCAAAGGAATGCAGGACACAGTCGAGCTTTACTGCAGAGGAAGAGGGATTTCTTGGAGCGCTTGGCACTGCTTTCCCTCCCCTGTGGACAGGGGATGTTTGTTCGTTTCCCCATTGGATCCAGGAGCAGATAGGTGCAACAGCTCCAGGAAATCCCATGGTAACATACACACAAAAAATATCGAGCATCAGAGAGGAGGATGCTTCTGCATCCCCTTAAAATAAAGTCAAGGAATCCCCATAACCTACCATGTACACTTACATTCACAGATTGGTTTCTAAATTAAGGAGGAAAACACCATTTCCAAAGAACAACAGATACCTCGTCTCTGCTCTGGCAAGCAGGTGACAACCCTCAGACCTGCAGCTGGCTCTAGGACTTTCATTTATTTTAGAAAATAGTTGAAATATAAAAGTGAAGACAGACTGTAAGAGTTCCAAAGGCCTCAAAATATCACCCTTGTTATTAAAGCAAAAAGAGTACATAGGGCACTTGCTGAGAAAAGGACAAAAGCTTTTTTTATGAAGGAATTGAATAACTTCCTCAGCCTGGAGGAACACAGCAGCCAGCATAGGAGCTCACAGAAGCAGGAGTTTGACACCAGAAACAATCCACACTCTGGAAAGGATTTGGCTCTGCCTGGTACTGGCAGAGCTGCAAGACCCAGAGATGGAGCAGACAGGCAGTGCAGGGGAGCTGGCTGAAGGTGGAAAGAGATGCTCTGTGTATGCATGCCGATGGTGTCACTCAAAGTTAACTTTTTCCATTTGCTCTGCACATGCCCTTCTAGGGCTTGTCTCTCCCTGAAGGGGTTCTCAGACAGATAGTAGAGGAAGGTGTAAGCTTTGCAAAAAAATCTGTCCAGTTGTCCAGACCATCCTGGAAAAGATGCTTGATTTTTTGTCATATATTCACAGTACACCTCCCCCAAGTATCAAGTTTCCCCAGCTGAATAACACTGAGGTAGGACCTGGAGATGGGTTTCTTTCCTCTCCTGCAAGCTAACCTCTGTGCTCTGCATTGGTATTTCAGAGCGTGGAGGAGAAGACGTCGGGAAACATCACTGCCACTTTCATTTTTCCACAGTTAATGCTTCCTGCTGGCAAAGAGAAAACAACCTGCTCTGTCCTCTCACTTCTAGGCCCTGAGTTCACCTGAAATGCAACTCTCCTCGGGGTTTCCTAGCATTGTCACAGAAGACCAGGGAAGGTCCCAAATGTCCTTTTCCCTTACCAGTGCTTTGGAGCAGCCACTACACCTGGGCACCCCAGGGGAGAAGGAAAGCTCCTTCAGCTGATGCTGCCTCTCTGCTTGGGAGGCAAAGCACCAGCAGCTCCTGGAGATGCCATGGGTCTGCACTGGCTCACCTCAGGGTTTTACAGCACAGAATTAAACAAAACAAGTAAGCCATGGTGGAAGTTAAAGCATCCTAGTAGCAGCTGGAGTTTGGCTGGAAATGCCTGCAGGTGAGTCCACCAAACCCACACTGAACTGCCCCTCTCCAACCACTCCTGTGAGGAGAGCGCTATTTGCATCTTCAGCTGAATCTCAAAGCTCTGAGTGATATAAACTTAAAGAGACTATTTCTCCTGTTCTTCTAGCAAAGCTGCTGGGCAAATCCCAGCTCTGAAAACCCTCCCAGACAGCCTCTGCCAAGGTGCTTGGCACCTCACACAGGGCTGGCCTGTACGCCTCTCTGTGCTCCAGGCTACCACACGACACCTTGAGGAAGATTACAAATACTTGATCTACTTATTTCATGTTTCACTGCCAATCTGTTCCAGGTCCATGGTCATAAGCACAAAAAGAGGGGGTGCCAGAACTCCTTCCAGTTTCAAAATCAACTTAAGAATCCTACACGTAGTTTTAAAATACATCTAAAAGATCTGAACTTAAATACTTGTTTCTTCACATCTGTCCCAAACCAGACTCAGTGACCAACTCCTGGATGCTGTATGTAAATTAAGACTAATATAACACCTAAATGCAGCGATCTCAGTTCAGGGCTGCACAGTCTGCCCAGGCAACTGAAACCAGCTCCAGTCCCTCCCCTGCAGCACCAGAGCCCTCAGTGGCCTGAGCTGTTGCTGCTGTGTACATTAAGGACGTACCCATCAGGAAGACTATGGTCTTCACCTGTCTGTGTATGTACACTGTTCCCCCTTAACAGACAAACTGAGCCATTCGCATGAGGACTGCTGTAGTGGTAGCAGCAAAAAGATCAGAGAAAAATTAATTCTTTAAGAGATACGGGAAAGTAATCCTTGTATTCCCACTGCAGAGACCTATGGCTTTGAGGCTGCACCTCTTGGGTTCCTTCACCTTAGCCACGTGTTGAAGGTGCCAGCAGGCTACAAGATAGACGAGCTCAGCAGAGCTGCAGGAGCAGCTCCTTGCTGGCGTGGGGGGTAAGGGGCTGACTGGTCCCCAGGCTCTGCACTAATAAGCAGCGCAGGCTTGCGTTATGCTTGGGTTGATCCTGTTAGCAAGGGAGAAGAGGCTTGTGCGAGGCACTTGCACTGAGAATGAGTCACCTGTCTACCCAGCCCCTGGGAAATTGTCACACAGGTGGCTCTTGCTCGGAGCTGGCACGGGCTTCTTGTTAGCACATGCTTTGCCCCTCCTTTGAGTGGTCCTTGCTGGTTCACAGCAAAAGCAACTGAACAAGCAGCTGCGCATCCCTGCCCAAAAGGCAAAAAGATAAATGCCTCTCGATTTGATTTCATCTGGCTTTCTCAGTAGGCAAGAAGAGCAATTCCATGTGAAATTGCAATGTGACATTGCAATGAAGGGTATCGGGGAGCTCCTTTTGCTTTTAAAGTGGTAAAACAGATGCCAGACCTTAACAGCAGATTATCTCCCTGCACAGACAGGCAAATGAGGCGGAGCTGGAGCAGCACAGCGAAGCTCAAGCTCGGTGCCAGTCCCGCACCATCAGCACTTCAAACACCCCGCTCTGCTGGGACTCCCCTGCCCCTCACTCCATCCCCATCTGTGGGGAGCCAGGAACTGAACTTTGTGCTCCAAGCAATTTTCCTGGGGACTGGCGTGGGATAAATTTCTGAAAAGTGAATTAGCCACCTCCCTGAATCACACCAATTCCCTTTTCCTACGGAAGGCATCTGAGCCATTTTCTAAGCCTTTTCTTTTTCTCCCTCTTACAACTTCTGAAAAAACAGGACGTTTATTCAGACAGACAATTGGAGGAACACCAAGTCCCCGCTAGGTTACGTGACAATTTGCCAGGGTCCTGAGACCCCTAGGAAATGGTGCAGGGATGATGGATGAAGGTGTGAACCAGAATTGTCACTCCACAGCTAAGGCATTAATCAACTGTCAGGACGGCTGAAGAGCATGGTAGGCAAGCCTGGGAAGGGGGCACCACGCTGCCAGCCAGGCCCCCACTTCTGGCACCTCCTGCAGAAGGAAAACACTCTGGGAGTGACTTCAGCTACACACAAGCAGCAGCCAGCAGCCTCGGTAATTCCCTGGGCTGTTATTCCTGGTGAAAGCATTCACTCTTTTTTGCATTTCAGAGGGAATTTGTTCACGAGCACTGCTGCGCTTCCCAGAGCCCACTACCAGCTGCGGCCAGCAACTCCAGCTCTGTTGGTGGGAGGGCTCATGAGCAAGCCCAGCACTTGCTCCAGCGCCTTGCTTTGTGTTAAATGTTTTTATTTCTGGTTTGCTTTAAATGTCATTTCAAGGTTACTAAATTCTTTTTATAGTTTTTCATTTTTTTCAAGTGTAGATAATTTTTTAAATAAAAAAACTCATTGCAGCATAAGTGGCCTTTTTCACTCTTTAAGAATAGAAACTAAATCTTTCACCACTTGAAAAAAACCACCCTTTATTTTGTAGTGAAATTATTCAGCAAGAACAATTTCACAAAGACTTTTCATCCTCTGAAAACTCAATTGTTAGTTGAGATCCCTATGCCTCAAAAATATCAGCACATAAAAAAAAACCCTGTAGAAGGCAAGCTCAGGACAGCTTTCATGGCCACAGAGGTGGCATTCCAGATCACCATTAAGCTGCTTTTTTCTGTTTCTGCTTCACCCCTCCCTACCATTCATTTCCATCTTCTCCCCAAGCTCACACATCTGTAGCTGTCCTCACAGAAGCGGATGGAGCATTTGCACTGACCTGCAGACCTAGGGTTGTGGTACAAGAAAAAGGTGCACCCTGTGACAGATATAATATACTCTGCTCCCTTTATGTTTACAGGAATTTGGTGTGTGATTTAGCAGGAGTATGTGAACAGGTATTTCCCGCATATTTTTTATAATATTATGCAAATCTCTTTGCACATACATTAATAACAAGAAATTACCAAATCAAAAGCTGGGAGTCACATTGCTGAAGTTCTGTGTTGCACAGCACATCTGATATCTCTGAACTTGACAAGCTTGAACATCCCATCATCCAGTGATATTAAATTTTCCTACTGGGCCCAGAAAGAGATTTGAAGGATCAAATCACCACAGCTGACAGGTTTAAGTCATAAATATCTGCTGAGCACAGCCCAGAAGGGACAGTGTCAAAATAGAGAGATTATCAGCATCCCCTGCTCTCTGGCCTGGAGTAGTTCTCATTTGGTGCAGAAATACTCTGATCTCAGACACACTCTGAGGGCTAAATTTTCCTCCTTCTCACAATCACGTTTTGGAAGAGGGCTACAGCCCAGTAAATTCATTTCAGTAGCCTGATGGGAGGCAGGAGAGGCAGCCCTGGCAGACACAAACATGCAGTGCGTGGTCTGCCTCTCACTTGTACTGTGATGGTCAGACAAGCCTGAAATCCTGAATAACCCAGAAAATTTTGGGAGACCGTTTAGCGGTAGCTTTTGTAGTGCCAGTGTCCAGACAAACTTGAAGCACAGCTTGAATGAAAATGCTGTAGGGGAAGACACAGAGGATGGAAATCCTCCCTCAGAGCTTCAACATGGTCTCACAAAAGTATTCCAAGGCAAAAATGACTGCTCATCATTGCTTACTTGGTCAGCTAGGAAAACTACTGCCAGACAGATGCAAAGCCTGACTGGTTTGGAGACCACATTCAGTGAGAAGTCCTGAGGTTCTGTTGCCATCCTCAAATTTGCCATTCAGCAAGGCTTTTCCAGCATCCTTCCTGGAGCAATGCTATTCCAGGTTCTCATTAATGGTGTGGGTCATGACAAACAAAGCAAATTCATGAAGCCTGCAGACTACACCACCCTGGGAGACAACTTCCAGGTCAGTGCTCAAGAGGTTCCTCCAACAAGAGACTTCATGCCTGTGCTTACTACCTCACCATTCTCCCCCCTAAATGAAACATCAGGGCTTGCATTTTTTCTTCATTTTGTGGTATGAAAGAGTCAAGAGGGTTAACAACTTGTATGCATAACAACCTGTCAGGAACAGTCCCACAGTCCTGGTTCAGTTGCCTGCAGTCCTGGCAGTGGAAATCTGCAATGCTGCTGGAGTGTACGAGCTTCACAGAGTGGGTCTTGTTCTGTAACCAGATGAGAGGTGGAAAACCAATATGGCAAATAAATGGACTGCATAGGTTGCAGCCAGTTGAAAAGGCTAGAAGTGAAGGAGGGGTGGTGGATATCAAAGCTGCCAGTAATGTTTTCTGTGAGATATGTAAAACCTGAAGTTAAAAAGGCAGAGCAGAGAAAGCGTGAAGTGCACATACCAGCATCTGGGAAGAGTGGGGGAGTGCCAAGATTTCCATGCAGGACATGCAACTTTTGATAGGTATGGCCAGTTCTTTCTACATCCATCTTCAGCAATTACTTGCATACCTTTCAGCACAGAGAATTGGTTCTACTTCTTTATTTGCTGCCATTCTATTAAATACAATTCTTAAACTCCAGGGTGAGGAGCAGCTGCAACAGGAGAAGTTTCCCTCTCTTAGGCATCTTTTCACACCACACAGAGACAAAGGAAGTGTCTGTCTGAAGGAATTATCACAGCAAGCAAAAAGACTAATGGGGCCATTCATTATCTTTAATTATATTCATCATCTTCTAGTGATTAGAACACAGTCATAAATTAAGATACGTTTAAATCTGGTACATTTGAATGAACTGTATATCCTTTGAATGCCTTATGGGAAGTGAATTTGTTGGGAGCAATGATGCTGTCACCTTGACAGGGCAGAGGGGTTTGCTGCGGCGTGTCAGGAAGCTCAGAGGTCCTTGTGGTACAGTAACAGTAGAACTAGGAGAGGAAGGAATCAGCCTTTCCTTTGGTTTCTCAGGGCTGGAGTTCCTGAGAGCTCAACTGCACCCACTGCACTGCGTGCTTCTGGAGTATCTTAGTTTTTGTTCTTTGCAACACAGGGGATTGGCAGGACAGGATCTGCCTGTGCAACGAGCTCCCCTTGTGTCCAAGGGGTGATGAATGTGAGTATATATACATGTATACTTGCATTCAGGCTGCAAATTTGGGAATGTTGATAGGCTAATATTTATCCTAGAAAGTAGTTAATGGGAATCAGCATTAAGGCCCAGCCCTTCTAAATCCCCCATGTGTTAGTGGCTGCACCATACGTTAATCCAGTGGAAAGGACTCTACAGAAACCTCTACAGATCTTCGCCATCACTCTCTACCAAAGGCTACTGGCCTTCTGCTACCCACAGTAGGAACACACCTGTACCTTGGATGCCCTGGTTCACTCTCTGGCATCTTAATGAAAACCTGCATGGATTGTAAAAGTTGACCCCATCTGCCATTTGAAAGAGCAGACTTGCAACATTATCAGCTGTGCACTGCATCTAAAAGTTGGCCAAGTGTAAATATTACTGGTTTTTAGCGTGGACTAAGGCACACAGATAAGGTATACCAGTTTATCAAAACACCCTGACATCAGCTGATTCTCAGCAACATCGGTGTGCACAGTTATTCCTCAGGCACATTGTATTACCCTGCATTTGCTGTGGGAAAAGAACATGTGGCCATAGAGTCCCCATGGCTTGGGCAGACTTGTTTTGTGGAAAAGGAACCTGCTTCTGTCCCACAGGCTTCCCCAGCCAAGAGCAAGTGGCCAGATGGCTAACTGAGAGGTCTACTGTTACCTGTGCATGGATAAAATGTTTTGTTGATAAACCCCTGGAGTACCACAGTGCTTTACACCATAAAAAGAATGTATATCAACAAATTACACACCATATATCCACAGCCAAACAAACCATTGCTATTAAACAATCCACCTCTGCCAACACAAACACTTCATCAATGGCAGCAAAGGGACACCATCTTTCCAGACTTGGATTTAGCTATGTGACAGAATTTGCCCATGATCAAATTATTCCAAGTCACTTTAACTGAGTTTCCATTTTCATTGGAGGAAAAAAAAAAAAAATAAATAAGAAAAGCTTAGCCAGCTTAAAAACCTACATAGAAACTTATATCAGTTACATTACTTCAGATGGGTAAAATGTTCGATCTGACTAACATCTATCTGTGAATACATCTGCAGGGCTAGGATTATTTTGAAACAGGAGGATTTTAGAGCAGAAACCACACTCAGTCTTAGCAGCTGCTAAGAAAATGCTGAGTGCCTTTAAAATTTACTTTATTCCTACCCCTGCCAAGATAAGTCAAGTATAGGTTGCACACACAAAAACTCATAATGCAATGAACAGGACCTGAACAACAGCACTAAACCTGAATTTAAATTTCAAACAATTTGAAACAAACAGAGGAGTAATCAAAGCCAGCCTAGAGCAGAGGTGAGAAAAAAAAAATATCAATAGAGGTCACTCTCACCAGCTACCCAATAAAATATAATGCACTAAAATAAAAGAAAAGACAAAGTAAAATACAACCAGAAGAACACAATCTTAATAAGAAAATGATGCCAACACACTTCTGAATAAAAGTATATGTAGTCATGAATGCCTTCAGAGCATACACATATTGCTTTATGGGTTGATTTACATTGTGCACATCTAGCTTTATCTGACATCTTACATGGAGGTCCCAGAGTTTCACTGCCATCCTAAGTGATGCAAGATAGAAAAATAGACTCCAGGTTGTTGCAGATAATGGAAAAAAAAAAAAAAAAAACATTAGGTCAAGGCTATGCTTTAGTCCTTCAAAAGACCCCTAAGAGGTCATGCACTAAGCACTCTGCAGTAGACCGTCCTGTGGTTAACACTAGGCCTGGGTAATAAAGAACATGTTTATTTTTAATCCCTCCTATCTGCATCTTTTCTGTGTATTTTACATTTGCTTCTTTAGATTCATGCTTTCTGAAGTTTTACCAATTTCTAATGAACAATAAAAGAAAATTTTAAGACATACCAAACTGCTTCTAGAGGAGATTATTTCCTTGTTAATCTATGTGCTTTTCCTCACCCCCTAAGTCACAGGGCAGTACCCATCTCACATATACTTTTAAGTTTAGGTTACAGAACAGAAGAAACAACAGCTTCTGGAGAGAGGAACGTCATCTATTTAGCTGAATAAGGCACCGAAGTTAATTCCTAGCATTGACTTTAAAATAGCAGCACTTTTCATTTGTGACCGTTTCATCCAGGAGTTGGACTTGGTGAACCTTGTTGGTCCCTTCCAACTTGGGACATTCTATGATTCTATGACCTTGGCTACTTGTAGCAACGCAGATTGAGTAGCCATACCAAAACGTCAATTTTCATGACAACATTCTTTAAAATTTCCCCTTCTCCTTTCACCTAAAAGATCTCCCACCGGGAGCAATTATACTGCCATCTAGCCCTTGAGCTCATGTAAGTTGGATTACTTTCTGTAACTAAATAAGCCCAAGAAAATAAGAAAAGCCACCAATAATTGGACAGCTCTAGGTAACGACCTTTTTCGCACCTACAGTGGGAAAACATCACTTTATTTTCAATTCATATAAGTAATCAAACCAAAACTATGACCCAGCAATATCTGAAGATAAAAGCGTTCAGCTGATCTAGACAAAAACTCCCTCTATTTCTGTTAAGGATGAAAGCACACCTCTATGCCTTTGTTGTTAGATATTCGAATAAAGTTTGGGGCTGTAGTTTGGATCTGAACGTGCAATTTGAGATTAACAATGCATTTATATATCCTATTACACATCCCACATGCATTTAGCCTCCAAACATGATGGCATCCTTAATTTTCTCTGTTACATCTCATTGTTAGGCTGTTTAAATTCATTTGAAGAAGTCATTAGCTTTACATTAAGGATCGCTCTGGCATCTGGCAGATGATCTATAGATGGAAATTGTTTTCATGTGGAGCCCCATCACCACTGCTCATAGACTGAGAAACATTATTTAAGAAAAGGACCAAGCTAATGGTATTCAACACACAAATACACGTTTGTGATCACCAATGAATCACACAGTGCATTATCAATGCTAATGTTCATAAGACCCCCATGGTGTAAGCAGGATTGCTGAGACTGCCAAGATGGGGAAATGAGGCTTAGATACTTTAGAAAAGAAATTGTGTTACAAATAAATAGTATATCTAAACACATGAACAAAAAGGAAATTAACTCAAGTCTGTATTTCTCATCTGCCTCTTGAAATACAAACCCATCCTGCTCATCCCATCTATCTCGTACCTGAAGTGACATGGGTGGGGAGCATGTCAAAGTTTTAGGATCCTCTAATGTTTTAGCTCCATGCAGCCACCCAACCAGCAAGGCTTTTCAACAGAGAAGAGCTAACTGTCACCCTGACCAAGGCTGAGGCCAACTGAGATGATTACCCTCCCCCCCGGCCCCGGCAGTAAGTCAGGAACTAACTATGATGAAAAAGTGCTGCTGACAAGCAGACTATCAGCAGCACTGGACTGATGAGCCTTGTCATCTCCATCCATTACTGCTTTGATCAGGAAATGAAATCTGCATCCTTCAAGCCCACAGGCATACAGAGCGAAAAGATGCAGATAATGGCTGGCAGGAAAACATGTAGTTTTGCATTATGAGCTGTTTTATACATATTTCTTTATTTTTATGAGCACTAGTAAGGCAATTCCTGAGTATTCCATTCATCCACACTTCTTGTTTGTTAAAATTATTTTATTAAGTCAGCAGAGCACAGATTAAAGGGGAAAATGACAGAGTTTAAATGCTCCATATTGCAGAGAACAATAAAAAGTGTTCTAAGTTTTCAGTTTTTACAAAACACAATGGACCATGTCTGCTCCTGAGAGCAGCTTAAGCACACTGCACACCATAAGATGTTTTACTTAATCATCCATATTAAAAGTTCTATTGTTACAATAAGGCTTGCAGAAGCATTTTGCATTAATGCCTGATTTTACCTTCAGTTTAGGAAAGACACAACAAGAGTTATGTTAAAATAGTAATACTTGTGCTAGTAGCATCACTGTCCCAGATACCCAAAGCTGAAACGGGCCCTCCTCTTTGGAATTATTGCCCAGCTTTGTCCCAGGCCTCTAATGATGGGAGTCTGTTTCAGCAAAGAGCAACCCCCAGATTTTCACTACTACAGTTACTTGTGCAACATTTCACAGTAGGACAGGGTTTTGCCAGCAAGATACAAGAACTTGGAACAAAGACCAGATCTCAGGGACACACACATTGCCATGGTGCAGGAAATTTTTTTCTGGTAGAACTTCTCCCAGTTTGTTTCACCACCCAGGCCTAAGATTCTTGGGAGTTAACATTGATTTCCAAGAAACATCAATTCTTGATATAAAGCTCCTGCAGATGAACTGTACTTGTTCACCAAAATAAACGGGATAACACCACTCATCTGAACTTTCAGAAAGAGTTTCTGCAAAGGAAACCAGACTTCCTCATTTTCACTAATGCATAATGCAAGCAACAGCTCCTTAGGCACTAAAACTACAGTTTATTGATTGGGTTTGCAAATATTCACCTCACCTAATCTGTCTGAAGTTAAAGAGTTCTGCACCTCTTCAGGAACCAGTCCCCAAGCCTCTGCTTGAAATTTTAGAGTGCTACTGCTCAGCCTGGAAGCCACGAGCTCAACAGACCGTTCTGGAAAGGTTGCAAAGCTCTAACCCCAGCTTGACATCAGTAGAGGAGACTTGAAAAAGAAACCAAAGCAAGAGCATTTAGGTGGTCAAACAGCAGTTCTCCATGCTTGAAAAGAGGGGTGATTAAGAGTGATTGCTTATCTGCATTTGGATCTGGCAGAGTTGTGTCACACAGGTCATACAAAGTCCCATTTGGATTCACTTCAGCCAAGTGGGTTCTTGAGCCATACCTACATAAACCAGAAAGCCAAGGGAAACCAACCCAGGATGAATATTCTCTCTTGACTAGCAGAGAGGCATAAGAGACAAGATCTGATGGAAAGCCATGGATGGTGTGAGGCCTTCTCTTTCCTAAAGGATGCAAACATGACAATGCAAACCTTGGCTTTGCGTCAGTGTCAAACTGGGCAAAACAAAACTGGGAGGGTGAGCAAGCTCCCAGGTTACTAACGACTGTTGGAGAAAGGCAATAGGAGTTACACAAGCAATAAGTGATGCTATAAAAATGCAGACACTGTCTTCATATCAGGATAAACAAAAACACAGAGGACTGGGAAGGAGCTGAAGTAATGAAGGCTTTTTAATCAGTAGCTGAGGGGAACAGTTTATTAGCCTGGCAATAAACCTTATTTGCTGACCATTTGTTGATAGGATTCAAATTCAAGCACACTGAGTATACAGTGCACAGCGCTGCTGCTGCTTAGAGCTTAATGCTGCAGCATGTTGAATTAACCCCACCGCTACGTGCTGTATATTCTAGAAACAACCGTTACCAGCAATTATGGAATTCAATTGAACATTTGAATTCAAATTCTGCATACGTAAATGCAAACTGCACAACCAAGCAATTATTTATAGAGAAGATGACAGCAGAACCATTACATTTTTTACTCTTTCCTTTAGACTCGTGTTTTAATTGATCATGTGATCAAGTTCACATCGTCCTCATCTCCAAAGAACTTTGTGCAAGACTGACAAGCACCAGTTTCATACTGCAAATACTGTGCTACGTGAGACTCTGTGCACTGCCTGGCAGGGTAGGAAGGATACCCTTCTAACTGCTGCGTTTGCAGAGATCGAGGTATTTGTGTTGTCTGCCTCACAGCAAGAAGGAAACTGCTCCAGCAGCTATTCTGCTGCTGTTCTGGGTCCAAGGAGACACAGAGGTCAAGAAACAACAAGAGCAGATATCCACTAGCACATCCTTATAACATAGTAATGTGGAAGAAGTTTACCCTGTTTTCATCCTCCCATCCCAACTCCTTTGCCTCCTCTCAGACATGGCACTAGACCCGAGTCTTGCAGAGGGAAAACCTTGTAGAGCAACCGCTGATATAAGAGCAAAACAGATTGTAGGAGACACAGAAAAAGAACAGAATAGTTCAATTGGAAGGGACTTTCAGAGATCATCTAGTCTAACTACCTGACCTCTGCAGGGCTAACCAAAAGATAAAGCATATTAATGAGGGCATTGTCCAAATGTCTCCTGAACACTGACAGGCATAGGGCATCAACCCCTCTGCTGGGAATCCTGGTCCAGCGTTTGACCACCCTCCTCATAGTAAAGAAATTTTTCCAAATGTCCAGTCTGAGCCTCCCCTGGTGCAACTTTGTGCCATTCCTTAGCATCCTGAAAAGGCTGGATAAGGCTGATGTATGGGTGTACTTCGGGGATTTCTGGCAAAGGTAATTTCTACCAAGGTTTTATAATTCACTAGTGCAAAAGACAAGCAAAATTCAAGTTCTTGGAGATCCAGGATCTTTGATTTTTTTAACCTTTTTATTTTTTTTTTTTTTAATTTAAAATCACTAAAGTAGGGGAAAGAGGGTGTTTCAGCTCTGAACTATAAGGTTGACTTACAGCTGGTGGCTCAGTAACTGGTATTTACGGCTCAGAACGCATCTCTAACAGGCTGGAGACTGATTATTTCATCACTTCTTCCTTTGCTCTCAGCTTTGCAGTGATTTCATGCACTCTGAGTTTGTCAATTACCTTCCCGAGCTGGGACGG
This sequence comes from Chauna torquata, assembly GCA_013399475.1. Taxonomy (NCBI): domain Eukaryota; kingdom Metazoa; phylum Chordata; class Aves; order Anseriformes; family Anhimidae; genus Chauna; species Chauna torquata. The sequence goes on along the minus strand of VXAL01019451.1, from coordinate 138,489 downwards.
TGTGATTTGTTTTTAACGCACGCATAGCGAGTTTTAATAACCTGTTTTGTTTATTGTATTTGCAATTTCATGGGGACAGATTCAGGGACAAATACACAGGGAAGACCAAGTGGGCACAGTCTTGATGAGCACCACAAAGGCTTCATGGAACTTCATCACACCCCAGCCTGTAACATGTCTGTTCCAAACTGGCTCCTAAGGGCCCAGCTGTCACTGCTAACTTCGGTCTGTGGTCTTTTTGCTTCTGGCCCCTATTAATCTGTTATACAGTTTTCAGGCTGGGAGTTTTGCCCTTTTGAAGAGTGGAAACAATGCTAAGGGGTGATAAAATATGCTGCAATGCAGAAACCTGTAAATTGCAGGTTGGATCGGGGAAGATATTATTGAAAGAGTTCAGAGAATGAGTGTGCCAAGTCAGTTCAGGAAAAGATGTCTTGACAGAAGGCTATGAATGTAGGATGAGGCAACAGTATGAACCAGGAGGTGTGAGGGCAGCTCTCGTGAGACACAGGCTGCTAATTTTATAGTTTGCAGCCTCGGATTTAGGATTTGTAAAGAAGTCAAATAGCCTCTCATCTATAATTCAATCCTCTTTCACTTTGTTCTGGATTCTTAAAGCCCCAGTTTTCCCTAAAGATATAATGTGTCCTGCCTGAGGGCACAGGTACCAATAAATTGAAAATGTCACCATTTTGTCGTATTTGTCACTTTTGGCAGCAACAAACTCAGAATAGGAAAAGGAAGTGAAAGGATTAGGTGCACAACCAGCCAGAGCCCATAACATGCACAGAGGCTGGTTGGGACAATGAGCACTGCTGAGTGAAATACTGCTTTGCAAAGTCATTGAAAAAGTCAGGGTCAGATAGCATAGATAAACTCTTAAAATACACAGTAAAAATGCAAAATAAAAACCACCACCAAAAACCAACCAAAAACCAGGCACTATACAGATTTCAGTAATATGCCAGAAGTGGAAATGAGGTACTGGTAAACCAGATCAATCTGCATTCCCTGGATTGCTCAGTGGTATGGATGGAAAAGGGAAGGCCCTGGCATGGAAAAGCCAGAAAGTGAAATATTTCAGTGAACACACACACACACACACACACACACTTTCCTGTAAATGGGCTGCTGGAATAACGCAGGCAGAATAAGTTTCAGCTGAAGCGTGAAAGTCAACAGTCTTCTCTGTAACCTTTCTAAACTCTTTGCTTTTCTATCATATATAGTGAGGCTGAAGGGAGTTAATCTATTCTAGGTACTTAAGGACGCAAATATTATATACAGCAGAGTGCTCCTTCACAGAGAACTAGTTACTCAACAGTCTGTCACGTGCTCAGCACGAGTAATATTTAAGGTGTCATTTATCTTATTGAGAATTTCACCAAAAGCTGGAACGATGCAGTTACCATTAACTATTCCAAAGAAAACAAGTGGGGTGGAAGGTGAAAGATTGTCTAAGTTACTCTTTTCCCCTACAAAATATTTGCCCATAATGCCTCTTAAAATACATATGAGAAATCCATTTTTATTCCCATAAACCGTTTTATAGATATGTGCATTATACATAAAAAATAAAATTGGGAATGTGTCTTTCTAAAAGCTATTTCTATAAATGCCAAACTTACCCCTGTTTTGTCCTTTAAGTTTCTTTGCAAGTGGAAAAAGTGCCTGAGCAGNAATGCCTCTTAAGTACATATGAGAAATCCATTTTTATTCCCATAAACCGTTTTATAGATATGTGCATTATACATAAAAAATAAAATTGGGAATGTGTCTTTCTAAAAGCTATTTCTATAAATGCCAAACTTACCCCTGTTTTGTCCTTTAAGTTTCTTTGCAAGTGGAAAAAGTGCCTGAGCAGAGCAAATCATCTTGTTCTCAGAGGATTGCGTCTGGTTTCAAGTTACGTAATTACTTTGGGTAAGTTGTTTTATCCAAAATGAAGGAGTCTGTTGCAGTCCATGGAGGGTGCCTTTCCATCTGGGCATCAATTAATAGATACTCCAGGCTAAGACTTGCAGTTTCAGGACTGCTCTAATTTTTACTTGGCAGTAATGAGACTGTCAGAATAATTCTTACCTCAGTAGGAATAATCTCTCTTGATTAGCACTACAAAAAGGGAAGACTGTCACTCACCAAGCTTCTCTCATAGAGGGACCAAACTGTCAGCGATAGAATCAAGCAAAAAGCTGTTAAGGCCAGGTAGGCTTGCTCCCATCAGTGGAGGGCTCTTTCTTACTAAATGGTTTCCAGGCTTTCATTCATTCTTTTGGCTATCCATGACACAGGCATTTCTAGCTCTTCCTTAGAAAAGCTACTTCTGACAGGAGTTTTACAGGGACCTGAAAGGGCTGTCATACCCTCTCTCGATAAATGAGTACCCTGCTATATATGACATCCAGTTTGGGCTTAGAAAGGCACCATGGTTAGTTACACTTTCTGATTTATTCCACAACAGCAAAGCCCAGTTTAATGTCCACTAAAAAAAAAAAAGATATGGTTTATAGCCAGAGAGAATATTAGAATGGAACACGAATCTCCTGGTTTTCCAGATAAAGAAATCATGAAATTGAGGTTTACTTTTCCACTACACTGGAATATTGTGCAGATAAATTCATTCACCTGGGGGAAATGCTCAGATATAGTGATGATGGGATCTACATAAAACATGCAAGCACTCTTGAACTTAAGTTTATTGCAAATTATTAATTTTAAATAAAGTAGATTTATGATAAGCAATGACCAAAGAAGGAAAAGATCACTGTTGCAGTACAGCACATGCACCCACAAAACCAGCTGCATTGGCAGTTAAACAGGAGGAGAAAACCACCTCTAACTAGGTCTTACTTAGAAAGACATTTATTTATGGCTGGGCACCAGACTATTTGAAGCTACCGATACAATGCACCAACAACCCATATCAAGGCTACATCAATCAAGCTACCTTTTCTTCTACCACGAGGACAGACACTGCATGTTACAAAAAAAAAATGCACAGGCATATGACTGGTAATAAATGGAATCAATTATTTCAGGACTTTTGGGCAAGAAGTGGGGAAGAAACAGTGGGGATAAGTTGACTGCTATTGAAAATACTTTGCACAAGATGCACTGATGGCAAATAGCTTGTTCTTAGTGGGCTAAGCTATGATATCTATAGATAAATAGATAAAAAATGCAACTGCACATACCATCAGGCTTACAAATTAACAAGATCAAACTTGTAAATGGTAAAGGGCCCATTGCTTTTTTGTTGACAAATACAAAAATACTGCATGCAATCGTGTTCTTTGAGTGGTGATTTTAAGAGATCAATACTACAGATGAAACAGGGAAAAAAAAAAGGGTTTTCCCCCCACCCAAGGAATCCACAGTTTCCACTAATAACTCAGATGAGTGTGTACATAAACATAGAAAGTAGAGGATGTCACATGTGACACACTGACCTAGAAGACTATCACCATGATTACCTCATTATACTTCTCTGCAGTGCAACAAAACTAAAGAGGCAGTGGAGAAACACACTCCTGAAATCCAAAGCCTGTCAAGAAATGAGCAATTACCTCTTGTGTGTCTCAATACTTGAAACCAGAGCACGCGAGCTCCAGGGCTGGAGCACTGCTGGCTTGAATCTAGCTTTTTTTTCCCCTGAGCTCAAGTTTGAAATTTATGCATAAATTATTTTTGACATTTAGAGCCTAATCATCATGGTTGAACTTGGTAGAAGCCTGTAGCAACTGCAGCAGGGTTTAGGATGACTAGGAAGAGCAAAAAATATTTCTGTGCCCAGTGCAGTGCACCCCAGACCTAGACAATGCCCCAGCAATGCCAGGGTCTGTGCAGTATACACAGAGGGAAGATTGTTTGTGTAGGGTCTGTACCCAGTTCTCTGCTCTGTAACTCTAATATAATTGCCAGTGCAATACCTATACAACCCAGCAGATAAAACCCTCAAGGGTAACAAGTAAATTTAAGTGATAACTCTGTCACATGTCTTAAATTGCTCAGCCACTTTCCTTCTGGTCATTGGTAAATTGCTCATCTGCCGATTCCTGATGGGGTTTTGGCTGATTCGGTTTCCTCTGCTAAGAGACAAAATTAAAATAAGGAGAGATGAAAAACAATGAAAAACACTTCCCCCAGTTTCTCATCTGACAACTTTCACCCTGTTTTACCGAGTACATTATAGACGATGACACATATTAATTGCACCGTGTACAGGACAACGCAAAGCAATTAACACTTTTCATGTGCTTCATGGCTGCTCTCTGTGCAGTTTCCAGGGGGAGTTATGATAAGAAGTCTCATGACTAGTATGAAACCAACTGCAGTCATCACTGAATTCATATCACACCATGTCTGCCTAACACCCTGTTCAGTGCCAGCTGGTCTCTCTTATAGGCAATCTGGAAGCCCGAAATGGCAGATCTAATTTCTACAGGTGTGGCATAAGACCAAAGTTACCCATGTCTGGCAGAATTGGGGAACTAGTGGAAGCCAGAAAGTGTTCAATAACCTACCAGCACAAGGGGGAAGGAAGGATTTCCAGTCCTGGTTCCTGACTTGGACAAATAATTTAATCTCTGTCAAACCAGGAATAACCACGCATCTGTCTCCCATGCTGTTACCAACCCTTCACTTCTCTGGCCTCAGTGTCCCTTGGTTATTAGGCTCTTTCCATATCCACCATGCATCCAGCTTGCCCTCTACCAGTGCGTTAAACTGCCCACATCACTGCTACATCTCTCTAAAAACTTGCTAGAAGTACACACAGCAGCTAACACAATCTTCTAAGCTTCATACAGGCTTACAGCATTACTAGAATGCAAATAATACAGCAGCGTTCTTAGGATGGAAGATATATTTGTGAGTTAAAGCATAAAAACCACAGGGAGTGCTGAGCTCTCCTCAGATCTCCAAATCTGGAACTCTCAGCTCTACAGACAATTTGACTTTATTAAAGACAATAAATATGGGCACTAAATCACAGCTTTGGGCTGTAACTTGCCATTAGCTTTCAGCAGAATCCCCCACTGGAATCACTTCCAAACTGCAGGAATGACCTTGTTCTCATGACTAATCTTATCATTGTTGTTTTTTTTGTTTGGTTGGTTAGTTTGTTTTTTTTTGGTATCATAGCTTTTCCCCCAGGTCTACTTTCAGCCTGTTGCTCTTTGCTACCTCCTACTCATCACTAACAGCCTGGCGCCAGGACTGAAGTGTCCAGCCACAGACAAAGGTGAGGCCAATTGACTGGCTGAGGGGGTTCACATCATTCCTCACACCAAGGCCAGTGATCACCAGGCTCTACTTTTGACCACAGTGTCTGAGTGGTGCTGCCCAAGCTCCTTCTGACTGCACTGGTCTAACGGTTGTGGATACTCATTTCGGCTCACGACATGGGGAGGGTGAAGTAAGACCTGTATCTCGGTTGGTGAGGAACACATCATTGCTTGTGTAGGTGTATTCTTTACTTAGCATCCTATATCTGTAGCAAACAAGTGACTGTGGTACTGGGATCCTAATTGGTGAGGCTTGTTAACTTGTAAGAGGGAACCAGACTCTTGGGGTCCTTCCCTTCAGAGATGTATTTCAATTCTGGAAGCTGTAAAGTTTTGAGTGTTAAAAGCAAGACCCAGAAATGCATCTCTGTCTCAGGTTTTGACGCTCTGCTTTGCTGCAAGTTAAGTGGCAAATGATTTTATTTGCATATCTCACTGGGCTTTTATAATTCTCTGCACAAAATTTGATTTAGAAAGGAAAGCCTGAGAACCTTTTAAGCCGAGCAGTTGGCAGACGCATAGGAGGGTATATAACGCATGCCTATACCATAAAGACATACATCAGTAGTGGGTGGACTATATATCTCCCTAAGCACTTACTTCTATTTTATGGTATTTTAAAATAAGAAATACCATTTAAAGGAACTGATTGCCTCAGGCTGGCAAAAATTTACAAGGCTCACTTGAAATGTTTTTGCTTAATGCCAGAAAAAAATCATGCATTTGAAAGTGAAAGTTTCAGTCATTCCAGTCCTGGTGACCTCTTCAGGGTATTAAGATGCTATCAGCAGACAGGTCTCTTAAAAAGATAAATCTTGGCTTTCCACAACAGCAGAATGGCATTTGTTTTCACGTCAGGAGTAATGGTATTTCAGAGGGACATATTGATTTCATACGGATCTCCAAGAAAATAACAGCTGGCCAAATGCATCAGTGATGCCAGAACACCCAAGCACAAGTGAGTTAGCCCCATGGCCTTGGATCTGGGGACAGAAGACACCCTGGATCTGAAGGTCAGGGAGCAGTGAGCTGCAGCCATGCAGGAGTGAAACCTGGAGATGTTTTGGATAGTCTTTGAGGACTGAGTTCTGACACACAGAGAAGTGCCAGCACAGAGCCTTGACACTTACTGCAGGGCTGCAAGGTAGTAAACAAACATCTGCATCCCTTCCTCCACCCAGGCAGGTCCTCTGCTTTGCAAGGATGACAAAGGCAGGTTTTACCTCTGGGAACACGTGTCAAAGAAATGCTTTCCTGAAGGTGGACAAACAATTCTAGGAATGTAAAGTCAGCCAGCTGGGAAGACAGATTGAGGTGTTCCCCTCTGTTCTCCTGAGGCCTGGAGAGTCTTTAGGAATGAAGAAAAATAGGAGAAAGTGTCATATCTCCAGAACAAGCCATTAAGGAAACCACAGAGAGAAAAAATCCATTGATTTGAGTCTTGAACAGCGGCCTGAGCTCCAATTCATAAACATTTCTGAGTTCTTTATTAAAAACAAACAAACGTCACTCAAACCTCAAACTCAAAACCGCACTACGAGCCTCCGGGGTTTGGTGGGGCAGCCCAGAGCCACTTGTTTTCAACACAGTCTCAGACTGGTAAAGCCAAGTATTTCCCTACCTCAACAGCAGACTGTGGGTACTGAGCTGCTATGGCAGAACAGAAGATCTTCCACTATCTTTGAGGAAAAAAATTCCCCATCTGCATGCATATACAAGGTGGCTGTGTAATATTAAAACAGATGGGTTTTCCAAGCATGACTGCTTCTTTTGGGGATAGCAATGCCATTAATAGCATCCAAGAAGCAGGCACAGCTCACCAGAACTGAGGGGCCCAGTTCAAGATGAAACAACCTTAAAGCAGAAACAACCCCAAACGTATTTGTAATGTCTCCCTCTGTTTTGGCACCCTCCCCTTCCCAATTCAATTTTATTAACAGATATAATGACTGGGCAAATACTGAAATTAGATACTCATACCAGCTGGCAAACTATTTCTGAAAACATCTTAATCTTCTGGAAAAGCTCATCATTTCTAATGCAGTTGGTGACAGTCTTAAAAACTGCTACAAACACAGGCTTAAGGGGGTTTTAATAATTTGCTGATTTTGAATCACAGTGGTAGAATTACTGAGGTTTTTAACATGACGTGTTTGTTTTTATAGAATGAAACTGTCTAAAACAGGACAAAAAGGCTTAAATATTTATTAATCCTTTTTTGCAGAAACTCCATTTGCAATCATGACAAAGCATGCATGGTTTCGCTGCATTCCTAATAAAGTCACTAGCTGGAAACTTTGTCCCGTGCTTTGGAGGAGGCTTGGCTAGTAAAAGGTATTATTAATGTTTGCAAGCCTTGGACCTGAAAACAAGCTTCTGTAGCCCAGTTTGGTGAGAGCACATTACCAACAATACATTCTCATTCACGCTCTTTTACCAAACCTATCAAATTCCACAGGATTATTGCAGAAAAGAGCCCTGCATTTTAAGGAAGAGCATTACAGTAGTTTGGGCCTTGACTGAAGGAGTTTTTTATTGAGCTCAGGTAGTAGCCCAAGGGAAAGGAGCATCCCAGGGTTTAGCTGTCAGCCTCAACCACATATTGCAAATACTTTCAAACCTTTGCAAACTCATAGAAGTTCTTAGGGACTTTCTCTGAGGCAAGAAGAGTGAAGACTCCACTTTCTAGCCACTCAGTACAGAATCCACCATCTCCATCACATCCCTACCACGGGTCTTAAACTGGGACCAATCCCCTTCACTCAAGCAAATTTAACTCTTTTTGTCAGTGCCAAGAAGAAATTTCAGTTCTCACTGATAATAATGCAATTTCCAGTTAAGACCTCACCAAGCCTCTTCGGCAGCTTTAGAAGGGCATGTTTAGGACAGATTTAAAATCAGTGCAATTGCAAAGTACACACGTTGCCAGCTTTTCAGCTCCTGATCTGCTGCAGGACAGAGGTGGCGTAAGGAGAGCAATTGCTGTGACCCATACTTCCCTTACGACTCTTATCTCGCACACTTGAAACATCTAGTGACAGAGAAGAGAGTGGAGCTGGCTAAAAATGTTGCTGTTTTTAAAGCGGGGAGGGGGGAGGGAAATGTCAGTGTTTTTTCTTGTCATTCATTATAAAGAATGTCTGCAAAATCTTTAATGTAAGAATCAGATTTTTTGAAGCAAAAAATAGAAGACAAACTTCCAAAACTATCTGAGAGCAAAAGTGATAGTTCGAGAAGTAAATGCCTTTCCTCATACTACTTGCACTCTATATTCAGCCTTGGACAAACCACACAGTACAGGACCCCTGGCACCCAGGCTTCCCAGCTTCACCTCAAGCCTCAGTGAAAGCCAAAGGGCCCCAAAAGCAGAAGATCCGTTTCATATTATTTTTCTGGAAGCTAAACCCAAGACAAGTCCCATTGAAATAAAGCATTCTTTAGGGAGATCAGTGAAGACAGCCCTGCGGCTTCACCTCTTTCTGCGTCACATGCAGCCTAGGAGAGCCTGGAGAACTAGAGTACTGGTTCCAGAGCTGGATGCTCTGGTACTACCGCGTGTCGATATTATAGTCTTGCCTGTGTTAATGTTACATCATAAAAGAGGCTATGCAGAGGAACTGATTTAGGGTAAGAATTAATATAATTTGGCTTCGAGGTATGAAGCTAAGATGTTCTTCACTTATCACCAAAGAGAAAAGTATTTCCAGCTTATAAAGTAGTCTGCAGCTGCTGATCTACAGATTATACTAGAAGGCCCAGCTTTTTATGTGTGGTGATCAAAAAGGGTGAGGAACCACTTGGTTATGAACAACAGACTTTTCTGAAGTGGTAGGGTTATGTTAGACTGGTCTTTTGCAGAGGAAAAAGAGGAGGATGCCTAGGACAAGGAGCTGCAATTTGCTTCCTCTTTTCTGAATTACTGTTAGTAGTACTGAGATTGGACCCAGGAGCCCAACTGTTGATCAGGCTTCACCATGCTTAGCAGTGTGCAAACAAAATAAAATCGCATTCTCCGAAGAGTCATTTTCATGCTTTTAAATAAAGTCACTAAAGTCATAGCTGAATTCCTTTGAATCTCATTTATAAATCAAAATAATTATTTCAGCAAGTGATGACAGGTAGTAAGTGGCACAGTCTCTTGTCTTTTCCATGGCAGGAGGAACCACTTTCCCCTCGGTTTCAGGATGATTTCCCCAACGCTCCACCCCACGCTTACTTCCACCCCCTCACTCTGGAGCTGCACTACTCCTCCTCCCTCCTCCCACATCCGGCTGAATACTGGACCAACAACTTGTTAAGGCAAAGATTATGTTATCTACAGAGCAGCTAAGACTCTCCTTATTGTTTAAACACCAGATATATCCTAAATATCTGCTTGCACACACTTCACAGCAAGACATCCCACCAGCTGAACACACAATTCTTGCATTCAAAACCACCCAGGAAGGAGGCAACTGATTGAATCATTTTGGGGGCTGGCACAAGAGACCTTGCTGGTTTCATTACCTTGAAAAACAGTACAACAGGTTTGTAAATCACATTTGAACTAGTATTAGACATATCCAAACTCTGGATGTAAACATAACCAAAATCTTGGATGGTAGGCTGTGCTTTAACCCATTTTTAGATCTCCTATGTTTTTGGGATAGCAATATCTGAAAGCATGGATCTCAAATGAAGGTGGGCTTCATCATCTGAACCACCAGCAGGGTCTGAGTTAGAGGGATGGTCGAGCCCCAGGAAAGAGAGAGAAGCCCAAATCCTGCGTATCAGCATCCAAGCCTGAGGACAGAGCTTCCCTGGCACTTAAACCCAGACTGTATTTTAGGACTCCATTAGCACAACATATTTTGCAATACCATCAGCTGACCCATAGATCTACTAAAGCTGTGCTAATGCAGGGACTGTGCTGCAGTTGATGTTGGAATAAGGCACCTGATGCCATCTGTTTTCACTCTTAACAATATATGACGCTATTTTTTCCCCTGTTCCTGCCTTTTATATCCTGCAGGGCCATTAAACGCTACATATTCCTGTCTATCACTGGCAGAGAAACAACCTTCAGATTAATCTCAGTATCCAAGAAATGATGACACTAGTCACAACAGCTCTGCAGAGGGGTTGTGGTGGGATATGGGAAGGAGAAAGTGCCACCAGTGCAGACACTTGACATAAGAGAGAGACCTTCTCATAACTTGCGAACAGGCTAGAAAAGAAGGTGGTTGCCTGCAGCAGACGGGATGGCTCAGAGTTAGAAATAGTATTCCAAGGAGTTCAGAGCTGAGTTTCACTCATTCCCAATATCAAGTATTGAGCTGCAGTTATTTCTCCAGATTCCTGGAAGTTATTCACAGGAAAAAACAAAGGCATAGAAAACAGGTACAAGGCATGAACTGGAAACAGCACTTTTGCAGATGGGGTGAAGTCTTACATTCCTAAGAAGTCCAAGTTTCCACATCTCTAACTCTTGACCCATCCCATCCCTCAGCAGCCATCAGCAGATGGTGCCTGAGACACTTTCCTGCTGCCTGCATCAGAAAGCAGGCACAGGAAGATTTCCTCAAAATGCATTTAAAAGTATTACTGCTATGGATAACATAACGCCTGGAAGACACGTTCTACTCTCACTCTGGAGCTACTTATTTCCAGTAAAGCACTGGGCCATCTCACCACAGATGTGTGCTTGTGCTGCTGGCTATTGCCTCTACCACAAAATAACAAAACACTTACAAAAGAGACGGAAATCAGGTTTCAGCTGGCTGGGTGCTGGTCTGGGAGGAAGGAGTTACCTAATGAGCTCAGTGGCCATCCTCTGCAAGCTCAGCCGTCCCTCCCCTGCCTGGCTCCCTGCTCCCAAAGGAAGCCACTTGCAATTCCTTATAATAACCAGAGGTAGGACATTTCCCCAACTTGTTTCCCCCACTCCCCATGCAAGACAAAAGGGAAAGCAAACAAGATTTAAGAAGGCGATCTCTGCAGCTCGGGGGAATCATTCCAAAGATTAGATCAGTGCTCTTCCATCAGCTGAGCTTAGCACATTGCAGCTGGCGCAGTCATTTAACTCTGTGGCTGCCACAGCCTGAGCACTGGGATGACAGGCACTTCCTAACCAGCCACCGCCCAGCTCAGCTTTCTGACAAAATGCAGAGCAAAGAGAGAGGAAAGAGCAAGGGTAATGCAGGGCCGGGCTGGCAGTAGGGCACAGAGACAATGCAAGTGCTGTGGCTCTGCAGGACTGGCTGTCTGGGTGCATACGTAGGAAAAAACTGGGAGGCTTCCTGCCTGCTGCTGCAGATTGCAGGTGGGCACTGGAGTCTGCTGCTTATGCTAATACCTAGGCCAGGCAGACCCACCCAGGAAGATGTGAGAAGGTAACCAAGTTTGGGAGGCTTTGCAGGTGATACAGAGAGAAACCACTGCAGTTTAACCAGAATAATTCGCCATCACAGGACCAACAATCGCCAGTTACAAACACCTTTATGCTATGAAAGCAGAGTTCAGATCTTTTCCCTTTAACTTTGGGACCACATCATTTAAGACTTCTAGCAAAAAAAAAAAAAAAACCTAGGGTGTCTGGGGATTTTACATGGTGTTTTTCCTCTGCTTTTAAGCCCCCTGAGCCGCTGAAGGTATGTGCAAAACCTCACATCGGCTTTCCTCTCACCGATGCACTTATAGGTTTGTGTGTTTAGGCAAGAAAATTCTTGCAAGTTTGGGAAGTTAGTTCTACTGAGGTTTTCTTCCTAGCCTGAAAAATGATAGTAGCAGTCATGGTAATTTTTCGTGTGTATTTCTTCTCTACATACACACAAACAAGCCTTTATATAAAGGTGCCATACTTCTTTACAGCTCATTTCCTTTTCTTTACAAAAAAAAAGGAAGAAAGGTGCTTTACAATAAAGTTTTTCCCTCATCCTCTCCTGAAACAACAAAAAGTTTTAAATAAGTATGAACTCATTTATTTAATGGTGGCCACTTATTTTTTTCAAGGCAGGGCTATCTGCAGAAATTGTGCATTCTACTGAGATTGTATATACATCTAGAGAAGCAAGGTAGCTCTCCTGAAAAATATTATAATAATAAAATATATATCCAAGCAAGGGCAATAGACTGCCAACTGACTTGGAGCATCAGTGGTTGTAAAATCCAAAAAAGAAGCATCAAAGAAAGGACAGAAATAACATGCTAGACTGGCCCCAGTGCTGAAGATTATGGCTTCATCTCTGTTTTAATGCAGAATCCTTATGACCTTGGGGAAGTCACCCATGTTGGTGGTACATCAGTCTCCCTTGTTGGGGATGACAAAAAAAAAGAATAGAAAGGCTACAATATCTTCAGCTGGAGGATTCAAAAAACAGATGTATTTGAAAGGGAAGGCTTAAGTGTTCTTGATTTTTCCTTTGTGGCGGAGAAATGGATGAGATGGAGCTGGGAGGGATTCCTACAAAGCACCCTGTTACTTTGCAGGCTGAGAACTTAACAGATCTGCTTTGCCTTCAGATCAGTGGATGAAAGTATTAATCTTTGTGAAGATCATGACGCTAAATTTTGGGAGTTAAAAGCAACTACAGAATTTACATGGGAAATGATATAAACCACCTAAATAAGCCATAGGACTACTTGCTTAGATGAACTATAAAATAACCTTTGGACCAAATGAAGTTCAGACCATCCCTCACACAAATGCTCCACAAAATGCGTATGTTAAAGGGGAGAAGAATTTCCCTGGGATGCTTGCTGTGGTCCTGTGCCAGCCTGGAGCCTGCATCTCTGTGCACAAGGAGGGCCAGCAGGAGATGTTCACTGGTCCAGCAGCTTGCATTTCCTTCTCATCCCGGCACATGCTGCAGCATTTAGCCCAGCACGTGTGTGGGCAGACCACCAAGCAGCTTTACACAGCATCGCACATGTTAGACGGGCAAAGTCCGTGAGCCTTGTCTAGGCTTTCTAACTGCCAGCACAGGGACTCCATGCCTCCATGCACAAGGGCTCCCGCGTCACTGGCACAGTGTGCTCTGTGGCACTGCTGGGAGTCACTTGTCCTTGTCCCAGCTGCAGCACTCAAGGAGCTCCAAACCCAGCATGCAGCACAGCATCTTCAAGGCAATTAACTTTGTCTCCTTGCTGGGCTGTGTAGCCCCTCAATCACTCAAGCAAGCAGCTAAACTGAGCAGGAGCTTAGCATCAGCACAGAAAGATATGGCTGTCTGGAAAGAGCCACTTAGGCTGGTTTTATTATGTGGATAAAGCAGAGATCTCTGTTTAGTAATAAGTCTATTAAAAAGTGTTCTTGGGGAAAAAAATGCATCAATCTTCAGAGAACATTGAGAACATCTGTTCTACAGATTAAGGACTGGTTTGGGACTGTGGAGACTGATCCCACCCCCAGCTGGTGCTGGGGTCCTGGACAACCTTGGCTAGGTGACATCACATCTCTGCAGCTTCCCTCCCTTGCCTCCTGCAGTCAGGCTGCAAGAGTCTATAGGTGAAAAAAACTTAGAGAAACATTTTTATGCTTTGTTAGGTGTTTATTCAGAGCTTAAATGAAACCTGTTGCCCCCAACAATAACTTCTGACATGCTCAGAACTGAACCAGCTGAAGCAATATTGGGTTAAAAACTTCCTGAATATTTTGTTCAGATATCATACCTGGCTGTCCAAGACGCTTTTCTAGTGTCAATTGAATTACTCCCAGTTTACACCAGGGAAGAAATATTTAATGCTGCTACACACAATTCAATACATCATTATGTGGAAGATGACCTTCTCTCAACAAAACCAGGTTAAGACTTGGTATGAACTCTCCAGGAACCCTTCCACTTTAATAGGAGCTGAGGATGGTGGCCCAGTGCCAACACTGCAGTTTTCAGAGTAGGTGTTCATTGGCTCCTTCCCCTGACTTCTCACTAGAAAGAAGTCAAATCAATACTTGCGATGCATTTACCAACACAGTCAGGTCCTGTTTCATGCAATGAAATAAAAAGAACTCATACACCTTTCCTACTGGAGTTTAATAATGCCTGGAAGAAGTGCAAGTGGATGACATTTCCATTACCAGATCGCTAACTGGATGCCTCTTGAACTTGCAGCACATGCTGCATTTGCAGGCACAGCCTAATGTTGTTTAAAAAAAAAAAAAAACAACGTGTACACACATACTATATATATTCCTTGAGAACTCTACCCTTAAGATCAGGATCTAGGTGCTGATAAGATGAATGAATACTCACTGTTACTTGAGTTCCAACTATAGACAATTCCTACATGCAAGAGATAAATCACCCCACTTAACTCAGTGAAAGTTTGCTTAGCACAGAAAAGAGGGAAAACTACATATATAAGAAGTGAAACGGCTGACAAAGACCGATTAAAGAGCAATCTCAAATCTCTCTGAAGACTTGGTAAATAAAGTATGTCACTTGGCTTCAGTCCTTTCATTTTTTCTTTCTGAAAATAAACAAGCAACACTGCTTATCCGTCATCCCTTCTCTTCATAATGCATATCGGACCTTGTCCTTGTTGTTCAAGCCCCAGATGCAGAGATCAGCCCTCAGCTCCTGCATCAGCGTGAACACAGCCAACAGCTCCAGGCATTCCTGTACAAAGTCCTTTGCTTCTCTCCTTTGAGCAAGGCAGTAAGGCTTTAGATAGAGATGACAAGTAATGGAGCATCTAATATGTCTTTAGGTAAACTGTTCTAATACTTGACTCATTAAGAGTCTGTACGCCACTTTAACTCAGATTTAACTACTGTCGGCTTACAGTCTTCTGACTGTCTGTCAGGTCATTGTACCCCATTCTTCCAGAAGTCCACCAAACCAGATTTGCTGGAGACACCCTTCTTCCCTTATCTTTTTCCTCTGCCTTCCATGCTTCACCAAGGGTTTTGTTACATACAAAACCTAACCCCACAGGGATCAATCCTGTCAGACACAGCCACTGACACCTAGGACTGGAGCAGTCAGGAGGATGAAGCAATGCAGCACTCAAACTGGCCGCAGTTATTTTCTTTCAGGGAACCAGGACATCTTTGACAATAGTTTCATCCATTTATGATCTGTGTGTGGTAAGGGAAGTCACAAAGTCCTTCCCCCCCTCCCGCCCCCCCATGCTTCCTTGGAAGACTGAAGTTTTGCTTAGTTTTCACTCTGGGGAATAATAAATAATCAGGAGGCAGTGCATTCATTTGCACACTTCCCTTGGTTTGCATGCAGATTGGATACTGGCAGGAACAGCAGGCTTCCCCAGAACATATGTGCAAATATTCAAGAATAGCAAACAAGGATAAACATAGTTGGACCAAACAGCTCTGCTGAATAGAAGTGAATGTTTGCAAATGCTGCTTTGCAATATTTGACCTGCACTAATGAGCTCTCTGTATTCAATAACCTGGTCTTTCATGCAAAGAAACCTTTCCGATGAAGGGCACGCACTCCTAGCTTCCCCATGGGGCTTGAAAGAGGGGTTCTGATTGAGCATCTGAGACACCACCAGGTTATTATAGGTGCATATAATTCCCTGAAGCAGCCAGCTTAAACATATACCCCTGATGAGAACTCATATTTACTAATTGCCATTCAAATGAATCCACTGAACCTTAATGCTGTGTTAGCATTAGAGCTCTGCACTGAACTATATGATTTTTAGCTTTCATAATTTGAACCTTGTCTGACTAATATATAACTTAATGTATCCCTAGGATGATCCACTGGAATTTGTGTCAATTAAAGAACATTAGTAATCTTGAGGGGGGACGCTTCCATGTTTCCAGGAGTAAGCAAGAAAACTGAATATTAAAATTCAGCAAAAAAAAAAATCCCTGCAGCTAGCACTAGAAATTTACCATTAGTAGAAGAAAAATATTTATCTGAAGGAGCAGTGGCTCAGAACAGATGCTGCCAAGATGAATGATTAATGCACATTAATTGTGGTAAAGAGTTTGATTTCCAAATGTTTTTGAATGAAAAACAGAGGATTGCGTTAAAAAATGTCTACTCTTCTCATTTAAGTGCCTTTTAAATCCTTTTTTTTTTTTGCCTTTAGAATATGCATTTAAGTGACATTTTTAGGAAAACACATAGTTCAAACTGGAATCAGTTTCTGACTTTTTAATTGTCAATTTATCCCCATGAAAAAAAAAGGGGAGGAGGTGCCAAGGAAATGGAAACAGGAAGGATACAATATAGGAAGAACAGTTTCCAATCATCTCTAGCGTACTAATAAGTAGACAAAGCAACCCAGAAGGATTTCTCTTAGGTAGCATTGGTTTGGAGAACATTAACAACAGTTGCCAAGGAATGAAAGTAACATCTGGTAGAGGAAGCTTGGAACCAAGTTTCATTCATCTTCAGCTCTCAGAAATAAAAAGATTAGCGCTGGTCAGAAGAGTGTTTTAGCTCGCCTTTTTTTTTTGTTTGTTTTAAGAAAAAAGAAGATCTGCATGTAAATTTGTAGTGGGGGAAAGGGACTTCTTTAGTACAGAAAATAAAGTCAGAATACCAAAAGTTAGCCATTTTCCTCAAAGTCACACTGAATGCAAGTGCAGGCCCCAGTCCCAGTGCGTCCCACCAGCCGCTGTGTGGCTACGATGACCGCCCGCCGCTGGGAGCTGCCGGCTACCTGGAGGAACAACGCGGGACCCGTGCGTTGCTGGTTCGCAAGGCCCGTCCCTTCCAGAACTGCCTCGAGCACCGCAGCCAACATCATGCACGTGCTGCTGACCACACAGGCCTCCCTGAAACAGACCGTTTACCTAGGCAGCACTCAGACAAGAAACCTGGAGACATTCTTCTTGTCCGTGTTTCAAGAATCCTCCCTAAACTCAGACAGGAGAGAACTGCCTCCTTTATCCATACGCGAGCTGCAATTTTTATCTCAGCCTCTCTTTCTTTGATTTTACTTCAACAAGTCTTTTCTATTAAGTGCTGCATCAGACAGATGTAGAAAATGCTGCATAAAGACAACCTACATGCACCTTAGAGCTCCTTCAATTTGTCAGCCTCCATTTTTGTTCTAGCTGCTGTTTCTTAACAACAAGCAAGCTGCTGAGATGCAGCTTGCTCATTCGAGCAGGGGATTCCTCAGTTTTACCTGGCTCCAAGTATTTTTGTGGCTGATACAGTTTCCTCCCTTGGAAGAAGCAAATGCTTCCTGGTAGAGAAGAAAACAGAACAAGAAGTTTCCAGGGAAGCTAGCTAGTGAGTTTGCTCAATGCCCCCCTTTTTCCTCTGCAGACTGAGCACAAGGTCAGAGAATACATTACTGTTTTAATTTAGGCATCAGCCCCTTCATTGGAAAGGAGTGGGTACAGCTCTAGAGGGGATTTAGAGGTAATTGATGCTCAAATCCACCCCTGGAATCTAAGACAGGGTCCCACCATCACAGCCAATCTAAGTTCCCACTTCCATGGAGAGTGGAAACACTAGTGCAAACACGAGGTTACCAGCTCTACTCAAAATACTTGATGGGGAGACAAACACATTGGCACATTCTGCTTCCACAGAGCAGACCTTGGTGGGGAGGAAGGCTTGTGATTGTCAGAAGAACCCAGATTTGTTTTATGCCCAGTGCATGGTCCATCTTTTCCTTTGTAAAAATACTGCATTACTAATGGCTTTTATGCTGATTCCATCTGTAAACTTTTCCTATCCATTTGTTCACACAGCAACTGAGGAGCATCCAACTGCCTGTATAGACAGCACTAAAGATTCAGACAAAGGAATAGTCACAACTGCAAGTATCAATCTCCATGAAAGATGCCAGTTGTCAGCATCCCAACAGCCTTGACAGGACCACAGGAAAATGGCGTCCCCAGTTGCAATGCTAAATTTAATCAAGATAAAATGCACCATGCAAAGCCTGGCTAGGGATTATATACACAACTGAACCTGCCAGGTTACCTGGTGTAAGTTGTGAACAGTTAAATGGAGAAAGCTTGAATTTACTTTGATATCAGTAGCAAGTGTTCCCTGTACAAGGCACAAAAGCTGAAATTGCCCTAGATTTCACATATTTTGTTTCCATAGAGACTCTGTGTCTCTGTACAAACCAGTGTTACTTCCTCAGCACAACCTGGGAAACAAACTGTTGATCAACACAAAGCAAGGTAGTGCCCTGTTCAGTTCTCAGTGGAAGCACTCCTGGTTTATGCTAATTAAACTGTTAAGATCCCCAGGCCTGAATTTCATATCTGGAGCAAAAAAAATTTCAAGTACAGAGCACATGGGACAGGAAGCTCCAGCACCTGAGTAACCCCTCCAAAGTGCCACAGGGAAAATGTACCAGAAGGATCAGAGAGCTGGTTTGAGGCTGGGAAACTGAGTCACGCAGAAAGTGAAGCAGCAGCAGCTGCCAGGTCAAAGCGAGAGGGGATGGTTTGAAGCAGAAGGATACGGTTAATACAAAGCTTAGCTCCAGTACGTGCTATTTCTAGCTTCCCTAAATTTCTCTTACTACTCAGTATTTCTCCATAATCATATAGCTAGATAGAAGGGCTGCTGAAAACATAGGAGCATTGAATCACAGACCCAAACATCTGCAACTTCAGAGCAGGGAGTGGTGTATCACTCAGTTAACTCCACCAAGAACACTTCTTCCAGGGAGAAAAAAAAAATGAACAGGCACAGCTGAAAAAGAAGCTAATCAAGTTGGGGTGTGAGCTCTATTTCACATTTGTGTCAAGGAATATCTTTGTGCCATCTCTTTGTCATTGTTTTCCTTGTTTCCTTTTAATAATAGCAACCAAACAATAAAGGGGACTAGGAGTATTATGCACAAGTGACATTCATTATGGAGTAGCTGCAGCTCTGGGAAGATAATTTAATCGATCACAGAGGAAACAAGCACTTTGTCCATGCAAAGTCCAGTGCCGACACTGATTTTTCAAATGAATATTTTTTAATTAAGTTTTCAAAGAATGCAAGTGGTTTATTGCAAGCATTACTCAAAATATATTGTTTCTCAAAAACAGAGGTTTAAGTATTTTTGATTAAGATGACAGGGCCAGAAACAGAATGAAACATGAGAACTATAAGTCCAAAAGCTCAGAGAAAGTTCCTTAACTCCATTTTAATAGCCAACTCTCACTTGCAAAACACTCCTGCTTTCTTCACAAAGTGATGCTCTTTTCTGTGCCCCTCTCCTACAGGACCACACCATATACCTGTCACAGGATTTAACACCCACAACCAAACTACGAATCATTTTATAATTCTAATGAGGCCCAGGCTAATCCTCTTACCCTCCACTGAGTTACAGGATACCCAGACGGAGGATGTTTTGGTAGGTTACCTCTGTTGCTCCTTAGGACTGCGCTCCTGGTATGTCATAAGAGTTTCATTTTACACCCTCCCACCCCTGTGCCTTAACTAATATATTGGTTTAAAGTCACTGCTTTGTCCACCCTAAGCTGAATCAATGAGTAACAAGAAAGGAAGAGATGAATAAGACTGAGAATAGCCAATAACTTCCCCCATAAGCACCACAGCTGAGCTAATGCTAGAAGTGTGTATTAAATGTGGAATACTAATGCAATAAAAAGATTCCCTTTAGTGGAACATGCATGAATCATTTGTAGTATCCTTGAAATCCTAGGATCCTGAGTTAAGCCTGGACTTTTAAAGCTCTTCAAGGAAGAGGAATAAATACTCAATTTCACAAAGATTTCAGTCTCTCAGAGGATATCCTCTCCCAAAGCCTCAAGGCACTGGGCCTCTCCCAAGCACATCAGTAATCCCCCAGGCACAGATTTCAGCCACAAGTCACAACAGTGTGTCACTGCCAGACCCCACGCACGGCTAAACCCAGCAGGCACCGGAGTCACCCTGGGTGTGTTGGCCCTGCAGCAGGACCACACTTCTCCACGCACCTTTGCACACCTGTGTGCACATCGGAGTATTAAAGGAGGATGCACAGGGTGCACTTAAATGGGTGCTGGCTGACTGGTGCAAGGTGATGGATACACACCGGTTCTGGAGTTACCTACCTGAGAAGGGACACACAAGAGGTCACATTTGCAAGATTAGATGAAAGCAGATATGCATCTGCATACGCTTCCCTCAGGCTAAAGGTATTCAATGCCAAACACCCAGCCATGCAGTGAAGTCTTTCTGGCCCCCTGCTTCTGATATTATTTGACTTACATTTACACTTTTATATAAAACCTCCTTAATAGAAAACATTGCTAAGTTCAGAAGATTTTTAACTGCATTTCACCTTGGACAGAATAAGCCAGCTGAAATGATGTTGATTTATTTGTCCTCATAGTACACAGGTTAGGACATGAAGAAATCAGAAAAACATCACCTCAGAAGTGTATTTTGCCTTGGATGAGTTGTATTTTGATGTCTTTTAAAAAGGTGTGAATACAAAAGTTTGCTATTTTTTTTTATACTTAATGTTTTTAAATCAACATTTACGATTGGATACCAAAGAGAAGTATTATATAAAACATCCTGACCAAGCAAAGAACTCGGGAAGGGTAATGAGTGGTAGAGGAAGTACAAAGAAATTAACAGAGCTGAAAGGGCTACAGAAAAAAATCTCCATATTCTAGTGTCATAGGACATCCCTCCCTCCTGAAGCCAGCAGCAGAAGATGCAATTTTTTAATAACAAAAACCTTTTGATAGTTCCTGAGATCAGAGACAAAGCCTTTTAGCTGTAGATGAGTGTCTACATTTAATAAACAGAGGAAAAATACCCTAGTTTACGTGGTAAGAAATCTATTAGTCTGACTTCAATAGCCTTCAGGTCTTCAGAAGATGTTTTGAAGCAAAGTATATTGTGAGTAAATGGAGGCCAGAGTCTCAACACATTACCTACAGACAGTTTGAATTTGGCAGTCCCAACGTCCTTCCCTGTCAGGAAGAGGCAAATGAGACTCAGGCACTGTTAACCTTTACTGAGGCCTTAGGTGGCATTTCCAGCAATTACTTCCCATCTTAACATTACAATTGCTTCCTAACACTGAGAATAGTTGTACATGGGTGACATTTGCAAAAGATGCCAACTCTGTAGGCTTCACCAGGACAGCAGAGGTCTGGAATATCATGCAAGTATAGATGACATTGACTACTCAATTAACAGAACCGGTATCTAAAACTTAATCACTACAAAAAGTAGCTTAACTTTGAGATGAAAATTGAATTCTTGTTTTAAGCTACATGGCGGTACTCAGAAGTGTTTGAGGGGGAAGAGATGCGGATCCTAAGACAACAAAATCACCATAACGAAGCCACAGAGAAGGTTACTATGATCCCAGAGTGCATGAGAAGAGATCTAGCCCCTAGAAGTGTGGTTGTGCTTGATACCATGTACAAGGCACCTGCGAAATATGCATCTCAAAAAGTTGCATGCAGTTCAAGCACAATTTAGAAAAGATGTACTCTGCAAGAGAAGGAGAGAAGAGGACTCAGCACAGTTTGAGTAATGGAAAGACTTATGAGAGCTCAAATTGCTGCTCACACTCGGATTTTGGTTCCCAAAATCTCTTAGAATGAAAATATTTGGAATGCACTATTTTTTTTTTATTTTTATAAAAAAGGACAAGAGTTCCTGAATTCCCCAGATAACAATCTGCATCACAGTCCTGCAGGCAGTGTGGGCAGCTGTAGAAGTCTTTTTTTTAAAAAAAATCTCTTCATTGCAGCTTGCCTGAGCATCCCATAAAAAGAGGAATTACTACAGTGAAGGAGTGAAATTGATTATGCAGATAGCACTGTCAAATGCAGGAGAGAAAACAAACTAGAAAAATAGAGCAGAATAAATTGTTTCTGCAATCTCAGAATGAGTTACTTGTTTAAAAAAAAACAAGATAAAAGTGAGAGAATGGCAAGGTGTTTTTTGCTTTTTATTTTTAAAGTTTCCATTGTCCTTTTATATCAAAAGTGTACTTCTGATTGTATTCCCCACCACCACCACCCAAACATGAATATCCTGGGAAATCATTGGCAAATTACCCAAAAAGAAAGCTGGAAAAAACTGGTTAGTTGAGGAACCAATCAATAAGACTGCTCAGAGCAAACACTTATCTGCATCCTGTTTGAGATTGACACGGGAGGTATTAATATTGTATGTGCTTGTCTAGTGGATAGAAGAGCCAAGCACCATCAAAATGCAAAGCAGCCTCTGCAACTTTGTCTTCTCCAACAGTAAAATCTGCTTTTCTATTTGAATTCCCTTTCTCCTGCAATGCCATCTAGAGGAAACCAGGCAGATGAAAGGGAGGGCAGAGACAGAGGGATGAGAAGGCAGCAGGTGCCGGGCAAAGCCAAAACTTCCCCCAGACCTAGCTAATGAAATGAATTAGGCTTTCCAATTTATGAAGTCATTAAAGGAAGGGCAAGCCTTGGATCCGATGCCTTGCTGGGACTTGTGTAATAACTCACATCCGAGCAGCAGGTGACTCAGCAAGAGGATTTCCCACAGCACCTTTCTAAGAAAGGTGCCGCTTCTGTGCTACGGGTCTCTGGCTGCCAGAGGAGAGAGATGCAATTCACAAGGATTTCTGCTATTTACTTCTGCAAACAAATGAAAGAAAAGCCTCGAACATCCCAGATTTGGCAGGAGGAATAAAGAAGAGTCAGGAGCTAACATTTGCGGTGAATTGCAGATGCCCCCAGGCAAACCTTCACAGTGCCAAGAAGTTGGTTGCAGAGGAATGTGGACCCTGATTTTCACCCTCACCTGTACACTCCTTACTGAGACCTTGGGCACTAACTCAGCTCCCTACTAATTTCTTCTCAGAGGGGTTGTGTTTGTGAAAGACTAAGACTTTGAGACATCCAGGTGACACCACTTCTGCACACCCAGCAATATGTTGCTCTCAGTCAGCTTTAGCCCCATTCTGTATGGCATCAGGGACAGCAATCACTGTTCCTTAATTCCACAGGGACTAACACAAGAACAAATGGTATTAAGACTTCAGCAATAGGCTTGCTACATATAATGCAGAATAATATTGGAAATTCAGCATGCTTTTACCCTACACAGAATTAAAACTGTTTCTCTCGGATCACAGCTCCCACATACTACTAACACAGATGTTTCTGAGAGCTCAAGCTTTCTCCTCAGACTTCACCCTGAGTGATTTTTTTAAAGCAAAGGGGGAGAACAAAAAAACCCACAGCTTTCTTAGGTTTTAGGGAATAAAACAGTTCAAAATATCTTGTTTTGACAAACAGTGGCTATACTTTTATCCTTGAAACTTAGAGGACATTTTAAAGTCATAAGTTTGATGAAACCAGCAATAAATAAGGCCATGTTACCAAGTCTTGGACCTTTCAGTAAAAGGTCCTACTGAAAAAAAAAAGATGTTATTTTATTCATGTCTGGACAATGCCCGATTTTTTTTCCAAATGACATGCCTTTAAGATGTTATACTGTTTGAAAGGCACTTTAAGGAAATTTGCTTTTCCATCAAAAATTTAAAGAAAAGATAACTTCCCCTTGTAAGGGGAAGGGAAAAAAACAGAGCTCCAAATGCACTGCTCAGATACAGATTCTTATGACTGGCAAATCTCCATTCTGTATGAACTTTATTGTTCAAGGCTGGCCTTGCAGGCAGTTGGCTGAAGAGCAGGAAAGTTTTACCCCGTGTTCAAGGGCAAATGTTACCCAGACGTCAAGAACTGATGGGAAGAACAGCCCCAGTACAGCACATCTAGAGTACTGACGGCTGCCTGGGTCTCTGGATGGCTCTCAATTTTGGGAAGATTTATCGCATCCATTTTTACAAGGATTTTCAACACTTTCACAGAAATAATTCATGCTTTATGCTAGTTTATACATTCTTTTTGTTGGAATATACTAGTTGCCTACAAAAAAACTCTTCCTAAGCACACCTTGGCAATACTCCATCAGAGGTACAAGAATGGATGGGATGTTAGAATTGAGATGTAGTTTATGAAAATATCTTTATAAACAAAACCTTAGATAGCCTGTTGGGAAGTCCTAGTCTCTGCCAAAGGTGTAGCAATCCAACCCCCAAGGCTCTACTTAGAAAG
This sequence comes from Chauna torquata, assembly GCA_013399475.1. Classification (NCBI taxonomy): domain Eukaryota; kingdom Metazoa; phylum Chordata; class Aves; order Anseriformes; family Anhimidae; genus Chauna; species Chauna torquata. Next base: position 114,201 of record VXAL01019451.1, on the reverse strand, counting down.
ACTGGTTTGTACTTCAGAAAGTAAATAGTCTGAGTCATCCCAAGTTGGCCCTGCTTTTCAAGAGTGTCCTGACCTGTGTTTTATTGTAGCAGTCATGGATGTAAGTCCCTTGTTTCTCTCTGCCTCCTCGTGAAATTTGAGACAGTTTGATTTATCGGTGCTGAGGACTTCTGTACCTGCTGTTTTTAAAAAAAAAAAAAAAAATTGTGCTCAAAATCAATCTCCTGAAATCCTACCCTCTCCTAACATGGAATTAGGAAAACCTAAGCAATTTAAATAAACATCCTAGGCATCAACTACTTTGGGACTCTTCATAGTTTGCAGAAAGGTTGTTCCTCCTGCTCTCACTCAGGTTGGCAACATCCTCATCCCTACCTTACCAAACAACCAAGGTTTTTTTTTTTTCCCCTAAACTTTAAGTCCTTGCACCCTCTGCATTGAGCCAGTGGCACATAAACAGGCACAAGGCAATCTCCAAGTGCAGTATAAATACAGATAAAGCTTTTACGAAGCTGCTACTCTGCTGTACAGTCCAGACTGAGCTCTCCAGGCAAAGCCACACCTACATGGAAGAAATCATCTCCTCAGCCTGATACTCTAGAGACAAAGGCCAATTTCCATAGTTGCTCTCCAAAACTCACAAATAATTCAAAAATAAAATAGCACAAGAGATGCAATAAATTTGCAAAGAGAAACTTTGTATGCCTCATCCCTAATAGCCAGAGCTCTGCCAAGAGCACAGAGGAAACCAGCACATTCGCTGCCTGCACAACTGACTCCGCCCTACAGCTGCACGTGGGCCATGGGATTTTAAATCCACTGGGACCTGATCATGTAGCTGTGGCTTATTCAGGTATGTACTGCAAACTGGTGCTGACAGCACTGAGGAGCCCTGAATATTTAGTAAAATGAGTACATCATAGCCAAGTGCATCGCTGTCAGAATGAGCTGAGATGCTGTTTTGATTTGTTCTGTCACAGAACAAGGGAAGTTAAAAACTAGAAACAACTAATGAGAACACACCAGAGCCGTTGTTTAAAGTGGATAAAATTGGAGCTAATTTTTAACCTTTGTAGAGTGGTTCTTGGAGAATTTCAAGTTTGGGACTATACATGTCAGTTTTAATGGCTTTTCTAGAAGACTATAAATATAGGAGAATTTCAGTAAAATACAACAGTTGAGTCAATGAAAAAGGAGTCAACTGCTGCAAAGCGGTGATTCTCCCCCAAAGATCACAAAGAGGTTAGTTTGCTGAGAGCTTAGCAGAGGTAACACCAGCTGCTAAGCTGGTGAAGGGTGGGCTCTGTGAGTACCAAGGCTCTGCTGTGGATTCAGAAGAAACTGATTCTCCAGAAGGAGAAAGTTCAGCTGCAAGAGCTCAGAGCAGGTTTGCAGCCAGTTCTGACTCCTATGTGGCACCAGCACCAGGGGACAAGAAGCATGGCCATGCTGGCAGGCACCCATCTCCCCCTGGGAGAGACAAGGTTGGAGATATGCCCTGATCATGGGGACACTGCACTTTATGATAAAGCCTCATCTGCTACCAAAACAGAAGTCTCTATTCCTTCACTGTGAGTAAGGGGGACAGCAAAAAAAAAAAAAAAAATCATACCCGATGCTGCTCTTTATTTTAATAAATTCCTCCAAGATGGCTAGACCAAAATATATCCATGCACTAACCTTGATTGAGAGGTTATTTCTGTTCAATATATTTAAAAAAACAGTTCAAGAACAGTTCATCCTGAAAAATTATCAGTTTTGTTAGGCTGCCAACATAACAGCAGAATTTGGTTTTTGGCTATGTCAGGACAGAGAAAAGAAGGTGGTTGAAATTATTTAGAGCATATCTTCCTTTTTTGGAAAGCTACTTTAAAAATAAAGGGTCACAATATCATCCTCAGAAAAAAAGGATTCTTGTACACGCTCTGTTTTTATTACACGAGCCTGTAGACATGAACTTTTTCTGGTGGCTTAGGTTATACCATTTATCATGCTCATCACCAAAATTTCCAAGTGATTCTCAAAGTAAGTTGGGGGGAAGTTAACTTTGAAGTATGTCAGCACCCAGCTTTCAGCAACTGCTGGAAAGAGGTGCTCTGCAGGACAAGTGTCTCTGCAAATCTTGGCCTAGGCAATCCCTGATGGTGAAAAGTCTTGTTCAAGACTTTGCAAAGTGACTATGTAAGAGGACAGGGTATCACGAATTAGTTTAGGGAACTTCTGCCTGTTATTAGCACTCTACTGTAATGTCCCTTGGGGAAATCTCACCATGTTTTGCGAACATTTCCATTTCATCTTGAAATGCTTTCCTCTACCCACACGACATTAGGTTAAAAAGACACTTGTGTTTTAGCACTGGAGAAAACTGAACCAAGTGAGAAGAGCCACTTATTTAAAAGCTGCCCTAAAAAGAAGTGAAAAAACCCTGTAGGCACTTTTCTCTTGAAGGCTGATAGCTCAGCAGCACTGTCCTGGGTGGATATCATTGTAAGTCTTCCTCAGGGTTGCTCTTTATATCAGCCCATATCCTAGTACCCAGGATCAGCAGCTGATGTAGCTGTACTGTTAAACTGCTAGAGGTCAGTGATGTGGCTGAGTTGTGGCAGTAGTGGAGGGAGTCCTGGTCGCACAGGGCTTTGTGCCTATGGTTGGGAAGTGGGAGTCAGCACAAGTATAGCTATTTCTGACCACCAGCTACTTCAGAGAAGTCACAGGGCACGCAGGTGAGGTAGGACACTGAGGAGTTTTAGATCATTTGTAGGTTTAAAACAAAAAACCCACTAGCACCGAAGAGAGGTTCAGTGCAATACCAGCTTCACCAGCCTAATATCAATCCTGGAGTAACCATCCAAATCTTTTTTTAAAGACTATTTAAAAAAAACACAAAACAGGGTGTTTGCATTCTGTGGGTGTGAAATTCAAATGCAAGTAGATAGAAAAATGTCACTGTAATGCCTTTGCAAACAGTCCCCAAGGCTGAGTTGTTGCACATTCCTGATCTAAACCAAGCTCTATTCATAAGAGCTATTCCTTAGGGATTGGAATAAAATGTTTTAGCCATCTCTGATTCAGTGCGCTTTTAATCCCATAGGAACTGCTGTCATTTCAGGAACCGGTAATGGATAAGGAGAACCTACACCTCATCCTTACATGGTGGTGGGGTGTGAGGAATAAGAAAGGAGTGTTAATTCACTCAGTATAGTTTGTTTATTCTTTTTCTCCTTCACTGCACTTCATTATCATTGAGAAGGTTTTGAACATTTCCCCTCAAACACCTCCTTCTAATAGTGTATTTTCTGTCCAGAACAATCACTATCTTGTCATCATAACACAAGAAACTATTACACCTCCAATCCTTCAAAGCTCCCAAGCTGTACTGGGCATTCAGTTGTAAGGAAGGGTGGTATGTCCTTGGGCACAAAGACTATGCAGGGTGCAAACAAACAAAGAAAGATGCAATATAGCTCCTGTCCATGGTAAAATGTAGCAGCTGGTCACGTACACAGGGGATTCTTTCATTTTGGGGCTGCCTGAAACACTTCAGGACATAATTGATGCCTCTATGTTAGTGGTTTAATTTAGAGCAGGGGCATGCTTTGGAAACAATTCTCCCTCCCCTCCTTCCTTACAAGGGTTTTATCTGTATCACAGAGCAGTCTAAATGCAAGAATTGATTTCCTTCTAAACAAGAGGAGACTGCAAGGTGCTTTATAGGTGGGGACCAGCGTGCTTCAGCTGCTTGTGGGTCCCTAGGACTCAGAGCTAGCACAGAGCGACTGCTGCACACATGCTGACGCGCATATTGTGTAGACATCAGCTTCTCATAAACCACTTTTCTCTACAAACCTGCTCCCACTGCGCTGGCTTCCAGACAGAGGCGAAAGAGCAAGTGCAATTAACCTGAGTTCCTGTGAGGTTAGATAATGCGCTGTGGGAAACTCCCTCTGGCAAGCGGCTGAAACACCACCTAGGTATAATGATTATCAGTCACCCCCCAACAATCCAATTCCCCCAATCTGTTTAGAGGTAAATCTTGTTCAAGAGTTTTCTTAAAGACTTGGGATAAAGCACTTGTTATACATTTACACCAGGATCCTGTGAAACTTAAACCTAGTATGCTAAGAGCTCATACCAGTAACTCTAGAAGAACTTTCAGTCCGTGACCACAAGGTAGGTATACACCGGGGTGGATTTCAGTAAGAAGTAGCTTTATAAATGAAGGAATGGGAACTCATTTCTTCTAACTAGAAGCAACAGGACAAACTCCTTAAAATTACTGTTTATTATCAGCAGTCTCTGCTATTAGAACAAATTGCCCATTGAAAGAGTCATACATACACGCAGTTTTATCACTTACTAATGTTGCGCTCTGAGGCTGCAGTGTGCTTGCCCTTATTAATGGGATATAACAGAGCTTTAGGGTACATCCTGCTGTTCAAACAAAAGAATTAGCAGTTCACAATAAAATCCCATTACCAGAAGCCATGGTCTTTCTCTGCAGGGCATCTCTCAATGAGGCTATAACCAGACTCAGCCTGAGAACCTCCCTGTGGGATGAATGATCTTAAAACCTGCTGACTCCAGGGAAGCTGCGGACAGTCAGTGTCCCCAGGTGTCTCACCTTTGCCACATTCCAGTATGGCTTCACTTATGGGTGCCATCATGCTGAAGGATCTCCGGCCGCATTCTCCATGCAAAGCCTTTCACAAACAGCCATTTCCTGCCTTCAGAAAAAAGTGGATCAACAAGAAATTCACCAACAGAATAGACAGGGATGTGGGGGAAGAGGACGTAGCACAGCACCAGTGCTCATGATGGATGCACCACACCTTTCACTGCAAGGGCAGAAGCAGCCTGGCTCCCTGTGGCTGACAACTGCAAGATCCACCAGCTACTGCCAGTAACTGGCTCTTGACCATTTCTCAGCAACTTGGCATCCAAGTCAAAATACTCAAGATACCACCAATGCGAAGTTCAAAAGGAAGAAGACAGACTCTTGTCCTTTCCTGAGTCAAGCAAACCAAGAGAATATCATTGTATAGGTAAAGACATTAACTTTCTCTCTGAAGCATTCAAAAAGATTAGTGAAGTACAAAAACTCAAGTAACCGCTATCAGCTGAGCTATGAAAGCAGCAATTTAGCTCAGCCTAAGGGCAGTATGTATAATAAAAAGCAGACTTTTTCCTGTGATATAATTCAGATAGTCTTAATGGATTTTTTTCCCTTTTTACTTTTAAACAGCTGCAGCAAAGTAACTTACAATTATCATATCTTCAATTAAACACACTGTGGGGCTTTTGGGGGACCTAGCGTGAAAATGTTGTCTGGAAAAAAAAATTACAAGCTGCTAAGAGTTAGTGGTAAGTTAATTAAGTGAAGATTGCCAGATTGCTACAGACTGGTATGGGATTCCTAGATGCTCTTCTCTAGGAAGAGGTCTCTGGCTGATGATGAAGGTAATACAAAGGAGGAAGAATCAAAGGCTGGTGTACCTGGAGATATCATATCATATATCAGCTCTATCAAGTGTCTTGGTGCTCTTGATCTTCTGTTGCATTTAGTGAAGAGAAAGCTATGCCCTGAACAAACAGTATATGGTGCAAGAGAAAAATGGAAGAATTTTATGCAGTCAAAAATGGATTCCTGATCACTCTCTAACCCCACAGTGGTAAGACTGGTGTCAGTGCTTAAAAAGATTAAAGTTTCTTTAATGATCAGTCCCTACAAGATCCTTTTTATACACCAGTTCAGCTTGGCTAATCCAAAGAAAATGGTTGAATGCATTACAGTGCACTACACTCATTCGCATATTTTCAATTGCTAGCCATCTTCTGAAGACAGCAGTTTATGAATAAGTAAGGCAGAAAAGTGCTCATGAAACCTGCATATAAAGAAGCCACACCCTGTTTAAGACTGGAGTATTCCTGCATCAGTAATAACCCCTGAGAATCCAAATATGAAGAACCATGCCTCTGCCACCTCTCAGGGTCTTTTTTTTTTTTAAACTTTTTTCCCCTCCTCCCACTCAATCAATTAAGAGGTACATCCTTTTACTCTGATTCAGTTTTGGCTTCCTTGCCGCTGTTGTGAGCTTGCAAAGTCAGAGGCTCCCTGTATGTCCTTCACATACAAGTCCCTTCCACGCCACGGACAAGGTGGCAGACCAGGCTCCAGCACCTCTCAGAGCCTGCAGCTCTTCCCAGAGCTACCTGCAGGGAGACTCTGCAAGGGAAGCCAGCAGGAGGGGCTTTGACACTTGCACGTGGAGGTTATACAGTCTGCCTTCTGTCTTTGAAAAGACCTACCCCTTTGAGAGGATGCATGGGGACAGGTTTTATGACAATAAAAGCCAGTCCCCAGGAGAGCGTCCAAGCTCTCCCTGAAAGCTGGGAAGAGATTCCTTGAACATCATGCAGCTGCTTAGCAAAAATGTTTGGGTTTAATGAAAAACTGGGGGNGTGTAGTATAAAGCTGTCAAACAAACTAGATAGCTAAAGGATCTAGGCAAAAAGAACAAGCCTATTAAAGAAATTATTTTCTGCACCAGTATGTCACTTCGCTATACTCTGTGCATAATTACTTAAATCCAGCCATCCCATGCATTATTAATAGGACCAGCCAGCCTCAAGTCCCCACGCAGCCTTAAAGCAGATATATATTCCCAACAGGAAATGGGCAACCCTCCGTTTTCAGCAATAGACTATGCAGGTAAGTCAATGCCCAGCCTTTCAAGCCAGCTTTGTTCTGGAGTGATCAACAACTCTTGCTGCTCTCCCACATCCCCCAGACTGCCTTACCATCAAGTCTAAGCATCATTTCCACATTTCTCCAAGAAGCATGCAAGTTTACCCTTGTATCAGGATAAACAAAGTCTTGTGTGGCTGCTGAAACATGCTGGGAACAGAGCGACCTGAGCAAACCAATGGCAGAAAAGCAAGAGGTAACGGGGGGTCATGGCAAAGATATTAAGGATGGGAGAAGGGAGAGGAAGAACAAGTCATGCTCTTACTGCTGCCGAGCGCAATGGAAGAGTTTGTATGTGTTCACACACCTATCATGGCTAGGAGCTAGGTGTGAACTAGAGGGGTATGCCAGTTCACCAGCTTACAGTTCATCATAACTCAGATCTGGACAGCAATGATTCTTGCCCCTCCTCAAGTCACTCTATGCTCCCCTGCTCAGCATTTCTAACCACTTCTGCTTAGTAGTAGAGGTTCCCCCCAACGAAAAGGTCACACTAGTAGTAACACCTATTAGTGAACTGCTCTTCCCACAAGAGGGATCGTCCTTTTTCTTGCAGGGAAAGGCATCAGAGCTAGGATGCTGCATGTGTGGGGAAGAGGATTTCATTGTCAAAAGAGGACAGATCCAAATCCTTACCACAGAAAATGCAAAGTTTTTTTAAAAAAAGAAACATCAAGTAGCTGACAGTGGATGGTGCAAGTTGGAGCTCCTGAACACACGAGCCCTACTTGCATATTCCTGTACAAAACAGTGCCCATCCTCTTTTCAGTTTCCCTGCGTTATAAAATGATCCAGTAGCATGCCATGTCAAGCATGATTACTGAGTGATTTAAAATAACAGTGCTGGTAAGTTTAAACACCTCAGCAGCAATCCAAGGAAGTGCCCACAAATTATATGGTGGGAGAGTATTTGCTATGTAAATGTTTGGCCAGAGATTTAGAGAGGCAAGCATTAACAGAAGTGTGATTATGCTTCGCTTAAAAAAAAAAAGTACAAGAAAAGGAGGAAAAGTCTAAATAATGATGCCATGATATTTAAGAGTGCATTCTTTCACAACAAAGCACAAGAGCTGAGAGGACAAGAAGCACAGAGGAGACACCAGTGCCAGAGAGCACTGGGAAGCTGACTGCCTTGTTTGGCTCTGACTGCTGTCAGAGGAGCAGTACAGCACATCGGGTATGCGCTATGGCTTTTTCTAACAGAAACAACATGTCTGAAAGACAAAGACATTAAGCCAGCTGGTTGTGAAGGTAGCCCCTTGGGCTCTGGTTTGTTGCTGAGAAGCTGGAATGTTTGACATTTCTCATCATTAAAAATGAACCCTAAAGGTTTCCTGCTCACAGGAGGAAACCCAGCAAGAAGATAAGTAGATTCTCAGAGATGTTATGTATCATGCCGTTTGGTAGAGGAGTGAGACACTTAATGTAATAGTTATCAATACCTGCATGTGCACTTAAAGATAAAAGTTAATTAGTTCCAACTTCAGTCCTTCCCTTCTGGTGATAATCCCTCATTTTATCAGTCTGTAAAGGACTGCAAAAATCTAGCCCCCCAAAATCAGACTGTTTGAAAACCTGAATTAATTCCCCCAGAGACTCCCTCCACCAAACAGCTATCTTGAACTCCTACTATCATGTTCTTAAATTACAGCATGAGAAAAATAATTTTCTGACTTACTCTCCCGCAACATGACAAATACCCCACTGCAATATTATGGAGGGTTAGGGAAAGGATTCAAAGCAAGCTGTTTTCAGCACCAACAATCTAAAGATGCTATTAGCAGATTACTTGAACAATGTATCACTGCTGAACCAGAATGTGTTACAAAACACTGAGTCATGCCACCAAATTGATGAAATTCATTTTAAATTACAGATTTTCAAACTAAGCTCCAACAGTCTGGGTTCTTTGTCAGCTGGTGTAATCTTCCACACATAACCCACTTTACTCATGTTTTCACCTTGTACCTTGCATGAGCAAGGGGTAAAACCAGAAGGCTGGAGGTCACAGAGGTCCAGACACCAAGTTTTGGAACAATAAACCCACAAGTATCACACTAACATTTAAAGAGACTTTTCTCACCCAGGATTCCTGTTCAAAGATGCACTTTTTTGGGTCTTAGTTCAAATGGTTACTGATGGGAGGGGTTAACCTGCGAAGGGTTTAGAAGGTTGCTAGGGTGTAATAGTAAAATCAGCAAAATCAAACATTTAAAAGCAGTAGCTACCTGCATCAGTGAAGTGAGCCATTTTGCAGGCATCTTAAGATTTACTGCAGGGATCTTAAAACCTTGAAAGCTCATCTTACTTTTCAAAGCGTATGTTTAAACTTGAGAGCATTAGACAAAAGGAAAAATACTATCTTGGTTCTGCTTTTATTTCTGTGGCTTTTTTTTTTTTTTAGACACTGGGAGTGGAAAGAGATAAGCTGGTCTCAAAACCTCCTCTTTCTTATGCTTGTATCCAGCCAGACCTGCTGCTTGTCGCTCTAATATTTAACTCCCTCCATATTAAGAGGAAGAGATGAGGGAAGAATTGGGCTGGCTGACCTCTGAACTCCTTCCTACAAGAGACAAGGTACAGACAGCAAGAAGGGTTGTTCGAGGGAGCACCATAAGCTGAGCTGCTTACCTAAGGTAGCCAAACCTCTGGAGGCTGAGGAGCAGGGCTGGATCAGCCTGCCTACCTTTGTTTCTTTGTCTCCCTTTAGTTTAGTTCCTATTTTAGAGCTCAGAGCCCATGTCAATACTCAAAGAATGGTACAGATTTTTGGTTTGCTGATTAGGATCCTGCTCTCCATCAACATAAAGAAAAAGCATTTGGATCACAGCATCTCTAGCATGTCTTGCTTTTGGGCCAAGAGGGGACCTCAAACACATGGGATGTCCATATACAGAAGAAACTACTCCTTGGAGAATGTTTCATCTTTATTTTGCTGTCCCATTGACCTCCTGGCTAATTCTCAGAAACTTCAGGACAGGTGGAGAAGCTTCAGCACAAAGGCAGAGACTGCTCTAGGAACAGCTTTGTCCCAAGATGTATCAGCCTCTTCTACCACAGCTCAGTGTTTGCATGGTGCATTAGAGTCCATCTCCTCAACCCCTGTTCCTGGCTCAAACAGATGAAGGGATGCCCTTAATAACATAAAGCTTGGTCTCTGCCCTGAAGCTATCCTTCGAGATTTCAGCCATGCTGTAAAAATAGGTAACAAGCATCAGGGAAGATATCGGGCTGGATGCAGGAGGGAGAAAAGACTGAACAGATACTTCGATAAGTCCCAGTCAGGACTTCCAAGACAAAGATTTAAAATAAGGATCCTGCTCATTTCTCATGAACACTGCAGGCAGAGGAAGAAAATTTAAGGATCTAATCCAAAGTTCAAAGGGGACTCAATTCGTTGGGGTTTGAATGGTAACCTAGAAACAACAGCAGAATCAGCCTGTACCAAGAAGACACCATGAAAATTAAGCTCAGTGGACAGAACACAAGTGCAGAAAACAGAGTGGAAGTGGGGACAGATAACCATTAACCCTGGTCCAGCTGTGATTATTGTCCACTAGCTCTGCAATGCACTACATGCTCCTCACAGGTTCTGAGGATTGGCACAAGAGGAAGCATGTAGGGGGGACCCTTTTGCTCAGGTGCAAGGTACAGATAGTTTAAACATGCATCATCACTCTTAAAACACCTGTGAGACTCCCAGGAGCAGAAGCTCATTGCGACACACTCAAAAGCTTCAGATCTAATCCAGAGTTGCATGCTGAGGTGCAGAAGTTATACTCCAGACTTGATTCTTGTTTTCTCAAAAAGGCAGGATAATGAAACCCTCCTTCTTCAGCACTGACACCAGCTGTACCTCTAGCACACCTGCTGGAATTTGCTAGCATTTGTTCTTTCCCTGCTGTTGACTTTATTCCTCCCACAATTCCTTGGCTTCTGCAAAAATCAAATCCTTGCTAGTGATGCTATGTCAGACTGCACACCTTTCAGGAAAAGGCATACTGGCATAGTGAACTGCATGTCTTGAAAAAGGGAGTTCTGGTAGTTTAGGGTCATTGTAACCAATTACACCATAATATTTTTCACTGATCCTGCCCTTGACACTGAAAGAATGACTGCTTTCACCCTCCTACAAGAGCTCTGCATTCCACCCAGGTCTTTCAGAGGCAAGAATGTATACAGCATTCCTGTATCACAAAAATCTTAGAGCAGCTCACTGTGCACAGCATAAAGTTATTGTTGTGGGTCTCCACCTAATCCAAATTGCTGAGGCACAGTCTGGGAAACAGTAAATGAGATTGACAAAGAATTAGGAAAAAACACTGTCCAGGGGAATCATTGGCTCCAGTTTAGCATTTCTGATTTCTCTTTTCATCTTAATGGGAGCAGAGGGAAAGAGGATGCTCTCATTTCCCACACCCTTCGCAATTACAATGATATTCTCACAGCACCTGAAAAGTTTCAGGCTGTGTTATTAGAAAAACCAAGCAATGGTAAGTACAACAGTTCCTAACGTAGTTATCTCAGGTGAAGGTTGGTATTTCAGCAGAAGACAACAAAGTAACAGAGAAGCCATTTTAGCCACAGTCTTCAAGCACACACTTGCTCATTAGATAACCATCCAGAAATCACCAATGCCAATAGAAAAAAGCTCAGGACAACTGTCTAGAGGCATGAAAACAGATGGTAAACACTGACTGTGTCACAGGCATAGAAAGCAGCAAGCCAGACATGCCACGACACATTCTGGATGCCACAATCCCATCTCTGCTTCTGCAGTGCACTCCCACCCCTCTCCTGCCCTGCTGCAGGACTTCGCTCTTCTCCTAGCAGTGGAGAAAACACCCCATGCCGCCTATCCAAGCAAGTCACGGCTCTCACATGCTGCAAACAACCTCCTATGTTCAAAGAGAGAAAAATATTTAACTTTGGGGCGTATTAATAGGAAAAAAAAAAAAGAATCAGCCACAAGCTGCACCTTCAAGTAGCTGACTGAGCTTTCCCCCATCTCAGGGAACCCTCTTTAGATTTCTGTTGACCAGCAGCCAGCCTGACTGCCTTACTTGTACTTGCTCTGAATCAAACAGCTTGCCGCTGAGTGTTACTTGGAGGGCAGCTCAGGACTGGAAGCATTCAGCATCTACCACACCTGCTGAGCAGGCCTGGCTGTGGGCTATTTTTGCTACACACTTCACACACTGCTCTGCACAGCCACATACCCTATCCATCCTAGCGTTAGAGGTTGTCTAGCATCCATACAGAAACCTCCCTGCAATTCTCAACCTAAATGCATTCACAGCTTTATACCAACACTATCCCTCAACACAAAACACTTATCTGAGTGTCACCTCTTACCTTCAGATGACCCAGTCCAGCAGTAGAGCTCTTGGGCGAGCAGAGACACAGCCAGGCCATACAGCACATGACAAATTTCATCTGCGGAGTCATAAAACATCATGCAGGCCTCAATGAAACACCCCCACCAGCCATGCTCAAACTCCAGAGAACACACAGGGCAGTACAAACACCCTTTGTGCAAGGAGGACAAGCTGCATCCCAGAGCTTTAAGACTCTGGGCTCTGCAAATGTGATTGAAAACAGGTGAGGGAGGCACACACAGGTGCACTAACAACCCCCCACCCAGCTCTAAAAGGGACATGATACTGCTTTTCTTTTCCTGCAAAGGCTCAATGATGTTTTTCAAAGAAATGAAACATTTGAACAAGTTTGAATTTGCAGATCTGCTCTATTGCATTTGATATACCTGAAAGCACAGTACGGATGGTACAGGTTGCAACCAGTTTTCTAGATTGCATTGTGCAGGGTTAATATAGGGCAAAGGAGAGAGGTTAGTATGCAGTGGTCTATGGAGAAGAAAGTATACAAACTAATTTAGAAGCTGCTTTGATTATTGACACTTTTCTAAGAAGTCAGCAATCCATGCTTGCTCTCCCTGCAGACAGATGAATGGGACATCGCATAATTCTTTTATAGGTAACTTTAAGTAACTCTAAGTTTCTTTTAAAAGTAGAGTAGGAAAGTCAAATGTGTGAACTGAAGAAAGTCTACAAGAGCTTGAAATTCAACACAATAAGCTTGGCTATTTTCAAAATGTTCTGACAAGTACTCCCATAACTCTCAACCAGCCCATGCACTCTTTTACCAAAAAAACTGCATTTGAGTCCCTCTTCTAATCTAGTCTTTCAAACATCAAGTCATACTTGTAGCTATTCAGCTCTGACCTCAGGCTCAGACCTCAGCCTCACCTGAAATAAAGGCCGTCATCATGCCAGCATCAGTACAGTACCCCAAATGCCTGCTACTTAACCACATGCACCTGGAACACACCAACACAAATTCTGCATGCTACCATCCACATTAATACTAACCTACTGATTTATTTTTTTTCTAAACTGAATCACCTGCTAGATTTTCTAAAGGGTTTTTAACATTTTTTTTTTGAAAAGTATTTACAGAAATGCAGTTCTTTTCCTCTTCCACAGTTTACCAAATCAGCTCCTAACATTTAGTTACAGGTATCTCACAAAACTATTCTTCCGTACCAGGATTTTTAATGCTGTTGTCCTTCTAGGCCTCTACCCTTCTCTGTTATGCAAGAAATTTTGGCTGATTTTTCCTCCACAATACAGCAGTAGTGTTGTGAAGGAACTCTGCAGGGGAGTTATTCTGGATTTGCATCAGTGTGAAACAGATCAAGATCTATTCCATTAATACTGGGGAGCAAATGCTACCCATTAGCATTAGAATGGGGCAGAGTAGAGTGAACAGAGTAGGGTATATATGGGTCAATAAAGCCTTTTAACAAGATCTCCCTGTCTGTAAGGCCAGAAGGAAAGAAAAACCATGTACAGACACTGAATCTGCAAATAGTCCTTTCCCATTGGTGTACAGTTACTGGAGTTTGTTCAGTTAATTGATAAATTAGCTCCCTATTGGGATTTTGTCAGTGATCTAAGGGTAAAATAAATATCTGGCAAGTCCTGGCAATGACTTAGGAGGTGATAATGTTCAGCTGACATGAAGGAAAAAAGCACTACCTAAAAACAACAAAAAAAGTCTTAACAGACTATACATCCTCAGAAAGAAATTAGAGGATAGTCTACAATTACAATCCTAGTCTAAATTAATATCCATACCAACACAGGGCGAAGTTGCATGTGTTGCACAGGTCCGCTGCTCATTCCAGCTGGCTGTATACTCCCAGCTGTACCATGCTGGTGTGATGTTCCACATCTCAACACTGAAAGAGATATTTCAAATACTGGCACAATGCTCAGACTTTGTAATGCACAGGCAGCATCAGGAAGAAAAGGACCTTCAGATTTAGTGGGAGAGAAGTGAGCAATGATCTTAAAGAGAGAGCTGCCATGCTCATGATGCCATGGCCTCAGCATCGCCCTATGCAGTGCAGTGCCCTGGGGGTGCTCTGCAGGCATGACCCGAACCACCCCCGAATATTGCACTGATGAAGTACCCACACAAGTACTTCAGGGACAGGAAAGCCTTTCTTTTCAGATCAAGAGGTCCCAGATTCAATACATTCTCCTATTTTTCTATGTTTTTGCTCCTGTGTAGCCTATATTCACAGTCCCAGAGATGCGCTACACTGCAGATGCAGCTGCTTTGGCTGGTTCCCCATGCACACTGCTCTTCGCTGTTGGCGCTCCCACCAGCACTGGCTTGCATGGACCTGGGTCAAGCAGAAATCTCCCAGCCCTGGACCCACAAATCAGAGGGACAGTTTTGCCCCATGCTCACTAGTAAGGTGCATCAGAGCATCCTTCTGAGCCCATCAGGAGGCAGAACAGCCTGAGGGAGGCTGGTTTCCAGACCTGTTCCAGAGGTTACTTTTCAAAATGCTGCTTCTGCTGATTCATCCCCTACCGACGCTGCTGACTTCCTGCAAACGCCTGACCCAGGAACATAAATTACCATTAAGGCTGACAAGGATATACCCTCCATGACAGTAACTCACACGGCTGCAGTTTCCGAGCAAAAAGAACATCCCTTTTGCTTTGGCACAGTAAGTACATCATTTGGGATTATTAATGTGAGCATCTCTTGCTGACATTAATGAGGCTGGTGCACTCTTGACATAGGAGAATAGCTGTCCTCACACCACGGGGCTCAGGCACAGCGCAGAGACCATCGTTCTCTGGGGGAAGAGTGGTTTGTTGCAAAGGACTCATTTCTTAACGTCTTCATTCTCAGCACAAACCTCTAAATGGCATTACTCATCCCTCATGCTACACAAGATATCCTAGAAAATGGCCACTACTGCTAGGCAGGATGGAAATCATAAGGGCTATCAAACCCATCCCAAGACTTCAGGACAGGAGCTGATCACCAGATGGAAGCTGGTGGAAACCTCTCCTCGGTGACAGTTTTACTGCAGAAAGGTGTGGACTGAAGTGATAATGGAGCTGGGAAGGCAAAGATAGAGCTTGGTCTTCAAACATGCAGTGGATCCATGGCTACAAGGGAGCAATCGCACTAAATAGTTAAAGGAGACCCTGTGAAGACCAGCAAAGTGCAGTGTCTTCACCCTTCCTAGAGTAAATTTCCGCAATGCTCCACCTATCATAAAGCAATCATATAATTCAAGGTTAATGCTTCAAGACACTCTTAAAGGTACAAACTTGTTATAATGTGCAGTACTTTAATTACATCTAAAATTATTCCCAGCATTTTTACTTTGGCACTGAAACATCTGTTTGCATCCGCAACGAGCCTCTCTTATCCCACAGCAAATTGCATAATGTTTTCATTAGCACCATCTAGCAAATGACAAGACAATATTCCAGTAATGTTTCTCTCACTAACAGATGTGATCTCGTTGAAATCTCTCCCTTTGGTTCTCTTTACCTTCTTGCTCCCCTGGAATGAGAGGATACAGAAAAAGAGGAGAATAAAACATCATTATGAAAGGGAAGTTAAACAACCTTATTACAAACAACCTATACCAACAAATGACTTCAGGTTTGGAGAAAGGGAGCTTGCACATTGTTTGCACTTATTATTGTAGATGAGATGCCCATCAATGTGCCTCTTAACCCAAAAACTTTATTTTAAATAATGTAAATGTGGTTGTCACTTTTAAGTAAGACAACTGGCTGCTTCGCAAGGCTGGTCTCTGTGTAGACTCAGTCACATCTTGCCAAGTACAATTCCTCTTTCAGTCTGATTTCTCGGCTGAGGATGGGATCTCAAAATTTCTGTCTCAACCCACTCTTTGGCTGAGTGGCTTCAGTGTTTGGTACTTCACCAGGATCTGCATGCAGACCTGTCACTGTCATCTCTGGATGTGCTGGCAGTGCTGCTTGGTGACCAGCGAGCTCTTACAAATTCAGAACATTTCAGGGCAAAAGAGATCCAACAATGAGCAAACAGGCTACTAACAAACTTTGTTCATTGGATATCAAACAGTTTCTCAGTAGGAGTCCTGCCACAGCTGAGCTACTCATGGCCCCTCTGAAACTTCTAAGGCCTGGTACAGCCCATGTCCCTGCACAGAGACCGTTTCCGAACTGTTCTTGTTTTGGGAGATTCTCCTTATAATCTTCTTAGGCTTTTTGATAATGCTGCCACCTTGGGAGCTGTCATGTTGCCTTGTGACCCAGCTCTTACTTGACCCTGGACTCCATGACCCTCCTCTGAAGTTTCTGTGATGGCCCAGCCTCCCAGGTCAAGTTTGGAATCAGATGTCTAGCTCACAAGTAGGAAAATGTGAACGCGGGTGTAAGATGTTGGCTCAACCTGTACCTTGCCCCTAAGGACAGCACGACTGTCCTGATCATTAGCCTGCCTGAGTACTCCTTACCCAAAACTTTCGTCCTCCAGCAGTATTTCCGAAAATCTGGTGAGCTCACTCATGTTCCCATGTCCTCCCGTCCTGTCCCCGTGCTGCTCAGCCACAACGGCCTTTCATAAACGTGCTGCATGTAGCAGAGACATTTCAGGGAGAATGTGAGTGTTGATAAAATGTAGGGAATGAAGGCAGGGAATGAAACTTGTCTCTAATCATGCATCATGCAGCCATAACTGGAGTAAGCCATCGATGAAATGAGAATACAGTTGCAAGTGTCTCAAGGCTGGGGCTGGGGTAGGGAGTCTCAGCGTAAGCACACACAGACACTGCTGTCAAAAGCAGCAGGAAAATAATTCTTCAGACTAAGTCACTTTCTTACATTGTTTATAGCCTATTATCTTGTAGCATCCAGAATTATTGGAATAAATCTTGCAACCTATTTTCAACAGAGTTATGTTTGCTGTCTGGGTCTTTATGCAGCTTCCTGTTCCTCTCTTCCCTCTGCCTTATTAAGCAAAGGCCATTCATCTACACAAAAACGCTGTTGATGCAGTAAAGAGTAATTTTATGTCACTGATCAGACACTTAGAGCATTCTTAAAATTACTGCATAGAAGTTCAAGGCTGTAAGGAATCCTTTTTTATTCTTCTCACTTAGCTTGAACTATATCAAGCCTTGGTTTTCTGAAATCGATATGTTTACTTTGCTGGGGAACCCCATAAGCGAGAAGAAAGTCAGATTTAGCCCAAGAGCTACAAGGAGGTGTGGGTATCTCTTGCTCTCCTACTGTGTCTCAGTATTGTCCTTCAGGGATTATTCCTAAAGGACATACCACCTCAATGTCAGTTTCTGATCCCAAACAATGTTTTTTAGGTGAGTTGATGGTCTTGATGAGGCCAATAATGGTCCACAGATAGTTGGACTGAGACTGAAGTGAATTTTTGTACTAGTGAAATTTGCTCCATCTCATGCAAAGGTTGTCTACCTGAAAATATCTTAGTTGTGTGCTTTAGTGTATAAGAACAACATGAAGTTGCTTTGAAAAATCATGAAACTGTCACAACAGTAAACATTTGGTTCATTCAAATCTTTTCACTTTTTTTTAGCCTTTAGAACTCACTTTTTAAAACTTCTTTCCCCAATCTTGAAGGCTACAAAATAAACAAAAGCTGAAAGTCTCCCTTAGTCAAGTGTGAAATTAAAGAAAAATAACTCTTACAGTAACCGGCAATACTATGTTCTCACACACCATTAATAACCATCTAGCAAACGACTTATATCTCCAGCCAAAATTCTTCTTCCGTGCTGAAGTTTATTCCCGAAAATTCCTTAAGCAAATCAAAATCAGTTTGGGTTACCCACCATGTTTGTACTGATCCACTCTGTGGATTTGTGCTTGTTGCAAACCTCATTTAGAAGATGTAGCTATGACTCCCCGCTCCCTGATTCCTTGAGTGACCTACTCAGCATCTTTCTTTATAGTCCAGATCACTCCAGCTTCGTCACTCACACAGTGTACTATAACTGTGTTTCTATGGGACACACTGCTGAACTTCTAACTGCTTTGCATCATTTCAAAATTAGCCAGAAAGCCAGGCCTTGTGTAGTTATTTGAACCATATTCGCATCTGGTTCAAAGACACCAACCAAAAGGTAAATCTCTTAAAATAAGACTTAAAACAGATATGAAACAAAAAAAATATGACTATTTCAATTTCAAATTGGGCAGCTGAGGCACAGCAGGGTTAATAGTCATCATTACACTGAAAATCTGCAAGAGACAAGGTTTGCACCTGGCATTGCTTTTCAGTCGTTACTTGGACTCTCTCCTAGCCTTTGGCTGATTATCTGCTCTCAGAGTGGTTCATACTCTGCTTCTGAATTGACACCCATTGCCTGCATTTATTTTCTTTCCCTTTTCTTATAACCTAGGCATCTGACTGATTATCCATTCTTTATTTCATGAATGTTGCCAAACTTTGTATTCGCCCGTAACTGTGTTCTTGTGTTTCTGGATCATTAAGCATGTAAATTAGATTCAATTGCAAATTGAATATATAATTGTGCATATGTAGGGTTTTGAAGAATAGAGAGGACTTTAATGAGAGAAGATATTCCCACATCTGTAATTCTGACCTACTCAGTCATTCAGAAAGGAATTGCTCAACAGATTTGAAATTGCATCACTTCAAATCATACTGGCAGCTTTATAGTCAATTATTTTTTACTCATTGAAATTTTTCTGAAGCAGAAGGGCAACCCTTTCATCCCCTGCTTCTGGTTGGGAATGTGTCTAGTGCAAGGATGGGATCCCTGTGACTTAAATTAAGCTATTTAAATGTAGATATCCAAACTAAACATATAATATACCTTGCTTTTCAGTAGAAAAAAAAATGCTTGCTTCGACTGTAGAGTCTACGCAAGGACTGGGCTTTGTCAGTCCTGGTGCTGGATCCCTGCAGCTGGAGTACCTCATCCTGGGGTTTCAGAGATGTCAGATGTCAGGTTTTCAGAGTTTCCCTGGGAATCACTAGAAAAATCGAGACAAGTCAGACAGTCCACTTACCTTTTTCCTCTCTGATGTAGAACATCCTTTTTGGCAAAATTGAAATGTAGACCATTCATGGGAAAAAAACGTCACAAAATGCAAGAAGGCAATTTCTGTATTTTCATTTCCTCAAAATAAACATATAGAAAAAAATCCATTTACAAGGATTTTTCTTCCAGAATGAGTTGTCTCTAATATCAAATTACTCATGACGCAACAACATTGGTCTTTGCCAAGGATGTTTCCTTAATGGACCAGATTTACATACATTGCTCATTTGTGACACCATATGTCACACATGGTTCCCTAAATATCAGCTAGACTCTCTGAGTACTGAAGTACTATTAAGTGCAAAAATGAGATCATAGTCAGCTTGTTTGGGATTAGTGGTCAAAAAGGGCTTACTGGAACTTTTAGCAAAGAAAGAGGTTTTATCCTTCAAACCTGCTGGATGCAATGTATGACTTGCCTGGTATAGATTTTGCATTGCTGATGGGCCATTTTAAATACCTAAGAGTAGTTTGACAAAGCAACAGTTGCTTAAGAGGACAAAAATAATCCAGTGTTAAAGCTATAATCACCTTTGCAAGTCTTCTAATAAACAAATAAATCCACTGTGTCTTGGCCAAATTCCAGCCACATTAATCATTCACCAGCTGAATAAATAATTTGCAATAGTTAGTTTATAGCACAGCTTTTGCTACTTTTTTTTTCTCAAGGACTATTTGTGATCTTATACTGATTATTTCCAATAATTTTTTATACCATTCTATTAATTACATTTACTAAAATATTTTATTTCTTGTTGCTGACTTGCAGGTACGTAACCATGAGAGTTTGAAATCCACGAGCCTCTGATGCGCTGCTTTGTAGCAACTTGGTAGAACTGCCCACAACATGGTTTCTTTGTCTTGGGGAAAGGGGATGACAATCACTTTCAGGGAAATTTTAATTTTGGCTTAGTAGTATGTGTAACTCTAAAATTTACTTTACTGAAAATTTTACGTCAGTAAAAAATTATTGCTAGTAAAGCAGAATATGAGCATGAAAGGTTCATAAAAATTGCTAAGGTAGTTGCATTTCAAAATTTAAGAATGATAATAGACATTTTTATTTTGCAACATTTGTCCAGTAATTATACTGTGCTTGCCTAGAATTACAGTTTGTAAGACAGTGAGTGAAGTTATTCTTGACACCTTATCTAAACTTCATGTAATTCCTCAGTACATCAGACATCTGCTCATTTCACTGCTGCATAGTGCTACTTCATTAGCTGCCCAAAGATTTATGGGCATGCGGTCTGCAAAGTGCTTTGGGGGTACTGATATTTGTGAAAGGTAGCAGCAGCAGCCACTTTCTGCTCCCTCCTTTTCCTCGACAGATTTGGAAATGAGCATCATATTTAACTCTGTTCAGAATACTTTTCAAGGCAAAATATGCAAATAGTCTAGAATTAATCTGCACAGGGGATATGCATGTCTTCTCTTTTAAATATATCTGTTCTCTCAGCTTGCAAACACTCCATTTCCAGCTGTCAATTCTGAAGCATTAAAATCAACAGCCTTAATTATTTATTGTTCTCTATACCTAGTAATAGCCTCTTAATTGTGGGTTGCTGGTTTTGTTTTTGTTTTTTTTTTTTTAGGATAGGATATTTTTAGAGGGAACCATTACGTTTTCATACTGTGGCATTGTCCCAACCTAGAGAATTAATAAGAGGCTCTTAATTTAGCCATAAGCAACTGACTTTACTTAAAACATTCCAGCTTCTAATATTAATTTGATTAATGTTCATATCCTGTCCTGACATACAGCTCCTTTTGGCTGTGGGATATTTACTGCATCCCCCTAGAGATATCCAGGGTCTGCCTGGTCCTGCTCAGGACCTGGATCTCAGGAGGAGTGGGAATTTAGCCCAGGGTGCAGTGCTGAGTGTGCCAACAGTCAGATGTGATGAGTGTTGCCATATTATTTGCTGCATGTCCTCATTGCCTCACTCTGCTTTAGCCCTTTGCTTTCCCCGCTGGCCACCCCTTTTTTCAGCTCTGGCACCCTATGATCTACAAACACATCTTTAGGCTTGTCTCAGCAGCAGGAGTGTTTCAGGGACAGACCATGTCAGTGGCTGCAAGGAGACCCAGGTGCCTCTGCGATCAAATAGACCCGCTGGCACCCAACAGAGATGAAATGACTTCTAACATGGGCAGGAGGTCCAGACATCAGCATGATACTTCCTAGTCTCAGCCCTGCTTTGGTCCCAGATAACCTTAGAAATGTATTGCCTTAGAGTGGCTGGTTTGAGACCTACCCTACAGGTGATAAGGGGAGAATATAGCTAGAGATACATACAAAATATTTTCAGCTAAGCCTTGAAGCTAAGCAGAGCTCATCTGATTGCACCATGTCTTCAGTCTCTACTCTAGGATTGATTCTTCCTCTTCTCATCTCCTGCCCCAAACCTTTCCAAGTTGCTCTGCCAGGTTTTTGGACTCTCGTATCTTGTTTTAAAATGGCCAGTATCACCATCAGTACATGTAGCACTCTCTGCTTCTAATTTTCTTCCTCTAATCCCTCATGGTGTAGGCTTTTCACCTCCACAAAGAAAGAAAATACCAAGTGAAGTTACTTTCTAGGGGCTGCAGAATGGCTGCTTTCTTGTGTTCTGCTTTTTTTTCATGAGATTTTCTTTATTCAAAAATAAACAGGAGGATTTTGAAGTACTCACCAGAAGCTGCCAACTGACAGAAATAAAACATCCTCAAGGGAACTGATACCAGCATTTCCTTGCAGAGATTCACTGTTCCAATGAGAGTAGTAAGACATTTTAAAAGAACCAGGTCTTCATGTTTCTGCTTATGACAGCACTACATCTTCTCTCATCGGGTAGGGAGAAGGGTAGGGGAGCAGTGCCTCCACTTGCACTTCCCTACTTCTGTATTTTCCTACTTGATTTCAAAGGATGCAAGCATTAAAACAGAAACTGGGTATGAGAAGTTAAAACTAAAAAGTAATACAAGTCTTGGCATCAGTTTTGAGTATACCTATTTTCCAAGACAGCCAATGAATCTGCCCAGTTCTGGCACCAAGACCTTTCTGCTTAGGCAGCAGTTTCCCTGCAGCACAGTTTTGAAAGAGCAATCTGCCTTTCCCTTCTTGTTCCCAAGAGGACTGCCCAGACACAATATATGAGACAGAATGAGGCAAACTCCCTGTCCCGGCTAAGTACAGAGAGACCCTCCCAGAGCACTGAGACCAAAACCAGGCTCAGTATCTCTTCAGCAGAAAGATGGACTGCCCAGCAGACTGAGATGGCTGGTGACAGCCAACCACGCCATGTCAGTGGGACACTCTGGTTGAAGGTCCTTCTCCAAACTCTATATTCATCTCCCTTTTGCCTTTAAATCTACCCTGATCTGAATCCTAACCTGACCTTGGCAGCATGTACAAGTTACACTTGGATTAAATCCACCTAGATTTTATAATGATAACCTCTTTTCTTCCTTTTCAAAAAGAGGCTGCCCAAACAGATGAAATCCGTCTGGATTAATACATTTCCGCAGAGAACTAATAGAGGGAGTAGGCTCATTTCGAGACCTGTATCTAAGAGGAGATGTTCTTCTGCATCCAAGTGCCACTCCAAAATGTAGTTCACATGTCCAATTTTCAAACTGTTAGCTCCTAAAAGACTTCTAGATTCTGCCCTAAACTGCTGGCCAACTTCCAGAAAGCAAATGAATACATTTCAGTGGATGTTTGCTTGGCTTTGGAACAGCAAAACTTTGCAGTTTGGTGGCTTGTTGTCTTACTGCGTTTAACTGATATTGGAAAATGGATGTTAAATATTAAAAATAATTCAGCAATGAATTTGCAAGCAGCACTCCTGAAACCTCATGTTTTGTTTACAGGTGAGACAGAGCCCAGGCAGCCGACTTCATAAACTTCACAGCTTCTCTCCAGCCTCCTCCTGTGTGCCAAGTCCTTGTCCAAGAGAAGCCACTCATGTAAGGTAAAAGGAAAGTTTTGTTCTCCCTCAGTTACTAAGACAGCTTTATAACACAATCTGCCATCCACTGGGAACTGCAGTAGAACGAGGGACACTTTGAATATACCCATCAGCAAGCTTGATGACGTGCTTGGGCTGGTCTTAGCCTAATCAGCCGGAGAAAAAATGCTCTATATTCCCTCCCACCCTCTTCTGCTGGCCATCTCCCCCAGCCGCTGTGATACACAACATGGGCTGCAGTTACAGAGCACTCAAGCAGAAGTGAATGAGGATCAGAACACGACACACTAAGATGGAAACATATACCGTAGTAAGATTTGCTTTCATTACTTCTGCTAATTAACTAACCCATAGAGATTTCAAGGCAAAAATGGAGGAGCTGTTGGGAAACCCTGTAAGCACTTCGAACAAATATTTGTAGGGAAAACTGTTCAAATGGTGTATGGCAGAGTAGCACCATGAAGGAAAGCAGGAATTACAAGAAAATACAAAAAGCGATTGGTGCATAGAGAGACCAGTTAATGATGATACTGCGGAGGCCCCATTTGCTACTGGAAATGACTGGTAACTTTTGTTGTACAGCAAACATAAGAACCAGACAGAGCTTAGTTTGCATTTCTTGCCAAATAGAGTGAAAAAAAAATCTTCTAAACGCAAAACCAGTTACAATTTCCATTTTTTGTCAGGTGTCGAGCAGAGAAAGGCAGAGGTTCAGCAAAGCAACCAGAGTCCTGACCTGTGTTTTACTGGTGCCAACATCTCACAGTGTGAATCCGGATTTACCACAAAATATATGGATTAGGAGAATAAAATGTAGCTTACTGGCCTAGTGGCCAGCATTTTTTCTAGGACTGCAAAATAGCCATCAGCTGGCATGTTGTTTTGCCTGGTCCCTACCAACTGCCCTGTGAATCTAGGGACAAAATGTTCAATGTCACAATGTGTAAATGGCCTTCTTTCCGTGAGCAGGGAATGTATAGGAGCCCCATCTCTGCATCTGGCTGCTGAATTAAGTTCCTATTCCCTTCTTTCAGAGCACAAAAATCAGACTGTAGACAGGGGACTGCTATAAAGGCAGCAGATGAGAACTGCCTGTCCTGTCCCTTCAGGGCTCACTTCATTCCTCTCCAGATAAATGTTGTCAACAGCAACCACATTCAGTAGAAATGACAAGGGTTGGGACAAGAGTAGAAGAGACAAGTAAGGACCTCTCAAGAGACCGCTAACCTATTTTTCTGTGGTAAGAAGCAGCTAGGATGAAATTCCTTGCCTTAACACCACATATTTCTAATGGAAAACATATTAGAATATTCATTTAATACTAGATGCAAGGGCTAGATTGAGGTGTCAGGAGAATAAGGCCTTGCCCGTACCTCAAACACCAATATGATCCAGTGAAACATGAAGAAAACCCTGTTTCACTGCTTCTATCAGTCCTGTTGTGGACTGACCTCTGTTGGAGGTTAAAGCAGCCGTCATCTTCACAGCACTGCTGATCCTAAACCTGGGCAGCAGTGCCACACCACTGATTAATTAAAGCAGTGCCCCACGTGACAGCTGCTGGAATCTCCTTCCTGTCATCATACCTATGCCCATGCTGGGGTTTGACTGACATATTTTGATAACAGACAGAGCATGTGATTTTTTTCATGTTCTCCACCCTGCCATCATGCTGTCTTCATGTGAGCCACACCAACCTCATCTGCTTCAATGGCATTGTCACAAGGATATCCTCCTTCACCCAAATGTGACACCACAGCACAATCCCCTTTTCATGATATTCTAAATCAGCTCTCCCCGGCCTGCCTGGAAGTCACAACTCAGATAGCTTGTGTGGCTGATTTGTAGAGCAATGCAAAGCACCTACCTCAGAAGGACAAAATAAGGAAATCTGTATTACCTCCTCTGCCTCTCCCCACATTGTTTCCATCAAACTGTTTTTCATCAGATTTGTGACAAGTGGAGCAGGCATTTAAGCACTATGTTACAGATGCTTAGAAATAGAATAGCAAAGGTCCCAGGCACCCTCCTGGTGTTGCTGGCTAACAGGCTTTCCTGAAAGTGAAGAGAGTAGGGCAATCTGATTAACTTCAGATAATGAAGTGACACGTTCATCCTCTCTCCCTTTATTATTCCAACCTTTACTATGAAAAATAAATAAAAGCCAAAGGAAGACTTTGTAGACAAACATTTCCCCTTAAGCTAATGGTGGTATATCTTTACACCTGCTCAGTCAATTTTTAATCAAAAGTAAAAATAACCTCTTCGACCTTTTGTTCAGAATATCAAAGGCAATTTTCAAGGATCTTAATATCATTTAAGCATCCAGACTCTGCTGAAAATAAGAAGCAATTCCATATGTAATGTACAGTATGTACGTCTTCAAAAATCTCTCATAAACCCAGAGATATATTGTATGATGCAGTGAATTAGCTGGATATAAGCAGAGACACATTTTTAGTTCAGTGCCTCACCAGGGCTCATTTATCCTGTTCAGAAATATGCTCATCTGCTTCTGGTATTCCACCTAGTTTGGATATAATATTATTCACTGAAAATACACCCTGCAGATAACAGGAAATACACACAAAGCAATTTCACTATAATTGATTCTTCTGTTAAAGCGATATAAAAACAAAGTAACTTCACAAATATCTGTAGAGCAAATCCATGCTTTGTCACTAAGATCAGAATTAGATCTCTTGAGTGAGTTGTTGAAGATTTATGCTAATATATATGAAAAGTCAGAATCCAAAGATCAGAATATGAGTGTCTATTCAAGAATGCAGATTGGTTATGCACATACACACACTACTTCTTACATGTTAATCACTAACAGTGTCACTGTGTGTAATGTGCTGTTTCCACAGGACAGTAACTGCCTATATTCCATCACAAAGATGCTTCAGATGAAAACATAGTAATTATGTTTTTGGTATTGTGAGCTTACTCCACGTCATTTTCATGGTAGCACACCTAGATATACCTCCTCCTTAGTGCATGGGCACTGGTGACATGGCCTACATCAGAAGCTGTTGTTCAGGGAGGTGAACAAAGTCCTGGAAGACTCTTTCAGCTCTGCTTTTTTGATTTTTTTTTTTAATTTTTATGATTATTTAATTTTTGAAGATCCAGTCTCTTAAACATGGATCAGGAATCTCCTATCAGACTTTTCTTGCAGTAGCGTCTTCACTATAACCAGGAACCCAATTCAGTAACTCATTTCCAGCAGCAACAGAACATTGCAATCTTTCCTTCTTTGGGGCCAGTTTTGTTTTTTTTTGTTTTTTTTTTGTTTGTTTGTTTGTTTGTTTGTTTTGTTTTGTTTTTTGTTTTTTAGTGGAAGGTGTTTAGAAATGACCACAATTTCTGGGCAATGAGGTCTTGCTCTCAGAAGCTTTTTCTTCCGTCATTGCTGTTTACCATTATTGAATTTCTCGTAAAGACTGTAGGGGAGCATTTTTAGGAGAAACAACAGTCCTCTTGGCTCTACCAAGCACGTAAATCAGAACTTTTTAGAGCTTTGTGTTTAGCAGTTTTCTAGCAAGTCTCCTGCAATTCTACACAAGTTTTTCTAAACTTCCACTTTGATCACAGCATATGCAAAGCTTCCAAATTCTTTAGATCTGTAAACTCCTAAAAATGTTCAGATGGAAATGTAGCACCCTGGGGCTGCAAATTTCAGTCTACAGATGGGAAGCTTTTGTTTTTTGAAGTTATTTTCCACAGGCTTGTAAAACTTAATCCTTAGATCAATGGGGTTCCATGGACCACAGCTTGAAAACCTCCCAAGTAATTCACATAGAGATTACTCTCTCCTGATATGCTGGAACAGGTGGTGCTCTGCAGAAGAAGTAGGCTCAGTAAACTACATTCACACTGTAAAACAGTACAGACGATACACGGGATCAGAAAAAATTTCAGGACTGCAACTCTATTGTAAAATGCAACAGAAATCAAACTTGTTATGTTTAGCAGACTTGAATGTCTCAGCCCTGCAGGTATTCCTGCAGGAAACTGCAGGGTCAGGATTTCCTCAGCACCGTCAGGACACCATTGTATGGAGTCTTCAGAGAGGAAAAGTTTATCTTCATGAAAGAATATTCACATAGGAATATTTTTACAAATATGAATTCCATGCAGTGGAAATTTAAGAATGCCTAGAACTGGCTTGAAGCGGAACTAACTGGGAAATTGCAGAAGGAAAATGTCCCTCTACACTAAAAATTTCAAGTTTTAACTATTTAGAAGGTGCTAATTTTGAGCATCTCTATGGTTGGTTGAAACTGAGATTTCCATCAAACTGCCAAGAGTAACACTCGTTAGAATTCTAAAATTTCAGAGGTCATGAAATATAGGGGAAAATGAACAAACAAACAAACAAAGCTTGTTTTCCCATCCTGCTTGTCAGTGATAAACTGTATGATCCTGTTAGGAGAAAGGTAGTGAACTACTGATGTGCAAAAGGTATAAAAAGCACACCTGAAACTAGTGGAAATTCCTGTTTTTCAGAACTCAACAGCACCAATGGCATTGTTACCTTCTCAGTTCCTCACAACTCTGGGCTTCCTCATTCATCGCTCAAGGGAGTCGCATCTCTGAAGAAAAATCCCAACATATCTGGGATACAAACAACACATCTAGAAGCTCTGAAAGCTTTCTCCGGTTTCCTCCACCCCTGCTCATTATTTGGAAAGCATCATTTGCTCTCTTTCAGAATTAACCTGTCTTAATCTGTCGGTCATCTCCCATCCTGTCCTATGTTGTATCTCCTTTCCAACATTTCCTTTAATCAATATTCCCTCCAGATGCACTAAGTGCAGTTCTTTTTATAAATAAATTGGTTGCTCTCACCCAGGAGATCTGACATTCAGACAAACTAAATGGCCCTTTTCATCTAAATAATTTAAGGGATCTGCATCCCTTATCAAAGACTGATATATTGGACACTGCCAACAAGACACCTTCATTGTTCTTCAGTGTGTTGTCAAAGTACATTCCGTGCTTGGCAGAAATGCTCTGTTGACAGCCATGGAGAAACTCAAAGATCTCTCCACAGAGTAGCTGCACTATAAACAATACCAGCACAAGACTTCCAGGCCAGAAGGAACAGTTGCCATCATCTGCTCTGACCTGCAGACCATCAATGATGGAAATTCACCCAGAATACCCATGACCAACCAGTGTCTCATAGCTGAGCTCATGTACATCTCAGTGTAAAGCTTCCAAGACTCCCCACATCTTCAGATAAGTTTTAAACTATCCTCATTGATGCGCTCACATTTTTCATTGCACCAGGAATCTATGTCTTCAGCTTCCAGTCACCAAATGTTACATCTGCTCAGCTAGTGGTGGCTTTGTGCTCAAAAATCTCTTTCCCATTTCAACTCTGAGCAAGCCACCTCTGACCTCTCTTTCTAAAAAGTTTAAGCTTGAGGCTGGTTTTTCTCACTTATATTTCTGTACATGCTGTCTTAGGAATAATGTTTCTAAATGCTGGATATCAGAGTGAGAACAAACTCCATCTACACAGACATTCCCCACAGAGCCCTTCTGATGTCTTTCCCTCCTCTCCTGCAAATGTCACCTCCAGGCCACAGCCCTCTGATCCTCTGTCCCTTTCTCTGGTTGTGGACACCAGCTCTGTATGTCTGCTGCGTCAGGGGAAGCTGAGATCTGCAACTGCTTCTGAAGCTAACCTTTGAGGCTGGTCCATTGAGAATAAGAAATAGAGTCAAAACTTATGATCCAGACAGCAGACTTCAGATCCAAACTTTGCAAACTGGATTGATGTCCATGGCCTCATCTTTAGGGTAAGGTTTCCAGAAACGAGAACCCGTTAGCTCTGATCAGATCTGTTTTCTGTACATAGTGCTACTAGGGAAGAAAAATGAAACCACTTCTCCTTTCAGATGCTCATACCCACAGTAATACCTCTTACTTACAAAAAAAAAAAAAAAAAAAAAGAGACTTATAAAGTGCTGGGAAATTCTTCCTGTCTCCTCATCTATCCCCTTGTCTGGGTGCACCACACCTGCTGTAATAATATTGAAAAAGATAACCACAAAACATTATCCAATCTTTAACAACAACTGATGTAAGTGGTGAGGAAGGCAGTCAGTGCCAATAACTTCAGGAGAAACTTCAGGAGACAGTAATGGAAGGAGCTGCACAGAAAGAAAGCTTCTTCATACACCCTACTGAGACTGGAGCTCCCCCAGGCAAGGTCTTAGAAACAGAGACAGGAGAACAAACGACCACACTAGATGCAACTTTCATCCTTCTCTCTGTTACAGACTGGGGCCAGGGAGTAGCTGACGATCCTGACACACAGAGATGTGGCTTCTCATGAAATTAACTGTGCCTAATTGAGTGGGAGACCTTCCTTCATGACTGGGCAATGTAAGGACTGTACAACTAATTTCAATCCGTTACTGCTAGTGAAAGAGAACTGTTGCCATCTAAACTAATAAGGGAATTTTTCACTGTGTCACTTATGCAGTAGAAATGATTGTAAAATACCTCCATGACGGATAGCTGCGCTGCCGGAGTTTCCTTAGTTTGTGATTGCACACAAAAGGATCTCAGCCACCATAAAATTAAATTTCTCCACATTGCAATTGTTCAGCAATGAGACAAACCAAATTTTCTGCTAATTGAATGCGCCGAGCTACTTACGCATTCATAGCGAGCTGGTGCATTCAGCACTGCTGCACTCTGGCTCTGCGGGAGCCTCCCAAACAGCGGAGCTGAGCCCCACAGCTGCAGCTGCCGCCAGCAGAGTCAAGTGGCACGGCCACCGAGTCACCCACGGAGCCTCTGGCATGGGCTAGGAGCCAAGGTGCAGCCTTGGTGGTGGTAGGGGCTTGGATCTCCTTCCCCTCCTTGAGGAACACGCATGCTCTCCAGACCCAGTCTGTTCTCTCTGGCGTGCTGTCTGGAGATGGTGTCTCTCACTGCCTTGCAGAAATGGGACTGGATAGCCTAGGACGACCCCTGCTTCATCCAGTTCACCAGCAGCTTAAGCTTACTTTTGCCTAGCTTGTTAACCTCCTGCAGTTCAGACCACAACTCTTCAGAAACCTCTAACAGCCTGAAGTTTCTAAACACGATTCCTCATTACTTGGCACATAAAAAGACCTGATTTGAGGTGAGACATCCCTCATGAATGCCTGTGCTCCAGTTTCCTTGCTACAGAGGGGACACTCCAGGTTGGTGTGAGCATCCTGCAGAGCACCCAGGATCCTCTCCTGCCAGAGTCATGAAGCAAACACCCCCTGAACATCAAACATCAGACTCTCTCTCTACACTCTTGATTAGCTTTTCCAGTGTTAGTCAGCCTCTGATATTAACCCCAGACATCCTTGCTTTGAAATCATATCCTTCTCCCCGAGTCCTGTGACCTACATTTGTCCGAGTTTCCTAGATTGGTATTCTAAAAAGCTGCTGTAACACTTGCTGTCTTCAGTGAAATATCACTACTCTGGCCCCTTTTCATTCCAGGCTATCCTGTTTTGCTCATCAGTGAATTACCCTTGCAGATGTGTCTCCCAAAAGCACATAATTTAACGCATTTAATCTGTTCTATTACAGAAGATCTAGGAGATAATAAACAGAATAAGGCAGACATAAGAAATAGAATCAGCTCGTAAACATACAGAGGAATTTGCGTACTGCTGGCCGATGGGGGACCGGGGTCACACTACTGCATTCTGCCGATCTATTTCGTATTCACTGTTGTCAAATTTGCCACGTCAGTATGAGTTTCAAGACATTTTAATATGCCTCTTGCAGCCCCGGCTCCTGAAATAATCCTATTTAAACATTTCCAGCTTTCATTTTCTTAAAGTACTTTTCTCATCTCCGTGGTTGCACAGAGCAGTTTAAAGTAAGTACACATTCAACTCAAAATAACATATGTTTAAAAAAAACCTTATAATTTCAATCCACTTTTGATCTCTGAGTAATAGACTTGATATTTTTCAAAACTTGCATTTGGCCAGATTGGATTTTATGTATGTCTGTGAATGTGTATGTACGTATGTGTACGTACATGCGCACACGCCCGTCTTTTAGACACAATCTATGCAAAAGGACATAGAAGAAAATGAAATACAAACTAGCAGTGATTTCAAGGATGCATTTGGGAAGACACTCATTCCAGTTCTATATATGGCTTTGTTAAGAATAAAATCATTTCACAAATAATGGAAAGTCCCAGCACACAGAAAAAGAGGGTGCTAAGAAAGCATGGGCTGTCAGAAGCAAGCAGAGGAATCCCAGCTTGACTTAGTACGTGAGGAATCAAAAAGCAAATGTCAAAGTCTGTTAGAGGCCCAAGCATGAGGTTTCTGTCCTCTAACAGCTATTTTGGACAATGCATTTGAGCTAGGTATCTACTGGTACTAAGGTGTCTAAAGCCTTCCTGAGGTCAAATTCCCAGAAAAATTAATATTGTTGTGGATTTACCCCTATTCTCTGCGTACTGAGAGCACAAGTACCGATATAAAGCAGTTCCAGTTTCCCTCTTCTGTTCTGGAAACTATATCACTCTTTGTCATTGGGTTCCCAAAAGATGAGTTGGGTTCATCAGAATGGAAAATGTGGGTCAATTATTAATGAGGGAATTGAATTTATGCACAATATTTCAGGGAAGTGCATTCAGACATTTTGCAGCCCACCATATCAAGGTCAGTTTCAATCTCAATACGCAACACCAAGCTCTGCAGGGATCTGCATGGGCTGCCGAAAGAGCTCTGTTCACGCTGCTCATGCATTAATCCATTGATTAGTTTAGTCACTCACGACATTTTATTTCCACTGCATACCTTTGCTATTATCTTTTATGCTTCCTACATTTCAGGAGTATTATGAGGATCTTTTATTAACACATATATATGGGGATGAGATTTAATCTCTCTAATTTATTATCTGCCGTATTGCTAGTAAACCCCCCTTTGCAATATCAAAGCAGCACCCTGACGGTAAATCTCCACTGCTGAAAGACATTACAGATCTGCAAAGTATTCTTTATTAAACGTTTTATTTTATTACCAAAACTCCTCAAATGTCCTTAATATACTGTTCAAGCAGTTTTCATTTGGCAGTGAAATGACTGATACTTGCAAAGCTTTTGTCTTACTGCTTAATAAGTGAAATCTGTATTCACATCCAGGTACAGAATGTCCCATGGTTTCCAATAACAGAGATCCCTTACATTTTCACTGCTTGCTACAGAGAGGGTCACTGAGCCCTATTTGGTAGCCTAGGAATTGAACAGGTCTGAAGGAGATCATGAAGAATGGCTGGGTCTTGCAACTGAGGCTCAAGCTTTGGCCAAGGTCTCACCCAAATCACGGGATCCATGATGGAGGGAGTTGTACCTTCCAAAGGTAAGAGGCAAACTGAAGCAAGGACTTGCGAAAAAAGTCACAGATTAACTGAGCAGGGAAAGGTGAGATGCTGAATCCAGGGGGGTCTTTCAGCTCCAAGAAACCAAAAATGGCTTCGCTCACTGCAAGCCTGGCTCAGTATGAAGCTTTTTACCAGGACGTAAAGCAATGCCAAGGAGGGCCTCCATCTGCAGAAGTACAGCTTCACCATGTCCTGACCTACCACGAGGCATTACACTCTGCATGCTCACTGCTGTTTGTGGTGTGCAATTCCTCAAGCCTGGATTTCACAGGACTGTGTCAGAAGCCCTTTGAAAACTGGAGCCAGAGTCAAGCAGCAAACCTGTTTATTGATAAGCTGTTCCTCAGAGGGAATGCTAAGTGAAATTGTCCACTGAGAAAAACCACACCAACTGTAAGAATATCGGCTGGGCTCATCATATTTCTTATCCCACCTGATGATTCTGACCATCTCTTTGCCACGGTGTAGTATTTTACTGACATGTCTCTAAAGCAAACTGAAAAATACTGGCATTAGTCTATGCTGCACTTAGAGTTTTGAAGTGGAGTTATCTTTTTAAACTGCCTAGACATTTTTCTTATTTTTCATTAAGCACCATTTAG
The DNA here is from genome assembly GCA_013399475.1 of Chauna torquata. NCBI lineage: Eukaryota > Metazoa > Chordata > Aves > Anseriformes > Anhimidae > Chauna > Chauna torquata. Next base: position 81,060 of record VXAL01019451.1, on the reverse strand, counting down.
CAACCCTAAGGAACACCAAGGATTAACCATCTCACAAAGAAGTCAAGCCTTCAGTATCAATGTCTGTAGTCCTTATAAGCTTTTGGGGCCAGGAAATGTTTGGTACATTTGGTGTTTACCAGTGTTTACCACATGATGTGTGCACTGCCACGCTAAGTCTCTCTAACATCTTCCATCTTCCAGTTCCTAGATGAACTGTTTACTTATTAGCCAATGCCATCATTTCTCCTAGGTAGTCTACCACTCTTCTAATAATTCATATATTTCATTTTTCAGCAGTAAAAATAGGTTAAATGTCTCTTATGAGGCCTACAGGGAGCCAGACATTTGCAAGATGTAAACCCAGGAGTCCTGAGTCTCATTCTGTAGCTAAAGCTCCAAGACCACAGTGGTCAAACCTGAGACTTCTTCACAGTCAGCCTCACCATGAAGCTGGCAGCTGCTCTAAGATGCTACATTTTTAGCAAGTTTTCTTACTAGTGTGCTGTCTCTGAAGTTTCAGAGAGAAAGCTCAGGCAACACACTGAACAAAGGGCTCATCTGGTGCCTCCCAGGGGATCTGTGCTGTCCCTGCTTCTCTGCATGCCCCTGCTAGGAGTGAGCAAGAACGAAAGCGAGAGCTGCCCAGCATCATTCCCATGAAATTCAGCAGCAAGCCTGATTTCCAAGTGATGCAATCACTTCTAAAATGTCAGAACACCCCTAGGAAATCAGTTTTTGGATGACGAACAGATGCTGAGGCTGAACCCATGCAAGACTGAAGCAGTTGCAGTGCAGGATTAGGTCGCACTCTGGAGAAACAGCCAAGACAGTTTCTCCTTTTGTCCTACGAAGCTCATAGCCCATATGGGTTGGAGTACCAAGAGGCACTGGTGTCCAGCAGGACTCCCTGCTGAGGGGGATGAGCAAGAAGCCTTAATTTCTGGCTGTGCTTTTTCTCCCCTATCGTCCTAGGTAGCATTGTCCTCTCCTCCTAGATGAGAATCTAAAAAAATATTCATTCCCAGGGGATAATTCACCAGAAGGACTGAGGCAAGCTAAGGAGGTGTTTGCTTTCCTCTTTTATCAGCTCTGGTCTCCCACTCCTTTTCTATGCTCTGGCACCCCTAGTACTCCCACGGCAGCTCCCACCAGTGAGCAGGGAAGAGGGAATGATACCTGTCACGGGAAGCATAACGTCAAATTACAGGTCCACCGCTGCCATGTGACCTGACTTAAGAAGATGCAGGCGCGAAGGTGCTGGAAATTGAACACCCCTATTCCCATCAGGACTGTATCTACTGGTTGTCCCTTGCAGGGCAGGTAGCTGCAGTTGTCTCTTACAGGCTGTACCTGCAGCCCAACACAAACGCGATACGTGGGCACCAGCTGGTGAGGAGCACAGTTGTCTGCCTGCCCCATGGATTGGGCAGCCCTGAGCAGGGCAGGGCTGGGAATAGGGCCCCTCCCCTGCCTCTGCTCTGAAATGCAGGCCCTCCATTTCCAAAAGCTCCAGAGGTCAAGCCCTGGCTATGTCAACACCTGCATTTCCCCCTACACAGCACACCCTGTGCACTCACAGCAGCTCTGCTCCCCCAGGACAGTGCAGACACCAAGGCCCCCAGTGCAACCCATGGGAGCTGGGGAGAAAACATTATCCAGCCAGGGGGCCAAGGTGGGGACTGACCCTCCTGAGGTAACCAGCTCCCCTGGGTGGCTTTGTAATGCCCTGCCCTGTGTGAAAAACCTTTTCCCTGAAATGCACCACTTACAACCCAAACACAGTGTTCTCATTTCTCCCCACCAGAAAAGCCCTGCTTTAAATGGAGCTTTGAAAAAAAAAAGAGAAAAGCGCTGGGCATGTCAAAGGCTACTATTATTACTGCCGTTCTGTGAAAGGCACGGAGAAAGGTGGCTGTTTAAATTTCTCAGACAGACAGACAATGATAGGTAACGGATGGACAGGCTCCCTCTGGGAACAGACAATGAATTTCATTTTCTTACAGCACTGCCTACCGCAGAATGGGGATGATACTGCAGTACGTGTGCCAAGTTCCCTTCGCCATAATGGAACCTGCACAGACCAGACTCTTGTACACAGCATAGATCTTTATATACTAAACAGGAGAGAAAAAGGGCTGACTTACAGCTTTTGTCTTCAAAATCCATTCACAGTAAAAATCTAACTGGAAAAGGAAGACTGCCCCACTTTTTGTAGCACCAGGAGATGCTTCGATCTGAACAGCCCCTCAAGACACTTCACGGGTTTGCACAGAAATCGCTGTCCTCATCACCGAAGCACAGGCGCTTATTGAGAGAAAGTTAGCAAGCACTGAGCAGTGCATGCAGCCACAGCTTACGGCACAGGAGGCATCACGCGAAAAGGGGACACCTCCGTCCCCAGTCTCCCCTCCCAGCGAAGGGGCCAGGGTTCCCATGGCTGATCCTGGTCCTCCTAGCTGGGGACAGCTGATGAGAAGCTGCCTCCCTGCCAGCAATCCCCTTGTCACAGCAGCCGTCCCCTTCCTCCCCGCAGTCACATCCAGCCACGTGCAGTCAAGGTGAGATGTGACAGGCACAGGGAAGGGGGAGGGAGGAGGTCTGCTTGAGTCATCCCAGGGGCTGCAAGGCCCTTTAAATGATGCTGCCGGTTTGAAAATGGGTTTAGATGGTTTTAAATGGTAAATTTCAGTCTAAGCACCCTGCTCTCGCTCTCTCTGAAATAATGTGTGTACATACACATAAATATCTCCAGGCTGCAGCCAACCCCATCTATCCCCATCCTGGAGCTCCCTATTAGCTCCAATATCCTGGCACACAGCCGAAGACCTTTCAAGCGATGCATTTGGGGATGATCGGTTGTTTTACTGTAAGAAAAATAATTCCCTGAGCTGGGGGAGACGACTTGGTGATGAAGAAAAACATAATCCACCCCTGCTTGCGCTTCAGCTTAGGTCATTTCCTAAATGAAATACTTGCAGAGCACAGACAGTGAATACTCCTGACCAGTACAAAGGTGCTTGGTCTGGAGAGCATATCATCCCCATCATGGCCAGCTAGACTGTCCTATTGATGCTCTGCCTTCTCATGCAAAAGCCCTTAAAGTAATGGGGTTGCTTGCCCATGCATTTTGTGCTGCTAGGATTAAAATCTTCTGTGCCTCACCTCAAACCTGAGACCCAAATCAGGCTCCCTCTGTGGCCCTGCAATGCCACTGGCTGCCCTGAGCGCTGCAGGTGTCCTAAGTCTCAGTACTTAGGACCAGGTAAACACCCACTCTGTGACTCTCAGAGTATTCTGTCATTTAAAAGAAAAAAAAAACTAAAAAAGGGAGAGTGCTGTCCTCAAAGTAAACAGTTAACTCCTTCAGCTCTGAGAAGTATTTTAATATTGAGGTAACAGATTCTAGTAAACCTAGAAATGCAAAGGAAGTGCGTAGTGCTGGAAGTGAGCCGTGGGAGGGTACAGAGTGAGGGAATTGACATGGAGCCCAACCTGAACTCTTTTGCAACCTTTTCCAGGCACAACACTTCTGATTCATCCCTTTCCTTCCTGAGAGAGGCTCAGCCCTTATTTCAAATCCCTTATTTCTACACACACTACAATATTTGAAATCTCCATCCAAACCTTCTACCCTGGCCAGCCTGGCATGGTAGCTCTCACTCATGATCCACACCGGTGAAGTTAACAGGACGCTCTCTATAGGGAGCCAGCAAGGTGAGCCAGTCTGAGCGTGGAGATGTGGTTACAAAACCATCATCCCACCGTACGAGACTCAGAGAGCAGGCATGCATATCACAGCACAGAAATCTGAGCAGCCCAGAGCTGGACTCTGAGCTCTCGGCCAGCCGTTCGCAGGTTGAACAGTGCAGGTTTGTGCTAAGTGGACTCAGCTCCCTGTAGACACATTTGGGGTACTCCCTGGCAGGCAGACTTAGCTAGGATGGATCTGGTGACCACCACTGTGATCTGCTCCACTCCACTGTTGGCTTACACACACCACAGTGTGATTACCAACTGACATGTTGTTCCTTAGAGTTCAGTCAGCTGCTGAACTGCTAATGGTGGGGAGTGCTCCAGTTTGCATTGGAGCCAAGTACTCCATATGTATGTCCTATGAGCAGAACACGTCCTACTTCCCACAACTGCATCCACATTCCCATAGAGATCTACTGACAACACCAGTATCAACATCTAAAACAAGAGAAGGTCCATAGCTGCTCAAAGATATTTGTTCTTCTTTCCCTTGCCACATCACCTGAGCTTTTGCATCAACTTTTTCTTAGCAATAAGAGGAAGAACAAAGACCGGGTTAAAGAAATGAGATGCAAAGAGTGACCTTCCCTATAAGCTCCACAGGCAGAAAATGAGGCTGAGCAGTAACTTAGAAAGTACCGACAAGAGCTGCCCTACCAGGTCACTGGGAACCACAAAGAAGGGATTGCAGCTATTGCCATGGCTATTCTGCAGGCTGTATTTTACACTGGCCTCGGGGTAGGTCTGCCCACTATTGAGTATATAGTGCTGGAAGTGAAAATGGGCACGGATGAGGTACAGATACATGTACTGTCTGTAATTATCCTCCCTAAAGAGACTCCAAGGTTCAGTGGAAAAAAAAAAAAATCCTGCATTCTTTGAGTGGCAGTAACCCCTATGGCTGGGAGCACCTACATCCTCCCGGTAGTTCGCATTCTCACAAGAATGACAGAAGATATTGGTAGAACCTTGCAACTAAAATTCTCTACAATACACCCATAACCAGCCCATTTTAGGGACTGAATTATGATAGGCACCTCCTATTTTCATGCACAGCAACCATTTTCACAAAAGGAACAGAAAGCATTAACTGAAGTTGCAAATACTGTCTGACTTCTGGAGGTTTTTTTTTAATTTTCTTGCTCAGTACAAAGAACATCTTTAAACTTGCAAGTTGCAGTCATTTGTCTTTATGATGCCAGCTGCTGACCACAGGGAAAAGGTCACTGCTATTACCAGTGACAGCATCCCAGCAGATCTTCCTCTCTTAGCATTTTTCCTCCTTCATTCCTTCCTTCAACAGAAGGTCAAGCATCATCTCTCCTCCAGGGAGGAGAGACTGCTAACATTTCCTCTTTGCATTAGGAGCAGTTAATGGAAATGGCAGTATATCACCCTTTATATTCTCACACAGGCAGAGAGCAAGGACCAGCTGCTTGTCTGGATTTCCATGAGGAGACATAAGGGAAAGAAGTTTTCTTTTTCACATAAACATTAATTCTGAATCAACAGCATTACTAAAAGTCATGGTCCAAGCCACTTACATTCAAGCTTAGAGGAGATGCTGTTGGAGTCCTTTGCATGGCAGAGGGGAGGGCAGGGCAGAGAGAAGCTGCAGTAAATCAGGATGCCCACAGAGGTCCCCAGGGACTTGCTGGTGCAGCCTGCATGCTGAGTGTCCCATGGTGAGGAGTGGGAGGTGTATCCCAACACTGGCTCCTCTCTTTGTCTCGTCTCTATTCATTGCTGACAGTGTCATACCAACGTTCAGTTGCCCTAGACAAAACCACTGCGGTAGATCCTCTCTCGGTCCCTAACAAGACTTACAGTCTCAATGCAAAGGGTGAAGTACAAGCAGCAAAACCCAAGTGGAGATGTTGACTGAGATCACAGGGCAGGGCCATGCCGCAGCTGGACACAGTCCTACTGGCTCGAGGCTGCACTGCTGTCCCTAGGGGACACTGCCACCGCCCAGGCTTGCAAAGCTTATTGTGTTTTCTGGAATTAGACCTGTATGTAGGGGAACAGGCTGGAGGTGGGCCTGCACAGCCCCTGCCTGTGCAAGGAGATGCAGAATAGCATTGTCCTGCTGGTCTACAGAGGGATTATAGGGAAATGTGGTGCAAGAAATTGGGAAATGACTAAAATGTGTTGTATCCAGTCCCTATTTCCCTTTTTCAAACATGTTCTGAAGTCGACAGATGATACAGAAGACAAATTCAGTCATATGGTGAAATGCAGGGGAGGTGCAAATTTTGAAAGTCTCACAAACAGCAGTGGTGGTAGTGCAGTACGGGTACCAGCTGTGGGGCTGTGTTAATGAGTTTCCTTGTCTCAGACACTAGTGTAAGGCAATTACTTACTGGCAGTACAACATAGTTGCGACCCCGTGTCACTGCTCATTGCATTTTTAAGCAAAGCTGATGGTTCTTCTTACATTTTATCACTTCATTTTTATTACCGTAAGACATTTCATTTGCAAGGTATGTGGCATGAAACAAGATCCATGCAGACTTAGATGAAGGCATATTTGAATAGGTTATGTTTAAATAGCGTCTAAGTAGGTGACAGGTTATGTTTAACATGTTTAAATAGGCTATTTACTTTTTTTTTTTTTCAAGTTTAGTACTTTTAATCGAACAGTCTGCTTGGCAGGTATAGAATGACTGTCCCCAAGGTAACAGGAGTCAGACAGAAGGTAGCAAGATTGCCTTTTCCATTGCTTGTGCAGTGACAGAAACTGAGCACTAAATTTTGGCACATACATTGGCCACTCAGGCACATCAGGGACCTTGTCTGTTCTAACATTCCTTGTTTATTTCTTTTCTATATGGCAAGAAATTTGGAAAGTCAGCTTCTAGCCAAGTATATAAGCTAGGCACCCACACTGTCCCACAGCCGTACTGTTGATGCCTTTTTATGTCCCTGGTGCAATGTAGTCTTCTGAGGCATTACCTGTATGCTCAGCTTCATGACTGCTGAAGTACATCTGGGGATGTGGAACAAAAAGTGTAAGCATTGTTTCTACTTTTCTAATTTAAATATTTTTCTGATGGAGAAGCAATTTTGCAAGGCAGTTGCAAACAGTCTTCAAATGGAAACGCTAGACTCAGGCACTGAAAAGTGACAAGGTTACTAGGACCTGTAAATCTCTTATCATACATTATTCCCACAAATTTCAGCTCATCAGAAATTACAGTCATACATTTATGCAACTTAGCCCTTGATTTACCAGAAGTGTTTGCAGACTTATCAGTTACCTTGGTGTTTATCTACCAGCACACTGAAAAGTGTGGGGCTTAAGAAAGCAAAATGAGTTTGAGCAACACCGGCAGGTGAACAGTGAATCTAGATTTAAAGTGATGGCTCATTTGTAGGGTGAAAGTAATAAGTGATCACTGTCCAATGACAACAAAAAGAAATACATATTTCTTTGTTCTCCTTTTCCTTACCTTTCTCAGAACTCTATGAGACAGAATTGTCACATGAAGCGTATACAAGGGTGGGGGAAGACTAATACAGAGCTGCCTTTCAGGAATATTGGAACTAAGGTTACTGGACATTGGTGCGTTCTCAGGTCTCCTGAGAAGATGTTTATGAGATAGTCACCTCTACCTGTCTAAGATTAGGTGACATTGTGAAGTTATACTTCCTCATTCTATTTCCTATTTTTTTCATCATTATTATTTTGTTTAGGTACAGGAGAAGGGTGCTGTGGAAAAATAAAAGGCTTGCTTGGTCATTTTTATTACATACCAAGAAAATAAGGAGAACCAGTTAGCCAAAACAGCAGAATTGGATAATTCCTCCTCTTTCCCTCTGGGCTCCCTGTGCCATACTCAGAAGGGGCTGTTGCCTTCCCATCAGTTCCCAGTCCTTCCTTTCCCTGCCGTCCCACATTCGATGACAAAGCTGACACCTCTAGGCTGAGGAAGAGGTAGGAAGCAGAATATTTTGACTTACTAACCAAAGAGGGAGATTTTCTGTGAACAGCCTAATTTCTTCTTTGTTTCTCTAAGAAATCAATGCATGCTCTACCATGTTTGCTTCTGCCAAGCTTTGAGGGTTGACGTAGGCTTCCTCTTGCTTTCCCTGAGATTCCTTTGAGGACTTGCACTAAAATAATGAGGCAAGAAAACTTTGAACCTACCTAAACACTCAACCATTGCAGACACTTAGCTCTAACCATGTCCCTTTGATCCCATCTCATGGGGAGAGAATGTGTATTTGAAAGACACTATAACAGTTTAAAAAAAAACCTAAAGTTCTTTTCTCTGAGGCCAATTCGCTTTGTGCTACACTTTCTCAGAAATAGCCTCTAAAACTGCAGATAAGAGCCTGAGCTTCCTGCATCACTCAGGGAATCCTGTTTTTATAGCTGCCTTATAAATGTTTCTTATTTTAAAACCTGTGAAAGACACTGAGGAGACACAGCCAGTCACAGCCCCTGTGAGAGAAATACAGTTAATCCATTAAATCTCTCCATGGCCTGAAACAAGAGCTCCACAGCACCTTGGTCACACAGGGCGCTAGCAAGTATCCGGACCAGATCTCAGCTCTGGACAAGCAATTCCCCTTCCCAGACCTTGGTTTTATCTGCTTCATCCTGATTACTATAAACTCTCCGTTTCAGGGAGATACCTATAGAGAAAATTTATAGAAAAGGCTGTCAATAGCCTCTGCCATCAATGGATCTTCATGCATGGTAAACATCCCTCTCTGCAGAATCTGGCTCTTTTGTTTTTTTTTGCCTTTGGCCACCTCACTTGGGATCCTGATCCCTGTCCTTGCTTGCAAGCTTTGGTCCCACCATCATTCTTCCTCTCCAGGTTTTACCTTTCCTCCTCTCATACAGAGAGGGCTTAGAAAAAAAGACAGCACCTCTTATGAAGCTGTGATTCAGCCTGAAGATCTCTCTGAAGCAAAAGACTGAAAGCTGCTGACCTGCCCTGGCCAAGGTCTCTGGTTCTCAGGGCCCCCATGCAGGGGCTACGTCAGATGCCACCACCTTCCTCCTGCTCCCATCTCTAGTCCTTGTTACCCATTACAACAAGAAAAGTCCCCACAGGTGGTGATGCTGTGTTCCCCTGGACATGGTGGGAGGCAATGCCTTGCAATAAGACCACAATGCTTCGTTTGCTTCGTTGCTCAGAGTCTGCAGCGCCTTGGAAATATTGTTTGCAGAGCTGCCCTTGGAAGGTGAATCAGGCAGAGCTGCTGGTTGCTGGTACCTGCGGTCAGACCTCTCCCTTAGCCTAAGTCATTAGACAGTTTAAAAGCTATTGGATAACAGGGCAGGTTTTGGCAGGATTACTGCTGCTCAGGCCATAATCTCCCTCCCTCTCATTTGTTCTCATTTGCTCTGGAGAACAGTGCTCACGACAACTCTGTGGCAGCCCATCCTTCAAAGGCCAGCAGCCAGATAAACAAACTGGACTATCAGGTATTTCAGCAGCAGGTCTCAGCCAAGGAAGAAAAGGACCTGGGTCTTTATAACAGCTAGAAAAATCACTGGGGAGAGGAGGAGGAGAAGGAGGTAAACTTGCCTCCCCACTTCCAGGCTTCAACCCTTGGAGGGACTGTGGCTACTCCAGAGATGAGCCAAGATATTTGGGGCTGCCTGGAGGAGAAGCATCCTTGGGAGGAAGGAGCGGAGCAGGGCAAGCACTAGGGGAATGCAGCCATTGCAGGAAAAGGGGAAAAAAATAAGAAGGGGTTAATTCTCAGGGTAAATCCCCAGATAAGGCAAGGAAAGAGGAAGCAGGACCACCAGAGAGCTGCTGGGGAGGAACATCCAAGCGCACTCAGAATTTATTCTAGCTACAGGTTCTGCCATTAATGTGTGAGGTTTCCTCCTTGAAAGCTGCCAGCACCACCCGTCTGCCATGATCTAAACTACAGAAGCCTCCTCAAGTGGGTGTGAGCAGTGGCTGAGAAAAGGCTCCGTCTACACAGCTATCACACTGTGCGCAGGCTCGATGCTGCAGGATTCCTCCCTTCCCTGGCTGGGCTGTTTGGGGCCATCCTAATGAAATAGTGCAGAAATGAGATGTTATGGTTTTGCAGTATAACCTATGCTTGATTATCAAGCAAATTTGGCCTTTATGTTAAGTTAACCAAAGTGCTATAAATTCCTAGATGAAGAATAAGCCATTTTTAAAGTAAAGCAAGGGTGTTCAGAGGAATTTGTACCAGTTTAATTAGATTTCAAAAGTGGGTTTAAATGAGCTTTAAATCTCTAATCTGCCATGGAAGCCCAATATTTCACCTCTGTTCCATGTGACGATAAATAACCTTAATGCCTACTCCCCCACACAGAGTTCCCACCTTCCCAGGGCTGGGCGAGCAGTGTATTTATGTTATTGATTGAAACAACAGTTTAGTCTGCCACTTGGTTTTAAAGGATCTACCTGAGAGAAATCAATCCCGTTCAGGTCCATCTCCCAGCCGGAGCGTGACTGCTGCTGTCCCCGCAGCTGCACCTCGCTCCTGGGAGAGCTGCAGACCTTCAGGACGGCAATGCAGATTTAGGCGCCTGTCCAGACCACGCCGGCATTGTCCCCAGAGCACAGGGGAGCTCTGCGTGACTTTTGTCATGCACCAGGGAAAGTGATGATATAAGCAAAGGACTCGCTTCTTCCCTTCAGAAATCCCCTCCAGAGCAGGCGTAGCACAGCTCACAGGTATCCCCCGAAGCACAGAGCTGCAGCCTTGACCTTCTCGGTGTGTCGCAGAAGTGGGATTTTGATGGGGTGAGGGATACCTCTGAGCTAGTCCATTATCCTCCCGTTTCATTATCTAATGATCCCTGGCAGTGCAGCAATGGTATAAAGAGGTTGGGGGCTGACTTAACTTGCTGGAGATTTCCTCTGGGTAGCTGCAAGAACAGGGCTGTGATTTCTATTATGTGACACAGCAGCAGCTGCTCAGCCCCAGCTCTGGGATGGCTCTTGCCCAAAAGAAAAATGAGGAACTCATTTACATTAGTTGCACTTTTGTTTCAGAAAGAAAATAAATTCACTATTATAGCAGGACAAATCCCCTTGACACGTATATAGAATCAGCTGCTGGGAAAAAAAAAAAAAAAAAGGAAAAAGAAAAAGAAAGAAAAGGGAAAATGTACAGTATTATGAAGGAATAGTAAATATTTCCATGGATTAACAAGGTTAGTCTGCCACGTCATAAAAGCAGGTCTAAATTTGTCTAAATTCCTCATATTCTAAGCAACCAAAGTACTTTGGCTGTATAGTACAGCTCTGACCTTCAAGAAGACTCACATACATGTATGTGTGCACACGTGTGCATTTTTGGGGCCTAATTCTGACCAAGTTACAACCACCTCATTTAAGTGCTGGTTTGTGCAGCACCTGCTAACAAAGACAAACAACTCAGCTTATTCCTGCTCTTGAACCTGAAGAGCAGTGGCCTGCCCGCCTCGGCCGGAGGGGCTTATCTGAGACGATCATCCCAATGGGCTGAACAGGGGGATTCAGGCAAGTTATCCTTAGTCCTCAGGCTCTAACTTCCACTCAGAGCAGGCGTGCTCAGTCCCCAACTCTCCTTGCCACCAGCTCTCAAAGCCCTTTGCAGAGGTCTTCAGGACTGGCATCGAGCAACTGGCTTGGACTGCAGTAGAGGAAATTCAGAAACTATCCCTAATGTCCAACCAAGCGAACTGGACAGAGAAGCACTGGAATTGCCCAGGCATGAGGAATAAGGATTCTCCAGCCATAAAGATCTTCCAAGAGCAGTTTAGAAAAGCATCTGTCATGGCCAAAGCAAGGTGAGTCAATCCTGCCTTTAAACAGGAAGAAAGGCATAGACTTATGGCTTTCCAACCCAATTTTCTATAACTCCTGTGATTTCTATTGTTAGTGCTTGCCTCGCTGAAATGGGACAGTTTCTCATCTTCCTTGAACATACTTTGCCAAAGACAGAGCAAAGAAAAAAGGCATTTTAATTGCAATCTTTCCCATTCACCTCCTTTCCATCTCCCTCAAAACAGAAAAACAGTCAAGTCATCTCTTCCTAACCACATTCTCCCATGAGGTTTTTGCAGAGAGGAAGAAATCCAAATCCATTAAAAAAGCAATATTGCTTTTCTTATTGAAATGAAAATAACTAAAAAAGTACTTTTCCCCACTGAAAAATAAAGAAGGGAAGAGAGGAGCAGGAGACAAGCTTTATGGTGGTGTTTCTCTGAGTTCATCACGATGCTAGTGATGCTAATTTTGGGGAAGGGCATGATCCTGTGCATTTAACAACCCAGAGCAACGCTGTCAATTGGTGGAAGCTTTGCAGTATAGTAGACTCCGTAAACTGCTGAAAGTCTCATGTACATGTGGGGTGGGTTTACGTAAGCAGAAAGTGATTTCCCTCTTGGGTAAATTAAGCTCAGGCATTTCTGAAGGCTGCAGAAATGGCTTCAAAAAAATCTCATGAGTAGCAGCTTCAAATGGATTATTCAGACATTTTACATTTATGCTACTGTTTGCAAGAAGACAGGTTTTTTAATAATGTAATTTTTTTTTATTCCAAAAGAGTTGCCAAATTCAAACTGGGGGCCAGATTTTCCTGAAACAAGCTGAGAGAGCTGAGGATTTTCTTTGGAATCATACTGAACTAATTCTGAAATGTAATCATGCAAGTTCTTTGCAGACATTTACTTTGTGTCTCCATTCTGCTGCTGGTCAAGAAGAATGGTCTTAAACTTCTGTATACACATATACACACAAAGCAATTGCGTGCGTTTTTTTTTCTGGCAGATTCCACATAAAATCCCTTTGCAAATATTGATCTGAGAATTCTGGCAAGAGCTCAAAGCACTAATTGAGGCAAACAGAACTATAACAGAAAAATTAGGAATAGGGCTGGAAACAAAACCACACATAAGTTTGTCTGCCATCACTCTTAAACTACTTCCAGCAAACTTAGTGAGTCCAGAGGATGCTGAAAACTCACATGCAAGCATACTCCACAGTCATCAATCACATCATTTTCTATGCTAGCCAGAGGTTTGGGCTGGAACATTTTTCTCCTACCACCCATGTTTTGGATGACTGGCAAGGCTATTAGGCTTCAGCTGATCTTCTTGCTGCTTGGCAAAGCCTAGAAAACAGCTCCAGCTATGAGGGAAGTCAATCACAAAATAGTATCTGCCCTTGTAAGGACAAATCCATACAAGGATTTTGCGTCACACCTCCCTCGTGAAGTCCTGGTTTCAAGGTGTCATTGGTACAAGTGGTGAACAGACCTTTACACATGTGCTTTACAGATACGTGCACAGGTAGCTCTTCGTCGTACAGTCAGGATCTCGCAGCAGCTCATACAGAACAGAGGAGAACTCCACGGACCAGAGCATGCTAATTGCTACTGTTTCCCTCTCATTATTTTCTAATAAAGACCACAGGAAATGCTGCCACTTAACAAATAAGTTATTAAGAGACGAGACCCCAAGAAATCCATTTTCAGGTTCTCCTGAGGACTCTGCTGCTGTAGTTGCCAAGATGAATGGCATACAGTAGAAATGGAGAGATGGGAGTCCTCACGACAGCACTAGAGCAGATTTATTCTAGAGAGTTGAATAATCTGTCTGATAGAGTAAATTTTGTTATGAACTGGTGAATCACAAGGAAGGAGTCTGAAATATTACAGGAGGAAGGGAGAGGCAGCAGTTAACTTACAGCTGGCTAACAATCTGCAACTTCTCAGGCAATGCTTTTTCCATTTGCAGCTGTCTCAAGACGTTTTTAATTCAACTTTTTTACCCTTTTCACTGTAGACATGTTCTCAGCTGGAGCAAAATGAATTACTCTTAGCTATCAATGTGAAAATTAAAAAGCACCAGCAAGGCTTGCCTAGCATCTTAACATATTCCACATCTCTTCCAAACCCATATTATCACCCTGAGCAGAACAGTATAATCAATCCTCCTACATTCTTTTCAGTGCTCTAAGTAGCAGCATTATCATTTACTTTTCATAGCTGTGATGTTGTACACTTGCAATCCTCCAGAAAGACCTTAAATAAAACAGAAAAATGCTTTTGGTTCCTTTTCCCCTGTGCTCATCCTCTTTGCCACAAAAAGAGCAGCAACAAAATCCTGAGAAGTCACCACATTCATGTGCCCTCATGTGCCCTCAGTCTGGTCTGAATGGTCCAAATACATGACACCCAAAGCTCCATTTTCTGAAAATGACACCAATTTCAGTAACCTCATTCCCACAAATAAGGTCAAATTGGTGAGTTTATTTAAATGGCAGTTCCAGGTGCTCATATCTTCATCCTGAGGTAGCTGTCAAAGGTAGCTGAAATGGTTACAGTATAAGTAGATTAGGTTCCCTCTATCCTGAAGAGAGACAGCTAAGGGAAACACAAAAATATCCATAAAATCAGGAGTGGCACGGAGAAAGGGAACATGTACTGAATGAACATGCACTCTCTCAAAACAAGAACTAAAGGGTATCAGATGAAACCATCATAAAAACAGGTTCGAAACAATCTAAAGGAGGTGATTCTTCATAAATGTGTATTGCAGCCAGGGAAATCCTTGCTCAAGATGTTGTGGATGGCAGAGGCTGAGACAGGCTAAAACTGGAAAAAACTCATTAAAGAAAGATGTACGAAGAGCCACTAAAAAGAAAGACACTGCCTTTGTTTCACGAAAGCCCTGAACCACAAACTGCTGTAAGCAAGAATGTTTGGAATACTGCTGCTGTGCTCGCTCCTATGCTGTCATAAATGAGACACTAGGCTTGTTTGTTCTTACATTCTTATAAGATTTCTTTGGACAAGACGAAAGATTGCTGGGAGGAAAAACAAGGCTAGGAGATAACATTATTGAATGCTTTTAGTATTCTGATAAAAAAGGAAGAGAAAGAATTACTGCTGTTCCAAAAACTTCAATTGAAAACAATGTTTACAATGTCCTTCCCAAAATGCAGTCATACTTCTTGTTCCAGCAGTTACTTTGGTGTCCTGCCATGTACTCCTCATTATGCTATTGAGCGAAACTTGCTCTGAAATGTTATTATGCCATACAATACACTCTTGTTCTTTGTGTGTGTCCTCAAACAAGTCTGCTGGCTTGAGCAACAGAACACGTTTCTGCTCCTTTTAACTTGTTTGCCTCTAGAAATGAGGAGCTTTACCCTCTCCTGCGTGTCACCAGGAAAACCAATTCATCAGTCAAGTATCTGAGGAAAGCCTTCCTGAAGGCACCAAGGGTTGCATGAGGAGTTTGAGCTCAGCATGCAAGAATTTTCTGATAAATATAACTCAAGGGAAGGAGCAGATCCAGAATGGCTCTCAGGAATACCTATTGGGAATAACAAGCTACCACATAGCTTGTAAGGAAATGCATATTTCTAGTAAAAAGGTCAGGCATCACTAATAGCTTGTTTGTGCATGGAAAGCTCTTACAAGTTTAAAAGCACAGCAATTAAATGAGCATACATTCAAACCCGCAACTGTATGTACAAATCCTGTTGAAACTGTAGTATGCTTGCTGCTGTCGTTCCCACCATAACCAGCATCTGCAGGACGAGCCTTTCCATCCCTCACCATACAGCCCCATTCAATATTGGGGAATTACATGTTGCTTCTTACATACAGAGAGTGAGGTATTCACAGAGCAGTCAAAAAAGGAGAAGGAGAAGGGGAAAAGGAGAAGGGGAAAAGGAGAAGGGGAAAAGGAGAAGGGGAAAAGGAGAAGGATCTGGCTTTTTGGGTACAAAACTTGAGAGATCTCAATTTCACATGGAGGAAAGGATCAGTTCAGTTTGGAGCTGTCTCTGGGGAACAAGTGAAAGTTCTAGTCCACTATTTCTCCAGCTTATGGGAAGATGGAAAAGGTGAAATAATCCACAAGATTTCCAACAATAATAATCTCCTGTAAATATTATGGGATTTGGAGGGCTTAGCCCAGACCTAAGGGGTCCAGATAATGCTTCATTTCTAGTCACATTTCCACAACATAAGTGACACTTACACCTCCATGAAAGCTCTTTCAGCTCTTCATGCTCTGATTTACAAATCTATTCCTAGAAAAACACTTCAGTCATCACTGAGCTATGATTGCCTCTTGGGTGGCATGCAGCACTTGTTTGACTCTTCAGTGCTTTAGGATGCAACAGGAAGAGACACAGCCAAGAGAATTATGATGGGGCAAAACTGCCCAAATCCTCAGGGATGCTTTGGCTCTAACTCTCACTGACACTCACGGCAGTTTGGTCCTAAGTAACTGCAAGTAGCTGTGCCAATGCAGTTCATCCAGGTGCGGTTTCATCAGCACACAGCAATAAATGCTCTCTCCTCACTGGGAGTGATGGTCTGTAATGGGCTGCAAAGCTGAGACAAACTCAGCTTCACACCTCCCGTCAATGACAGCCTCCAGACAGAGCTATCAAGAGACGACCGTAACACAGGTACCAGTCTCATTGCTTCTTTGCTGGGTGGATAATAATGCGGAAGGCTACCCCGTGTCCATAGCAAGTCTAAGCATCAGCATTTATATGTCTGTATCAATGCACTCCAGATCCGAGTAATTCACAGCCAGCTTCCAACCCACACAGCACCAAGCTTCTGCGAGTCTGAAAAATTAAACTAATGGAACAAAGTGCATAGACAGACATTATGGGACGCAAATTACCAGGGTTACTATGGCAACAACACAGAGTGAGCGATGACTTCAAGGCCATGACAACATATGCATTTTATAGGAACAGCTAATTGTCTGAGTCTGCTCACTCTGCTCACTGGCACCACAACATATTTTTTGCTAAATACCTTGGTATTTGAATTTTGCTGCCTCCAGCTACTATCAACGTATTCTGCATTCATGCTTTGAATTAATCCCCAGTAATGTTTCTAGTTAAAGTTCCCAAACATACATTCAATTTATATTTAATGAGACAGTGTGAGTTAAGTAAATGAGAGCTAATTAATTAAAGCATATGTATAGTGGGCTGTGAGGATTAATTAGTTAATGTTTGCAGAGTGCTTTGAAAAATGTAAAGCACCATATAAACATGAACAGTGCTTTGGGAGAAAGGAGGGTGAGGAGTTGAAGAGATACAGCATATTATATCCAACCTTTAATGAACACCTGTTTAATATCATGCATGGTTTGTCATACAGTGTTAACTGTAACAAGAAGGCAACTATACATTAGTTATAAGCTAGTTCATCAACTGTTACTTTTCTGTTAGAAGTATACGGGCCAAATTCTCTGGTTCTGTCTCTTCGGGACAGACTCCCACGCAACACAGCTAGCCAACGTTATCCGGAGCTACGGGGTAACAAGTGGCCAGTGACAGCATGCTCCAAGGGCAGGAGCAGTGCGTGTAGACTCCCCAGCTCTGGCTTGCTGAGTCCTGGT
This sequence comes from Chauna torquata, assembly GCA_013399475.1. Taxonomy (NCBI): domain Eukaryota; kingdom Metazoa; phylum Chordata; class Aves; order Anseriformes; family Anhimidae; genus Chauna; species Chauna torquata. Next base: position 63,947 of record VXAL01019451.1, on the reverse strand, counting down.
GGTCTCCAGCTAGATGCTGGAGCCAAGATTTTCTAATGCATCCGCTCATTCTAAGCAACTCCATCCCCAGCTTTGGTACCCAGTCTCTCAGCCAGAGCTACCGAGTCCTGAAGGGCTCTGTGGCATGGACCCTGCCTCACCACCGTGACAAGGACAAACCCAGGCTGGCAGTGGTGGCACAAAGTTTGACACTGGCTGAGTATCCACCAGAGTCACTCCTGGGGTTTGCAGCCACCACTATGGTCACTGCTGGCACAGCTGTGGGTACAGCAGCACCTGAACATGGCTGAGGGTGATTGTAAGGTTGTCCTGCCCTAACAGGGGGACACCTGGGTCATGGGTACATCTAGCAAAGCAGACTCTGTGTGAAGGGCTCTGTGCATCTGCTGCCCCCTCCTACCCCTTCTGTAGGGGACAGGGACACTTCTCTGCTCAGCTCTGTGGCGGAACTTTGCTGGTTTCCTTCAAATAGAAAAACTGCATTAATCGATGCTCTGGCTTTGTTCATGTACGGGGAAAAATATATTAGAAAATCAGACTGGAAGAAGTCACCCAGGTCACCAAGCCCTGCCTGCTCTACACAGCTGGTGTTTAACCCAGGGACACCTGCAGAGCACCTACTGCAGCCTAGGCCACTTCCCTCCTCTTGTGGCAAACCGCAGTTTGCCATGTAGCAATTCTCTCAAGCAGTTGCACACCGTAAACATTCAGCTTCTCACCAGACCTCACCTTGTTCCCACCTGACAAGGACACCCATCTCCTACATGCCCAGTCCCAGTACTCCCAGAGCAAGTCAGCTTTTTCCACCACTTATGCTCTCACCAGCTTCTCCCTTGAAAAGACCCAAGGGAAAGCAGAAAAGGCAGGTTGTGTTGGGACGCTGCATGCAGGGCGATGGTGAGCTTTGGGCAAATGCCAAGGAGCGACATAACTTTCAGCCTCAGGACAGCAGCACTGGAGGAGGTGGGATATCTCAAATGCTTTAAAGTACAGGTAGCTTTAAGCTGGGATTTGTCTTCTGAATACATCACTGTGTGAGAACAGTAGGACATGCAGGCATCTAGCTTTTTCTCGTGGCATCCAGCAAGTCCCTGAGCTCAGCACAGGAGCTGCCAGCTTGTCTCTGGCCTCAGGGTGGAAATCTCCGACATTCACACCCTGCTGTAACAACCCATAAACACAGCTTTCCTCTTCTCCCTCCTTTTCTTAATTATTTCAGTTCTTCTTAGGCCCCATCTGTGTACTTGGAGACCTGCCTGGCCGTATGAATGAAGAACGGGAGCACCAAGAGCTTTCTAGCACAGTCTGCCGCTGGCAGCCAGAAGCCAGCTTGGTCATTGTTAACTCTGTTGTTCCCCAGGCCACCTGCTGCGACGGATCACAGATGTGGCCAAAGCTATCAGACATCCTTTCACTGTTTCATTAACCCTCCTCAACACTCAAGGGATAGCCAGGGAATATTTGTGGGCAGAAGCCAGGAAGATTTCAGTGTGTTTCCTCAACTTTTGCCAAGGCACTTTGTTTTATACAGAGTTGGATAGAGAAGGGGCAGAGCAAAATAAGCCACCCAGGAAAGACTTCTTCAGACAGTATAATTGGTGTAGGCTGCGTATTAGCAGAGTTTTCCAGAACAACGCACTGGTAAACCTTATGTTCCCACAAAGCAGCCCTAGAAATAAATTTGGCTACCTGCAAACACGGAGTAAGACAGCCTGCCGGACTTCAGGGTGAGTTTTTCAACCAAAAAGGGGTAAGGAGACGTGGACAACGTGCTTCCACTTTCACCTTCTGCAGACCTAATGAAATAGGTTAAAGCAAGAGAGCCTATGTGTAAGAGGCTGCACATGCCCTCAGCTGCACTGTATCCTCAGCAGAACCAAGGATTGAGTGTGCAGGAGATCAAAGCTCCTCCCTCCTCCAAGTGAGACTCTGCATTGGGGTGGGGGTAATAGCACAGCACCTGTGGGGGTTCCTGCCATGGTGGGGGGCTGCTGGGACTTGGGTGGCACTTCTGCTGCCATGGGATGGTCAGGGAGGTTCTAGCAATGCCAGGTTGGCCAATAAAGGCTTGCATCTGGATCCTGCCCTGCAGCTTTAGGACACAGTACCAGCTGCAGAGGATGTTCCCATCCTCATTACCTTCTGGTAAAAGAGACAGCAAAGGAGCAACAAGACGCTTTTTGCAAAGTGAGGAGCAAAGGGATGGCAAGTAGGCAAGAGGCTGAGCAGGGAAGTGCTGGGATTCAGCTCATGACAGTAATGTCTGCTGCCCTTGTCTCCAGGGCTGAATGAGATGACTGAGTGCACTCCAGTCTCATCAGAGCCCCAGCATTCTCTGGACCCCCTTCAAACAGCTCCTAAAATTGCAGCTGAACTCCATGACTGGGGGACACTAGGACAGTGAAGCGTTTGAGATTGTATTCAGGGAGCTTTCCTATGTGTTTCCCAGAGCACAGTGGGTGAAGGGTACCCATGCTGGTGTCTCCAGTGTCCCCTCAGACTGGGTGCTGTGCAGTACCAGTGTCGCAGTGCCACTGTGCAGCCCAGCATCCCACCAGCTGCCACCCTTGCTCTCCCACCTGGTGCTCAGCCAGACTGTCTGTCCCCAGCAGAAAGTGACTGAAAACCTACCTGACAGCCTGTGCTCTGAGCTGCCAGAGCAGTCATCACCCACTCCATTTTCAGCCGGTTTCCCAGCAGAGATGAAGGGTTATCAGTGACAGGGCTAATGCAGGGCATAGATGGGTTTCCACAGCTGCCAGCAGCTTGGACCAGAACGTCTGATCCTGCAGTCCGTGGCTGCAGCCCGCATGTATTCCCTGCAGGGTGAGCTCCGTGGCCAGCACCCAAAATCCTGAACCACAAAAGCATTCAGGCACCTACCCCTGAAGTCAGTGGGAGCCTCCCAGCTCTAACTATTAAACTTCCTTGCAAGAGGGGACAGTCTGTTTGAACAGGCTCTGGGCTGCCAGAATCCACCTTGAAAGCCTAGATAGGAGCAGTACAGCCCTGGGAGTATTCGATTAGTCAAACTGCTACTTAACACATTCCCAGGGCTGAAGACCACTTGCACTGAAGCCCCATCTCCATGGCTGCAAACTGGCTGCTGCAGAGGGAGGCAGCTTATTGCATTCCCCTTTGGGAGACATCCTGGCTGCTGCTCCAGGCACAGCTCCCCACAGGCCAGGCAATGCTTCAGCAGTTTGTCTGGTTGCTGTTCTGCCCTTGGGTAGCAGGGGCTGAGAAAGCAGAAAGCCCAATAGCCAGATGCTCAGATGCCTAGGGGCAAACCAACACAGGAGAGCTATAGTCTCCAGAAGTGTCTGCCTAGATTTCGTTATTCTCTCCCCCCAAAAGGGGACAGTGACCTGCCTGCACGATGCTTCTGTTGTCCCATCAGCCACACTGCTAGCTTGCAGGGCTATCCAGGCAGCATTCCCTGAGAAAAACCTCAGCTGCTCACATGCCTCTGAGCACCGGCTGCCAGCATGCCCGGTATGCTGCTCGGAGGAAAAGCACCTCTACTTTCAGGAAAGTAATCTTCATTTGTGCAATGTGCTTAGCAGGGTCCCGTTGGTAAGGAAAGCTTGATGATTTATTCAGCAGTGCCTTTCTCCTGGAAGGACATAAGCCATTCCCTTAGGAGACCTACAAAAATCACATTAACACTAACATGTTCTTTGATGATTAGAGAATTTCCCTGGCAACACTCCATCAGTACAGGCTAGCAAAATATATTGCCATAATTGGGGATAGACTTCTTTCCCCCTTTCGCATTACAAAGCAACCCAGGCAAAGGGCTCCATTTTTTTCTCTCTTTTTTTTTTTTAAGATATGGTGCCATGGTATTAATTAAAAGCACCTCCTTTGAGACGATACAAGGAACACATTTTCAGGAATTTTCCTACACTGACAATTGTGTGCTCATGTGGTTTCATTCAACACAAAGCAAGAATTGGATCCCCATCTGTTGCTCTATAGCTTATGCAACATCTAGCTGAATGTTCAATGTTAATTATGATCACCACTAAGAAAACAGTTCATAAATTAGGATTTTATCCCACCTTTTATGCTTAATAGGCAGCTCTTGTTCATGTTTTCTTCGGCACTTTGTCTTAAATTCTTAAACTACTTTTCATTCCTATCTAGGTCTCACTGCCAGGCCATAACCTCCCATAAGCTACTGCCTCGGTTCCTGACTGAGGAAAAAAGGAAACATGAGAATTTAGCTCAGATCTGGGGTTTCTTGACACTTCTTCCATGTGCCTGCAGACAGGCTGTGGTGATGCAGCTGGGCTGGGGCACTGGAAGCTGTGTCCTTGCAAGAGGTTAAAGCAGAGCCTGGAGGCCAGCTGGCCTCTGCTTGGGGCCAGGGGCCAGGGCAGCCACAGCCAAAGACGTGTTCACAAAATCTCAGCCAGCCTCTTACCTGCTAGACAGCCTTGCTCAAGTGCATGGCAAACACCATCATGCACAATAACACATTATGAATGACTTCTAGATGAACCAGGCATCTACATATAACACAAATCAGACACTACTGTGCCTTGGCAATTCCAGGTTCTGTGAAAAGCTTCTGGCTGGTCCTTTAGCAAAAGCTACTGGCTTGAGAATAAACTGATTTCCAGAGAGCAATCAAGTCTTAAACAATCACGAGATACTAAGACGCTTTCCCCTTTTGGCTTGCTCCCTTTGAGAGCCTGAGTGAGCAGAGGCTCTCAGGAGCCCTGTGCTTCTGCCAGGCCAGCAGCGACACCCAAATCCAAGTGTCCTTTGCCAGGGCACCATCTGACTTGGCTATTGCAGGAAACCACAACCATCAAACTTGCTGAGAGAGACCACAGCAAGTATGAGTAGCTGTTGCAAACATCAGTCAAACTTCCCCAGGTCTCTGCTTCTTTATTCTTCAGTGGAGATAATACAGTCAAGACCTCTAACATTTGCTAGAAGTACTGACTAAATTTGCAAGTACCAGCACCAACCTGGGGAAGCCAACCTGACCATACTTGTCTGCGTAGCTAAGCCTTGACAAGCAGTAACCTGAGAAAAGACGAGATTTAGGAATTGATACCTGCCAAGACCTGTTCCATTTTTTCCAATCTGACTCTTGAAAAAATCTGAGCAGCTTCTAGCCTCAAAGATTACTCTTGAAACAATCACTGGTGGAAAGACAAAGCCCTAATCTTTCCATGAAGCTGAGTTTGAAGTCTAATAAAGGGTCCTAAAACACACAAAGCACGAATTATTTCTGTTAAAAGTAGAGAATTAAAGTTATGCTAATAGAAGTCATTTGTCCATCTGAGCAGTCTCCTAGCAATTGCATAAATTACTGCCTGAACAAGGAGGTTCAACCAGAACATCATTTCTTGGCCAGACCCTGACTGATTTCCAGGCAAGCAATAATTAGCCCTCTGGGGGGACCTGCTCTGTTCTCAGAGGAATGGAGTTAATAAGTCATAGAAAGCTGTCTGATAAACAAATTCCTCCTTTTTCTCTTGTGAACTCTACAGAAACAGAATATACGGAGACACCTGTTTTGTACATATTGTCTGAGCCATTTCCCCATCAAGTCCTTGCCCCTCACTTCTTTAAGTACTTCTGAGCCTTGAGCTGCTTTCATCTGAGGAGCAGACCCCATGGCACTTCTGCTGCTCCTTTGTGAGCAGGTTTCTTGTCCCCTCTGTAACTTCATACTCCTCACTCAGAAAAACAGTTTGTTGTTCCACTGGTCTCTGCCTCCAGAGAGAGTGGCAGGATTATGGTTCAAACTCGCTATTCCCCTCTAAGACCAATCCGGTTTGTAGCTCACGAAGAGCAGCTTAGATAGATTGAGATGTTTCAAGTTTATCTTCCCACACAAGTAACAGATTGTAGCATGAGACTTGTGTACAATTTTGCCCAAGCACCTCAAGGCTAGGAAGCCGCTCAATGAAGTTGTTTTGCTGGAGCCGCACATTTCCCCACTCACCGTCTTCCCAGCACAGCGCTCTCCTGCCTCTGAAGTGGCTCTGGCAAAGCTGATGGATACACTGCAGGCAGAAGCATTACAAAAGATCCAAAAAGAAAACCCATGCAGTGAGCTAGAGCTGCCTATTTGAGACAAGTCACAGCAGAACTTTCTATTGAGCTGGAAAAAAGGTCATTTAAGATTTTTTTTTTTAAATTATATCTGATTTATATATGGCTCTGTACATTCCTAGCGAGCAGCAGCAGACCTGCTGAATCACCACGAGAAAAGCCTGTATCCAGGCAGATCTGGGTTTGCAGAAGTGAAATTTCAAAAACTCTTTAGGACTAGAAGGGCTGGAAAGAAATCTGTAACTGTGCACATGCACAGCGTTTAGCATAGGTCAGCTGGATCCTCCAGCTACTATCGCAGCAAAGTTTAGCACCCCCAGCAGAAATTACTATTGGAAACTTCTTTCCCTGAGGCATTTCCATGTGTAGCTCTGACCGTAAACATATCCAGTTTTATCCATACTGTGCCCAAAGCAAGCTCAAGCCCATCCATCTCTCCATGCCCTAAGGCACAGAGATACCACAGAGTCTGGCTCCAGCAAAAGCTAACCTAGATTTTCACCACATAAACAGAAGCCTTGTGGCAAACATTACCTTTAGGACTGTGAGGATATCAGACTGGAAGAAGCATGTCTGTCCCATCTGAACCCTCAGTCCATGTCCGAATGTCCCTGGGTGACTGGTCTCAGAGGACAGCGTGGCACACCTGCAGCAAGCCATGGGAGTACCCCACGTGTCTCCTTATGACACACCCCACACAGAGCTGGGTTTCATGGTTTTGGCAGCACATGGCAATCCGCTTGCGCAGGACCCCACAAAGGAATGGCAAGGGTTTTGATTTGATATTTGCTAAGCCTCCTCTTCCCCCACATGGAGCACACTGCATGAGTCTGGCATCTTGGCCCCGTTCTGCCATGGTGTTTTGCCCATGGAGGAAGACATGAAGCAGGTGGGGCATGGGCTGGCCAGGATCCCTCATCTCACATTTCTGTGGGAACTTCGCAGTGTACTTTACACCTGCAGCACTCATGGATGAAGATCCTCAGCAGCTAGCTTTGGAAGCTGGTTACTCAAGTCTTCCTGGCTCCCCAGTTCACTTGAGAATCTGAAGCTCATTGAAAGAAACAAGAGGGGAAGGGGAACTGAGCTGCTCCATCAAGCCTCATCTCTGAGCAGCAAAACCACTGCTGCTTCCACCAAGTTCCAGTTCCAGCTTGACCTCCATTTACCCAGGTGTCTCCACAACCCACAGAGACATCAAGTGGCCAAATAATCTAATTGCACATATAGAGACTTGCTGCAGAGCTTGCCGAGGATGGCTAGGAAGGACAGTGGGGCATCTCAGCTCAAGCAAAGCTGGGCAGTTCACAGCTCAGCAAGAAGTTGTTTTCCTCCGTGTCTTTACTGAATGCTATTTCATTTTATTCTTCCTTTCCCTCTTCTGATTGCGAGCCTAGCAATAACAAGGAAAAAAAAAAAACCCTAGATGATCCTGAAGACCGAGAGGTCTGTGTACATCCCCGCTCCACCCACCCACCCCTGCAGAGGCGTGCGTGACAGAGCCCCTCAGTCTGTTAAAGCAGGCGCTGGAGCCTGTGTTCAGGCAAGAGAGACCTCAGAGTAAGTCAACAGGCTGTGCAACTTATCTCCTCAATTTTGTCTTTTCTCTTTCTCCCTGCATAAAGTAAATCAGTTTTTTTCCACCCCTGACTCCCTGCTGTAAGGTTATCCACAACACAAAGCGGAATGGAAGAGAGCCTGGCAAGGCTGGAAATCATTTGCTGTTGTCAGTACCATGGGGAGAAGTCTTTCTCTCAGAGCTGAAAAACATTTCAAAGTCTATCCTAGCCCAAAGCTCCTGTCAGCTGCTCCTTCTTCCCACACCTTTCCCTCTGGTAATGAGGGACCACAGCTGAGGAGCTCAGCAGCAAGGCCAGGAGCCCCAGAGATGCTGGCTGGTACCGTCCGCGGCTGCCAATGCGGTCAGGGCCTGGCACTTCCTTACAGGAATCAACTTACTAAATCTTGTATTAAATACATATTGATTCAAAGGGAGTTTCTCTCACACCAAGACTAAGAAAGGGAGGAATTATGGGATAATTGTGTGCAGGTGTAGGAGATGGAGGACAGCTACAGCTTTTGCAAGCTGGGTTCACAGGTTTCCTGTGACCAAACTGCTAAACCCTGCAGCGGGGAGCAGTCCCGAACCTCGCTGCTATAACTACAGGGACATGATCAGCCCCTCCTGCTTGAAGCAAGTAGCTCTTCAAGTTTCCCATTTCCTAAAAGGAACAAGAAGGAAGAATCCTGGGGCAGGCTACAGACCCCGGATGGGGAGGCCAAGCCGAAGGCGTGAACAAGTCTTGCCCCAGCCACGGCGTGCAGGCCAGGCTGGCACCAGGATACCCCGAGCACAAGGCCGGTTCAGCTCTCAGCCACCCTGCTGCAAGTCACTACAAAAGAAAAGCTACTGAAGATGTTACCTGTACAATGATACTGTTTGATATCTCTCTGGCTAACCTAATGGGAGCTGGCTGCGAAGGGCAGCCAGCCCCTGGGAGTGGTGCAGGGGCCCAGATCTCCTGCCTGCTGCCCCCAGCTCCAAGCCACCCCACACATCACCCGCTCTGCTGCCAGGGAAGCAAATGCGATGGATACAGGCAGAGTTACAGAAAACCTGTATTAAACCTGCCAAGAGATCAACGTTTCACGCTTAGGTTCTGCCGCCCACTCCAGTCAGCAGCTCCTGCACTCCTGAACCAATGGATTGTGCCAGACTCCCTGCCCACACCCAGCTTCTGCTCTTTCCCTTCTCCCCAGCATCCCACTGCTGCCTGCAGAGGCTCAGAACCCAACTCAATCTCACCTATAGGTTCAAAGGTTAGAGGGGCACTGACACACTTTTTCCACCACCTGGACCACCAGAAACCAGGCAAGGAAAGAAGTATATCCCCAAACTATTTCCACCCAGAAGAGTTTTCCCAGCTCAAACCAACCTTTCTAGAAATCAAGGCTTGTGCTACTACACTCCAAAATTCCTCTCTGGAGGAAGTTGAGCTCTGGGCAGTGCCCTTATGCACATTTGAAAATAACATCAAAATAAACTGTTCCAGCTAGCTTTGTCTTTCTGATGCAGGTTTAAAAGCCGTGCTGTGTGGCACTGACACTGCTGCAGTTAGAGCTGCATGAGGAAATCCTGTTTTGTTTTCTGTTATCCCCAGTCCAGCACTGGCAATGGGAGTGCAGCTAGGACAGATGTCACCCATGGCTGTCCCCTATCTGACAGAAGTACCTCTCAAACAGTCTTCCTCATATCAGCTTTATGGAAAGACAAAAACAAGAGCAACTGCTTAGAGCTGCGCCAGCCCTGTGAATATCAGAGAGACAGCTCTATTTAACTCAAAGGACAATTGTCCTCTCTGTGTTTCAGATTGGACTAAAACTGTGCTACAGGGGACAATTAATCTTCAAAATCAATTTTTTGTCAGGAGGCTAAATTTCAATTGTCTCAGGAATGGTGGTGCTGGGCTGGTAATTACTGTCTGATGAGGCAACCTCTGAATTCAGTGCCCCAGAGAACACTTTATTAATAACTTTCACCACAAATCCCAAGTCCTTTTTTGACTTTGGAAAAAAAATAAAAAATCATGTTGCCTTATTTACTGTGTTAAAAATCTCAAGCTGTCAGGGTCAGATGATGTGCTCTGGGTTTTCATTGCATTGCAAGAGAGGGAGTAGATATTCCCTATTCCCCAGGCAGGCAAAGCAAAAACCCCAGTTTGTTCTACAGGCAGCACAATAAAGATGCTAATTTGCTTTCCTTTGCATTTGCATCCTTTTTCCCCTATGTCCCACTCTGCACAGCTGCAATAATCCTGACTCCCCATCTCCCACTTTGTGCAAGACCCAACTCTTTTCCACCTGTGAGCACCCACACAGTTGCTGGTTGTTTGGCCACAGCATACACCTATCAGCCATTTGCTCCCTGCTTGCCAGCACCCAGGGGGACACAGAGCCCAGAAGAGCCTCTGAGCACAGCCAGCAGCAAGCCTCGGAAGCCACAGAGACACCAGCTGGAGCCACCTGCCCAAGAACTGGGTACCCTGCAATGCCAAGCTTGGTCCCTACAGCCAGGAAATTTCAGGATTTAATCCAATGACAGCATCAAATATGTGAACCACTGCAGAGGCATGACTGATCCAGGGCTCCGTCGTTTCCCAGGGACACCTAAGGCTCCCCCTTGCCTGCTCCCCTTGGCCCTGGGAGTGCTCAGTTCACCACAAGGCAGCAGAGCATGATTAGCAAGCACTGCAGAGCACAGTTTTATCAGACTAAACTTGTGTAGCCAGCACACTCTCCTGGCACAGAGTAGACATCGCTTTGTAGCTCAGTGAGCATATGAATCAAAACCCAGGTTTTCAACTGGCTAACCACCTACATTTTGGATGCAGAAAAATGATGCATTAGTGCAGTGGCTGCTGCCTGGAGGGAATCTGAAAGTGCCCTCAAACCACGAAAACAGATGCCAGCCTGAGCCAAGCACACACACCCATGTACCACATTTCCTGGTGAATAGCCTCAAGTGTGTCAACACACTGATTTTCTAAATCATACCACGAAAATACCAGATTCCCCAGGGAGAAGCTTGGTGCTGGCAAATCATTGACTATTCCTTGCTGGGTGCCAGGCACCTCCTGCTGCAGAGCTCTGTGCTCACACCCTTAACTCTGCCAACATTGGCCTGGGAGTTTGCATTGATCTGGGAGATGAACCCAACTCTCCTGCCCCCAGTTCTGCATTTTCTGTGGCAACCGTCCCTCACAGTGGAGGAATCCCCCAGTGTTTCAGAAAATTGGGCTCTGCAGGAGCTACGTTTTACTAGCAAAGGGATTCTACTGAACTGAACCTCCTTTAAGTCCCTGCATGCTCCTTATTTTCCAGCTCATCCAGCTCATTTGATTTTAAAGATAATCCAATAAACATCAATTAATAAAATTGACTTTGCAAGTATTGGACTTCCCTAGTGCATGAGACTGAGATTAAGGGACAGGCCAGAAGGGAAACAGGGCTGACATTTCTGTTAAAGCAGAGACATTTCTGTTAAACCCAGGACATCTTCCTTTGTACAAATGAAGGTTCAAAAACTCCTACAGAAGGCCAGGCCAGCACTGTATGTAGGTGTCCAGGTCCCTCCCAGCATCAAAACCGGCACTGCACAGGTCTTAGAAAACAAGTTGTGGCCATACTAGTTTTGCATGCCAGGAAAAGCAGGAATGCTGCTGCAGAAGTGCTACAAGCAGCACAGACATGCCAGGTTCAGGTTCACTATTGCAGGCTCTTCCGTCCCCTGGTTCACTTTGAGCTGTGTCCAGTGTACATAGGCTGCAGTTTCTCCACAACGGAAGTCTATAATGATTTTTCATGGGGAATGAAAAAAAAAAAAAAAAAGAGGAAAACTCCAGAAGAGAAAGGAGTATGCCCAGGAATATGCAAAGGAACTGAGGACAATAGTGTCTAAAATACCTATTGCAGGGCTGTTTCTTTGCATTCCGAAATTTTTGCATTAATGTTTGCATTAGCTGGTCACAGCTGGAAGAATTCGTTCTCCATCCTTGAAGACCAAATGAAGCTGAGCTTGCTAAAAGCCCCAAAACCTGAGAAGTTTGGTAAAAGCTCTTTGGTGTCCAAACATTCTGTTGAGTGGTTAGCACCAAATTAAGGCCTGTCAGTCTTAATCACAGAACCATCCTCTCACTACGCACTGGTATGCTGGAGAGAGAGCTTACACGTACATGGCTAAAAGGAAAACATCTCAAGGGCTCTCCTGAGCTACAGATTGGTCTTCTGAACTGTTTTCCTTCCTAGCTCCAAAATGGGAGCAATCCCTTTAGCGACCTCAATTACTTTCTCAAGCACAAAACATACTTTGGCACCTCAATTCGTATATCATGAAAACACCATTTATATCAAGAAAAAAAAAGGAACAAGGCTTTTTGTTACAAGGAAATTCCATTAACCAACAGGCTAGGGTTGCTGTATGACAGTTCAGCCCATGAAAAATTAAAGGCAACATAGACCTCTAATGCATCGTGTACCAGGAGAACCATTAAGTAATCAGTTAGCATCCAGTTTTACAGGGCATTTTGGGCATAATTCAATCTTCATTCATTTTAGATCATTTCCTTAATGAAGTAATGCACTGGACATAAATATTTCAATGCAACTCTCTAATGCCCTTTAAGTAGCAAGCAGCCTTCAGTAATACAGAACCCAATTAAGCTGTAAAGGGTAAATACTGCAAAAAGGAAGAAGGGCAGGATACAAGAATAGTTATGTGCTTAAGACCATGGGATTCAGGCAAATAAATACAGCTGCACTTTTGGAAATTTAAAAGAAAATTTGAAATTAAAGAGGCAGAAACAGCAGTAAGGGCCAGTGTTAGTAGCTGCTATTCCTATAGCAGGACTGCCTCCCACTTGCACCAGCACCTCAAGCAATTTGGGGTAAGGATTGTTTTTCTGCTTCATGTTGGTAGAGCACCAACATAGCAGGATTTTTGGGTAACCCCTGCAATGGATGTTACTAATATTTTTCACAGCAGTGATGCTTCTTCTGCCTTCACATACAGAAAAGCTAGGAATGGTTTAGGAGGAGGAAAGTTTCCCCAAGTGCTTTTTGCCCTCCTTTTACAGCACTAAGTGGGGATTTTGCTGGAGACTATCTTTCTTCCACTGGTTACAGGTAGATCAGTGGGAGCTTTAAAATTGTCTCTGGCAGCATACGAGACCCATTGGCTGCAGGGCCCGGGCATTGCTCTGTAACAGCCCAGACCTCATGCAGAGCCTCCAGCTCTGCGGAAGCCACCAGTTCCCTCAGGAGGGAAGGCTGCAAGGCCAAGTTTTCAGGCAGACTGCTTGATGTGCCCAGTGCAGCTCCCTGGAAGTGCTGCACAGCAAGAAGTCACATCACTGAAAGTGAGTTTCTGGAAACACCTTTAAGCATTGCACAAGCTTCTTTGCCAAGGAGCAGCCACAGGTTTCTCTAGGATCTTGCTCACACCATAATAAGAAAAGAATCTCCAAAGCACAGCAAAGCCCTGCAAGCCAGAGAAACTCCTTTGCTCATTTTTGAACCTCAAACTGAAGTATTTCACACCACCAGCTAATGCAAGCATCTAGGTGAGGAGGGAAGCTATGAAATTCATTTTAGTGTGCAAGAGCTTTTCCAATTATAAGTGGATGGGGAGAACCAAAATACTCACAGCAAGAACAGAGAGAAGTTTAAATCCCTCTGGAAGAAAGCATCCTTCCCAGTGTGAAAGGGCCCGTTCCCAGGAGAGCAAGCTGGGCGAGGCTGGCTATAAAAGGAAGAAGCCACTTGCTTCAGGGTGTCAGGAGCTTATAAGAGGTGGTGGTAAGGAGACCTGCTCCTGGCTGGAGCTATGAGTGGTTGGTTATGTTGTTTGTCAAGAAGCAGAACACTCTGTTCTTTGGGAAGTGTTTGTTTTATTTAATGCTTTAAAAGTTGTTCAGCTGTTTTGTTGATAGTGGTTTTGTTTGTTTGGGTTTTGATGTCCTGGTACCTGCTGTGTTGCTGCATTGCTAGTGAGCGGCACCCCATGGCTGCTACCCAAAGTTTGACGGGATAGCAGCCGGCAGCAGCAGCAGTCACAGCTCATCACCCAGCCAGCTCACCCCAGGGTGAGGTATGGGTCCAGGGGAAAAACACTGATCCTGATCCTGCCCATCTGGCAAAGCAGCTAAATTAGTATCAGCTGTGTGATTTTAGTTCTGCCATTTCCTAATTTCTGAGTGTCTGTCTTTGCCACACAAATGACTTCATTTAAAAATATGTTTTTGGCACATGATTTCTGTAGTTAAATGAATACAAGATGTACAGTTCTGTAGCGCAGTACCGTCAATAGGAAAATGGCCTGAATGTTGCCCTGCAAGCAATCGATAGCCTAGGTGCCAATGGTTATTACCAGCCTTGTTTCCAAGAGACATCAGAAGCAGAGGCCTCCCAAGCCCCCCGCCAGCCCAGCGAGGAACCCCTGCTGCTGGCTCCCAGCTGTGCTGGCAGGAGCAAGGCGACAGCACAGCTCTCAGGCCGAGCCGTGCTCATAGCCCGCGGGATGCAGCTGCGGGGCGAAGAGCCACGCGCTGGCCCCCTTGGGAGCATTGCTCGATCCATCGGGTGTTCTGTCTTCTGGAGGGCTCCGAGTGCTTCGTCCAACGTGCACTTCTGCGCCCCGGCAGCTTTGCAAGACTGAACCACCATCAATGTGTTTGTCTGGGACGTGATTCCTGCGTTGGCACGCCTGGCAGGTGGGATTATGGGCTGCGTTCCCCCACGGCCGGATCAGCCCCTGCGGGAGCACGGCCGCGAGCGGGGAGCCTGCACCCCAAAACCCAGCCCCCTGGATGCGGTCCCCCAGGTGGGATGCAGCTACAGCTCTGCCGCGGAGCTGTGCGGGCTGCTTCTCCTCTGTGCTCTGGCCGCTAGAGAGAGCCCTGGGATAAAATGTGCTGCGCTGCATCGTCCAAGGGCCCTGGGCACAGCACTTGAACGGTCATTGGCGGAAAAAACTCGCTTAAAAGGAGAATAAAGCATTTTTTCCACCTTCGTTGTTTTTTCAAGATTGTTATAATTAATTTTTATTATTACTCCAAGTTTATTTTCAAGCTTTTATTTTTAATATGCTCTCCATTTCCCGGGGAAGAGTCAGGTTGGGAGGAGAAGGGGTAGGCAGAACTGAGAAGTATTTCTTACATCTCTTATACAGGATATTTCTGGGGAAAGATTTCTCACCAGAAAGGACTGGATTGCACACCATTGCTGACACTGAAGCTGAGTTCACTCAAGGAAGGAACAGATGAAGAAAATTGATAATATACCCAGTAATTGTGGGGTTAGAGATGTCAAAACACCTCCATGGGAGCTGGGTGCCCATTTTCAAAATGCAGAGACAGCATTATTAGCTGCGATGGAGTTTTATTTGGAATTGAAAGCAGTTTAGTTCAACAAGATATTTGAATATATTTGCCTCATGGACAGGCTGGGTTGCACACTCCAGCCCTGAGCTGCGCTGATACAGCAGAACAGCTCTGGGGACTCATCCAAAACCTGCACAGAGCTATGTTTTGTGCACATCAAGGTCACAAGGTGATCGGAGCTAGCTTCGATCTTTACACTATGTGCTATGTGGTTCACCAGGGAATAAGGTATAGGGAACAAGCCCCGATGAAGCTCCCCTCCTTGCCCAGGTTCGTGCTACCTTCATGAGTATCCCAGTAACCAATTACAATGGTGATAATTTGTATTTAAATGATTTGTTGTTTTACTTCTGCAAAACTCCCAATCCTCTGTTTTTTGTTTTGTTTTTAGAGTTTCCAGCTCATTTGGAGTTTTTTTGTGTTCAAAATTCAGGTAGGCTGGACTGGGCCAGAGTTTGGTAGCTCAGATGGTAAAGTCTTCCCTCGTTTCTCAGGATTTGCTCTATCTGCACACCTGTTCTTCAGCAAATTGGAAGGATATTTAGAGAAAACAAAGTGTTTTCAGCTGAGCAGAAAGTGGCTTCCAACTTACAGTGACTAGTCCAGAGGTCCTCATCAGGCAGCACTTCCTGATTTCTGGCAGACATCTTCTATCCAACCTGCCTGAGGACCAGCTACCAATGTCTGTCCCACAGAGAAGAAAAGCCATCCCTGCTGGGCCTACCTGCTTCCAATGGGAGCCATTCCCATTGTTCAGGACCTACAAGGGTGCTGCTCTCTTCCCAGCTGGAAGTGCAGAGGACTGAAAACAGGAGGGCTAGGAGGTATCAGCTTTGGTCAGCTGTTTCAGCATCCTTAGCCTACAGAGAACCAAGCTGACATTAGCCTGCACCTTTGCACAGCTGAATTAACTCCTGCCGTCAGGAGAGCTGGCTTAGGCTCCCAGAGGAGCAAGCACCAGGAGGACCTGGACTTCTATTGCTGGACACAATTACACTGCTCCCTGGCAAACAGAGACCAGCTCATCCCAGCTACCTACACTGCTGCTCCTGGTCTCTTTTATCCCATGGGGATGCCAACAGGACACAGCTGCTGTCGGATCTGCGGTCACGGCTGTACTCAGAGCAGCTGTGGGTCCTTCTCTGCCTCAGATGTTGCAACAACTCATCTCCTTCTCCTATGGGATGCTCCACCCCAACCCTCCCAGGCTCCCTGTGGCAACAGATGCAGTTCTGTCCACAGCGACCTCATTTCCTCCAGCTTAAGATCTTTCCAGTAGGATGAGCTGTCTGGGTTTGCTAGCAGATTAGGAAGTTCAGCCAAGAAACCCTTGTCCCTCATGCCTCCCTGTGCCTTTGGATAGGAGAGACTGTAAGCAACCTCTTCCTCCAGGCCCCAGCCCACACACTTCATGCTGGGGATGTTCCTGGGCCACTCTCTACCCAGACACCCACCTTCCCCTGGTAAATCTGCATCTGTTACATTAATGACTGTTAAAATACAAACCAACCATTTTCCAGCCTAGCTGGGACAAAGCTGGTGCTCCCAGAGCACTCTGTGGTGACAAGCACAGGTATGGCCTTGCCATGGACACTGCCTGTACCTGGGGAGGAGGAAGAGTGGAGGAAGGCTGCGGTGTGTAGCACGCTTTGGATAAGTGCCCACCCCAGCTCTGTGCTCAGCCCAGGGAGGGGATGCTGGCGTGCTTCTGCACCAGGTCACCTGTCGCACGAGTCAGAAACCCTATTAGCCAGATGGGCGTGTGTTCCTCTCCCTCATCATTAAGCCCTGGATATGTCAACCGTGTTTTAATAAAGATGGAACAGCATCCAAATCTAAAACAGGCAGGGAAAGAAATGTCCTGTGACATGGCATTATGCTGTTTAGACGTAAATAGGAATCATGTGGTGGTCCTGGAGCCCCAGCACCAGCTAGGGGCTGTTTGTGTCTGCGTTGGGAGCAGGGCCTCAAAAGGCCACGAGGTGAGTCATTGGGGTTAAGAAGTCAGTTTTGGGGAAAAGGCAGCACAGAGGAGCAATTACTAAGGCAAGAGCAGTGCCAGGGGAAAGGAGACGACATGAAAATTGAGGTCTCAGTGCTCAGAGCTGCTGTCTGCTGTCAGCAAAATGAACCAGGAGCAGATTTTGGCACAGCCACTGTAGGGTGCTGGTCTTGGGCTCTCTGTGGGTCAGAGAAGCACAGACATTCATCAAATAGCCAGCTGTTGGACTCAAGTTCTGGACTCATTTTAAACTCGGTTTGCAGTCTGATCTTAGGTCTCACTTATTAAATCTGTTTTACCATTAACTCTCAGGAATTGTGGCCAAGGTGAAACAGGGTAAAACTGACGGACTTAAGATGCTTTTCAAGGATCACTGTCGCTATGACAGAATGAATCATGGTGATGGACACGTGTGCCGCTGACCTGAGATGAACGATCAATGCCAGGAGCTCTTTTGTTTGCTAGCAGAATGGTGCAAAGATTGGGATGTAGGGGCTGGTATTGCTCAGCATTAAGATTGAGAAAGAGTAGTCTCAGGCGTAAACCAGGGTCTCACATGGCAGAGGGATGCTCTCCGTGTCCAGGCAAACTAACTCTTCTGGTCTCCAGGAAACAAATGGGAATGGTGCATACATACCATGTGTTGTACATCAAGGCTTTTGTATCTCAGCTACCCCAGCCTGTTTAGGCTTTGGGCTGCTCTGCAGCAATGGTTTGCTTCATGGACAAAAAGGACCGTGAATTGCAGTGAAGCACAAGCTGAAAACGTTTGCCAACATCCTTCCTAAAGACATGAAGTGTGATGAGACTGACCTAACCCTTAGAGCAGGACCTCAGTACCTGTTGCCCATACTTCTAGTAAGCATAAAATGTTAACAAACCTGGTCACAACAAGAAAAGCCAGCAGATTAAGTAAGGGGCAGCTTAATCCTTTGTGAACACTGCTTTGAGACCCTGGTCTGAAGGCTTTGATCACCCACTCTTCATTTGCTTTCTCATGTGAGCTCCTAATAGAGGGGTGAGCTTATTCCCAGCCCTTCCCCCTCTGTTCTTCCTTCATCTTATTTGTGAAGTATCTTAAGAGAGTCATGTCCCCTGCCAACATCTGCTCCCAGTGCAAAGTGTGAGCCAGCACACAACAGCTCAGTTTAGCACTGGCTTTCCAGGTGGACAAGAAAAGCCATTTACACGGCGTGTGTGAGCATCCCCAGCTCTGCAGAACCTTCCCCAGGCAGCCTGTAAGCAGGGCTCAGCCCTCCCAAGCCATGAACAACACACCATATCACAGACCTTGGTGGAAGAAGAGTATCAGGGAATGCACACAGATGGGAGATGGCAGCTGCAATCTGCAAATCCTACCTTGCAGAGCAGGATGGAGCAGCCAAATGGGCAGTTGGGCTTCTGGGTACCCAGCAGTGCTGACCTCAAGCAGCCTCTGCTGGCTTACCTTCTCTCACAGTTGGAGGACACCTTGGAAACTCGGATCCATCACCAACAGCATGATGAATCACTAGCCTTATCTATACAGTTTAAGCCGCATGTGACTTGGAAACCCAGAGATCAGCAATTCCTCTGATACAGCCAAAAAATTGAAGAAGCCCCCAGGTGCTCTTCAATGTTCCTTTTGTGGTTCCCACATACAGTCCTCTGTGTGCACATTCACACAGCAGGTGAGAGACACTGCTCAGGGATCCAGCTGGCCCCCTTCCCACCACAGCCCAGTGCAGCCTAATGCTTAAAAAAGTGCCAAGGCTGGCATGAAAGAAGCCTTTCAAAGAAAACAGACCAACCCAGTCATTTCAGACAGGAGGCTACAATAAATTGTAAGTTGGCAGAGCTCTTGGCACTTCTGAGTGCCCTGTATTTACAACGCTCTTCCTCTGCTAGCCATGTCCTAGTATTTTTAATTATCTGGTTTGCTGGTCCCTGCCTCCACTCACTAGCAAGACCTCAGGGACTCTGAGATGGATGTGGTGGGAGGTAAAGATGATGTAAAAGCAGTGGGGTAATGCTCTGACACAGACCCTAAAATCAAAGTAAACTCAGCTGGAGTCAGAGTACTCATCCCTGCACAGACCTGAGCGTCTAGCCCACGGAGGGACAGCCTGGTGCACCCTGCAGCGTGAAAGGGCTCTCTGCTCCCCTGTGCAACAGTTCTTGGCAAGCAGAGAGAAACAAGTGAATAAATACACTTGTAAGAAAGGTTTACGGTTTGGACTCAAGATCTGCAGTTTATGTTTAGTAACCTCCCCTTTTATTTCAGCATGTTCTGCTGCAAACTCGATTTGCGACACAGAAGCGGTTTCATGTCTGCTCATGTTTGAGTTGAGTGTGGTTGTATCCTCACCTGCTGCCTTTGAAGCCATTAGCCACTCACAGGACATTTGTCATGTTTTCTTATTGCCTTCCATCACACCACTGCAGGTCTGAGCTGTTATTGGGAAGCTTCGAGAAGGTATTTTGCAAACCAAAAGCCATGTTAACAAAGAAAAAAAGAGTATCCTACTCTTGCAAATAATGACACAGCTTTATTTTTCAGTATCACAGTCTCAGGAAATGAAACAGTCCAGATCCTTTCCAAGACATTACAAAGCCTTTTTCCATCTCTCTGGCCACAAAATAATCAAATTAAATACAAATTGTCATTTTGCTACATCTATTTAATTGGAAGAACATAATTATTGGTAGAACCAGCTAAGCTCCAGGAGCTAAGGGTGGAACGAAGCGCTGTTTTCCCTTGCTCTTGTGTAACCCACAGGAGGGGCACATCCAGCAGAAGGACACACTGAACAAGCCTCCAACTCACAGCAGGGTAAAGAACCGATTCAGTGTTCCCAGAAAAGTACACGGAGGGACAGAAGGACATGGTCAATAACAAAATACGATGGTTTATTGAACAAAATGGGGCAAGGCAATGCTCCCTTTACATTCAATGAATTCAGGACTATGAAGCAAAACATGCTATACACATGGACATGATAATTTGGTTAAATGTCGTTCAGAAGTTCTATGCCAAACCTGGTAAAAACTATGGAGTGAACAGTCAAACAAAAAAATAGGCTTGCATAGACAGATTATTGTCAGTGCACGATTTATATTTAAGGATTAGCTGTTGCAACACAGGGTACACTTGCAGCTCTGAGGAATTTAAACCACTCAACTAATCCATCTTATTATACAGCTAGCATTTAGATTCCACAGGCTGAAAGTTTACCCTGAAAAGCTAAACTAGACAGCCGCAGTTTTTTCTCTGAGGCAGTTAGCTATATTGCAGTACACTGATGCAGCTGGAGACACACTGTGGAGTCTACTTAGAGTGAACACTGATACAGTGAAACTTGTTTGCTGTGAAATAGAAAAATACTCATTTGTGTGTGCCACTGTCCTCTCTGGGACTCTCTTGTGAAGAGCATCAACTGCACAGCTTAAGCCTTGCCCTGTGCTACCCAAGAGGAGGCAGCAGCTGATATTTCCAACCCAGAGGCTGAGGGCAATGCAGCTTCTCAACACAAGACCTGTGTAGTGCAGCCTGTCTGGGGCATAGCAGTCCACGTGGCATTTGTATGCAGCAGCACAGCCCGAGCTTCCACGGCAGTACTGCACAGCCAGAAATATGCTACGGCACATATTTTAAGAGTACGGTAAACTGGAATCTCTGCAGGTTTATGCCTGTCCTCCACAAGAAGAGACAAGCTGCCTGTGGTACACATTACGCGAGGGGCACTGATGTGCCTCAGCGCTGTATCCCACGCCCATCTCCCAAAGCAACTGCAAAACTAAGCATTGAGCATCGAGAGAGTGGGGCAAAACCAGAACAGTCCATCTGCTGGGGACGGATATAGGGCAGAGTAAGCCTCAAAGTCATCCCTGAACAGGAACTCCTGCTACTGCAGCCTCCCTGGGCATCACTGCCACAAACACGACAGCAGAGAACTTGGTCGCCTGTCAGTCCTTGCTATGAGCTGTGCTTTGTTTCCTGCATCTGAACACAGCCTTGCAGCATCAGTGCTGCCATGAGGAATGGCAGGAGCAATCTGCTCTGGTTGGCAGATGCCCAGGAGAATAATCTCTGCAAGGAGTGATGAGTTTTAAGGACAGGCTGCACTAGATTACAAGAGTGTAAACTAAGTAAGGGAAATCCTCACACTGTCTCCAGAGTGCTCCCCTTATATATAAATTAGCAATCCACAGTTAGTTTGCATACAGGTTAATATGAAATAAAATAAAAACCTTGATAAAAAATATATAATATACACATTGATCAATAAACTGAATGAATACCCTAGAATGTAACAGTGGCTGTAATTTGGCACAAAAGAAAAAAACTCAAAGGTCTAGCACTAAAAAATCAATCCATTTTTTTTTCCTTACAAGTATTATTAAACTTGATTAAAATCCTGACAGGTGGGAATGCAGAGATATAAAAATACTGTACATAAAGGATCCCTTTTACAGAACAAAGCAGACTGCAGCATTTGCAACTTCTATCCTTCCTCCCCAAGAGGAGGAAATTCAATGATGAGACAATCTATCCCCGAACAGCTGACATTTTCCTACCCCCACTAAGTTCAAAACCATGAAGTTCTTTAAAAAAAGATTAGATTAACCTGTTTCATCTATTCCCATGATGACAACTGCTTCTCACTGCAGGAAGCTGTACAGTCCAAGTTTTAAGACCATATTTTACAGCAAGGTGACTCAGATCAGACTGTTGAAGACATCGGGTATGCCTGCACATAAGGCACGATCACTCGCATTCACCTAACCTCTCTTCTGCAGAACACTGTGCTTCGGACGGAGGCAAGGAGGTGGTGAGAGCTCTTGCTGGCAAGATGTGCCTGCTATGGAGGTTAAGAAGTGCCAGGATTTCACAGTGGTGGACTTTCCACATTGTGCTCGTTGCTTCATTAATGCAGACAGTAAGAAAGGGATGCAAGATCTCAGTGACCTGGGCAGGGGTTCCTGCAAGAGCTCTGACAGGCTATTAAATCCAGAGCAAAACCATACACAAAGCTACTGAAACTTGGTAAGAGAAGACACATGCGGGGAAAAAAAAGTTAAGTATTTTTCTGCCATGGAAAGAAGATTTTGCTCTGGTTTCTCTTTTAAAAGAATGACTTCAGTGTGCCCCTTTCCAGGGACACATGCAAGGTACTGATTTTGCATCTGGCCTACGCCGCTCCATCTCCCTGACTCTCAGCAGAACTGTAGCTGCTGAGCGCCAAGAAGAATTGGCTCCTTGTTCATGCCTGGTCTTACTTCAACTCTTGTTGACTTCAGTGGGGCCAGGGAAGTGGCTACTAAATATGCAAGTCCAGTTGCAACTTTTACCTCTGGAACCTCGTGTCTGCATAAGGCCCACAAGGCATGTCAGATTGCTGTTTATCCCGTTTATTAAATGCTTTTCTCAGCTACCATTGTGTTTCTCCCTGTAGAGATAGGTGTCAGCTCCCTTCTAGCAAAACCTCAAGGCCTTCCTTTTTACAAGGGCTATAGAAAAATAAAACAGGAGAAGAAACACAAGGGACAACAAATGAATAAGGGCAGAGTAAGACTGAAAAGTTAAGTACTAAGGGAGGATATAGAGCAAAGCAGCCCCAGAGCATTCAGCACTCCCTGAAAGCATCCAAGGAAGTAGCAGATGCTCCTGGGTCCTTCCCTTGAGCTCCCTCCTCTTGGTGCCACAGCTGGACAGCTTGGCTGGCCTGAGGAGGCCATTAAGGAGATCTTAAAGCTTCACAGACTAGGTACTGGGGCTTTCTTTGGACTTTACCCAGCTTCCAAACAAAATCAACCATAATTTTCTCTCATATCATTTCCACTCACTCCCATTGAAGTCAACAATCTGGATACTCCTAAGCATCTCTCTTGATTTAATAGGTTCTTCCTGCGTCAGCAGGCTCAGGCTCTTCATGACTTTCCTGATTAGAAAAAGACAGAAGTTACGTCAGCCAACTGCAGTGCAAGAAAGCCCATCACAGTCAGCTACAGAAGCCCAGGGAGGGCTGAGTTCCTAGTTGGTGGTTTCCCCCTGCCTTGTGCAGGGGGTCACCCATTTCCCATTGACAGTGAGTACAAAGCACAACTGCTTTCTTATTTGGCAGGATTTTTCACCCATCTGATTTTCAGAAGTGCCCCAGATGACACAAGCAGCAGGGCCTTGGCTGGGGTATTTGTAGACGTATTAGTACACAAAACCCCACCAGACATCCATTTCACAATAAATACACTCTGATGGCAAGGGAGGGGAAAAATCCCACAGGAAAAAAAAAAGGCATTTTCAGCAGTAGAAATTTTGACTGTTACATGAAATATAAAAATAAATTTTTATAAAATAAAGTCATTGCAAATGAGGTTGCCACATTGGCCCAAGTTATCAAATAAAAAAAATACGGTCTATGTTGTTTTTTCCTGATCCTTTAAAAACAACATTAACACTTCTGAATGGACAAAGATGGAACAAGAACAGGGCACAAGGCAAGGACAGTAAAATCTAGCCGCTGGCTGGGATATTTCCTGAGAAGAAAGAGCAAACAAGCAAGAGCTTGCAACTCACTTAAGGACTCATGCAGATAAGCAAGCCTATGGTCTGGAAGCAGGGGTACACAGCTAACAGGTTGCTGCTAATACACAAAGTCCTACGTTAAAACATTTTTGGTTAGTGTATGCCTGGAACAGAGGCCTATCAGGGGTTATATGGTACTTCACACGTAGCGAACCGGTGCCAACATCCCAGTGGGGTAAGAGATGGAAGTCTGAGTTGTTGGGCAAGGCAAGGCACGGGCTCATGCTGTGGTATTAAACATACCCTTGCAACTTATGTGAAAAACAAGCTGCCTCGTCTTCCCAGTGATTTGTCTCAGTAGCTATCCTGACCAAGGACAACAGCTAAGGTTAAAGCCTTTCAGCTGCCTTCGGGCTTGAATTGCGCAATAGTACAAGAGCAGAGAGCCATGATTTCTCCTGACTCCCTGTCAGTGCTCCACACCAGCATCTGCCCTCCACAAAGCTCCATAGAGCTGTCAGGCTCCTTTCCCAGGCAGCTGCACGGATCAGTGGTGAGGGCAAGCACAATCACGGCTCTGCCTCCCCTGCTCAGCAAAGCCAGCAACAGAATTGCAGCTGCCAGCAGAAGATGAGGAACGTGGCAGGACAGACTCTGTGCCGGGCTGCAAGGAAGCTGGGCTGCAGGGGCACCGCAGCCTGGCTCCGCTGCCAGGTGAATAACTAACTTGTACTGGCTGAGCAGATTAAGCCAGGGTCCAGCTACTCAGCTTTGCAGTTTAAAAACGCACCTGAAAAATTTTGCAGACTGTTTGGCACTCCGTGTCTACCTTGAAGCTTGTAACTGTAGCTTTTGGATTCAATGCTTTACGCCCATATGGTCCTCCTTCAGTCCCATGTTTACAAGACATTTGTGTTCACACAAGTTACTGTGCTCAAGTGCATCAGCAACTGAGCTACGAGTTACAGTAGTTCCTACTTGGCTTCAGTGAAATTCCTTGGCTTGTACCACCTGGAAGCTCAAAGCAGGTGACCACAGAGATCCCCTCAGGCATTTAAATGTTTGTGCAATTCTTCCCAATCCACGACTCACAGCTTCATCAGCTCCCTAGCATGCCTTAGAAATCATGCACACAGGATCTAACTTCAGTTGAAATAGTTTTCCTCTTAACAGCCCTGTCCTACAGCCTGGAGCTAAATGCCTGGTTATGTGCTCTAACCAAACTGCTGGAAGCCCTAGAAAGTAACAGCAGTTAAGAAGTTCTGTTCCATAGGCAATTTCTTCCTCAATAGTCCCAGGTTCTAGCTTTGGATGCTGTACACTATGAGGATGCTCTCTCCTTCCTGCAAGCTAACATGACTTTGTCAGATTGGCTCAGCTCTCTGCTCTCAGCAGCAGAAGAAATTCCCTTTTACACACACTCCCTCTTACAACTCTGCTCAGTCAGCCAATATGGAAAGGACTTGTACTTGAGACATTCTGCTGCACTGCCATAACCCAGCTCATATGTTGGATTTTTCTCCTTCTTGTATGTGCATCTCTATTTGTCCTATTTGTCAAAAATCCAGCCAAAGCTTAAAAATAAAAGGAAAGCCTCAAAGGAATATAAAAGGGAGCTGTTAAATCAGCTAAGTTGATTCATGCAGCTCAGTGGCGGCTAGATTGTACTGCACTGCTTAAGTGATCACATTGAGTAGGAAATTGAAATCAACAAGTGTTCCTTATTAACATGATGACACTTAAAAAGGAGATCCTGGGAATGGAAGGTGGACCCCCCAATGGGTAAGGAACTGAGAAAGTTGCTGGCAATTCCAGTAATGTTCGCTACAGAAGAGTCAGTACCAAAGCGAAGGCCAGCACAGTTTACTGCTTCCTACGGGAACCTGGAAAGCAAAACAAAGAAAAAACAATCTGTAAGGATAGATCCTGGTGAAGAAAATACTACCTGCAGTCATCTTACTTGCACTGCCCTCCTGGATGACTGTGCGACTTCCATGGTACTGGTAAAGTCAAATGTCAGAATGGGAACTGTACATTACTTTACTCAAGCAAAAGGAAGGGTAGATCCACAAGACAGGTAGACACTCATTTCTTCCAGGCTGTGAATGGCACTGCAGCCACATTTCACAGTTTCGCTAAAGAAAACAGAACAAACACGGGGCTTACAGACTATATAAATTGCCATCAACTTTCCAGCTCTTCTGATGAATACAGAAAACAAAAGCTTCCCAAACTTTAAATTTTGGCAAGAAAACTGTCCACATTTAAGTCACAATCAGTGGAGTTTGAAAAAATCTGACTGAGTTGAACTCTGGCTGCACCCTTCTTTCCCCAGGGAAAGAAGTTATCTCTAGAGATAACTCAGACAATTGGCATACACATTTCAAGAACTGAGGGGAGGGTGACCCTAACCATGCTGCTCTGGTGCCAAATTGTTTCCGGAAACAAGCCAACAAAGCAGCACTGAGACGCTACAGGAACAAAACAAGTCTGTTTTCACAACAAGCTTCTGTATGATCGTCCCATCCACCCTCCAGACAGGAGAGATACTCTGAGGCTTTTCGTTGCGTATTGATCATTTGATACTAGCGAGTTACCTAAAACTCATCACACCATTGTCAATCTAGGCAGCAAATGAAGGAGAAATAACATGAAGACAGTCATTTATCATTAAGAGATCACGGAGGACAAGCAGAGACCAGTCTGACAAACAAGGCAAATCAATTCAGCTTTTTACCCTCTCAGCCAGCAACACGCTCAGCAAGTAAAACTCAACCACTGAATAGCATCACCTGCCTGTTGGGCCAATAACATCCATTCCTCCTCTTTCAAATGCCCTGTCCTTCAGGCTGGTTACGTGAGGAAAACAGCCCACAATAACCCACATGCTAGGCCAGCTGTGGACTTGATCCTACCTTTAGGAGAGTGCTCAGGTTTGGAAAACTGACGTAAGGGGCTGGACTGGCTTGTGTAATATCGAGCATGTTCAAAGTCATCAAGGAGAGGCTGTGACCTGCCAAACACAGGGTGGAGGAAGGAAAAAGAAATGAGGGGGGACAATAACAAAATTAAAAGGCACAAGAGCATGACAAAAGGAACATCTCAGCTGCCTGGTCTGTCCCTGCCAGTTTAATGCAAATTGTGTCCATCTAATCTGGACTTTCCACCTGCAGACCAGCTCCTCTGAGCACAGCCTGTTACTGTTCAGGTGGTGAGAAATACCTAGTATTCACTACTTCTCATGGTCTGCTTTCATTTAATAATGGTTTCAATTTTTCAGGAAACAAAGAATTTCCATTATGAAATTTGATGCAAACATCACTCAAGAGGAAAGAACAACATTTCAAAGTGTTAAATGCTTGTCCTCTTTTCACCCCAGAGCATTTTAATGAGATCCCTCTCAGTCTCCACCTGCCCACTTTTGTTGTTTTGTCTGCAGATTAAACAAGAACTTGTAAACTCATATCAGGATTAGAAATCAAAACCACCAAGGTCATTCCAGCATTCGGTACCACACCAGGAGCACCAGGCCAGCACACAAAGTGATTCAGAAGATGCACTGTTTTACCTTATGTTCCCATCAGTTCTGGGATGAGGCACCCCAAAACACAATGTACTTGCTGCAGTGGGGTGTCCACACACAACAGTGGGAGTGGTGTACAGGGCTTAACTGGGGAGCAGGGACACAAGGAGCAGCTATGCAAAAGCTGTGTGATTACTCCTTCCTGCCCAGAGATGACATTTGGTTTCACATCCCCAGAAGATTTTTAACCCTCTTGATGCTTCCCTGCCATTTAAAACAAATGTCACTGCACAGGCTCATCAATCTCTGTCAGCACCGGGCAGGAAGACCAATATGGCCAGATGCCACAAGCACAGCGAGTGACGCACGTCACCGAGCACCTCACGAGCTCTGTGCCAGACATCATCTTTCAATGCTAAAACGTCTGCTCTCTGCCAAGCCCCTCATGGGTCAGGCTGGTCAACATTACGACTGCTCCCCAGGGCTCAGCTACCGAGCAGCTTCCCGAGTGCACTTCCCCAGTTTTACTAGCCGTGCATTCAGCTCACCTTAAAGACTTGTCACCTTTGTGTCGCTGAGTTTCAGGCCCTTCTTTTGACCTTGAGCGTGGGGACTCACTTGCATCATGCTGATGGGAAGAAGGAAAAGCAGTTCAGCAAGCTGTCTGCATGCACTGCAAGACACCAGCCAGTGTGTTGAGACTGCCTCAGCTCCACGCAGTCCTTTTGTGCTCAGCTTGTGCACGCTAACCACAGCCAGACACATGCAAACAGCAGGATCAGGACTACTTTCCAGTAACTGAAACTCAGCCCTGCTGAGCCAAACTTAAGCTTTGCTCTGAATTCAGGACAGCACTGGGGGACCCATCCAAACCTGGGGTCAAGTGCATACAGCCTGCGTATAATGACTGCACACAGCAGGGCTGAGCACAAGGGACCAGCTGCACACAGCTGTGCTGCTGCAACTACTCTAACATGGTAAGGAGTTTGAAAAACATCAGCTACCTTCAGCTGGCTCCAAGATTAACACAACACCCCCTTTAGCACATTACTACAGCAGACTGTGAAATCTGTTTCTTATCACCTTCCACAACAGCTAGCCAAGGCAGTATTACTCACCAAAAACCTAGCCTAGGCTTGATACACTCAATACTTTCATTATAGAGCCAATTTTACTATGAAGCAGTGACAACTGGAGCAGCTGTGCTGTCCTTGTACCTGTGGTGTCCAAACAGAACCAACGACTGCTTTTGTTGCTACAGCCAGGACTTCAGCAGAGGGAAAGTCCTGCACCAGGAGGGCTGACAATGATCCAAGGGAGGCAACAAGGTGCTGTGACATCCAGTGCCAGCCTCCAAGGCCACAGCCCAAGGCTTACCTTACTTGAGGCTGAACCCAGAGAGCACCTAACAAAGGAGGGGGCTCCAAAATCTTGGAACAGGCAGCAAGACCCCCCTGCATGTAAAGGTCTGTATCATTCCTTTTGGTCTCACCACACATCATCTCCCTCTGGAACTACGTTATAGGACTTAACTTGTGAGATTTCCTGAAGCTCGACATACCTTCCAGTCTTGATCATGCCTCTTCTTTTCAAAGGAAGACTTTTCTCTCTCCTTCCCTTTCTTGAAAGCCTTTTTCTCCTCAGCCATCAAGAGGCGGGCAATTTCCTGGAAGGGAAAACACAGAGAGCGGGTCTGAGGGTTTTACAGCTCTTGTGGGTTTGAGCTGTTTAAACCCTTCGTATGGACAGCTGTTAAGTCAAATGGATACAAAGCCAGGAGTTTACCCAAGTCTGCAATCAGGGATCACATCAGGGAGCAGAAATGAGACCAACTACATGCTGCATGCCCAACGGACCCCTGATTTGCCTGGTTTGTGTTTGCAGAGCCTTTCTGCCCTTTGTTTCCTTTCCTTCAGTGTTGGGTCATCTTGCAGCATCTCTGAAAGTCTCCTACAGGGATCCGTTAGGAGAGAAGCACTTCTACATCCATGAAGCTCCTTTCTCTGTCACGGTTGCAACAGGCAGCACAACTCCCTGTGACTAATCTGAACATACACATGAAAACCAGCCAGAAACAAACCCCACCAGAGGCCTGAGCTCCCCATACAAGGAGGGAAACAAACAACTAGAGGGTCAGAGAAGACAAGTGGGGTTTAGCAGTTTCCACAAGTAAAGGAATACTACAAATACTACAAACATTTAGCTTCTTGCTCACCTCATCTTGGGCCACTTGTGCTGCAGTCTGATCTGCCTGGTTGGCCTGAAAAAGAGAGACAAAACAGTAATAGCTCTGAATTATTTAGACCCATCAACCTATTGGGCAAGGCAGGCAGGTGCCCATACAAATGCACCCTCTCCAGATAGAGAAAGTTAACTCAGCATTTACCTCACAACCCAAAACCAAAGTGG
Organism: Chauna torquata; assembly: GCA_013399475.1. Classification (NCBI taxonomy): domain Eukaryota; kingdom Metazoa; phylum Chordata; class Aves; order Anseriformes; family Anhimidae; genus Chauna; species Chauna torquata. Next base: position 34,494 of record VXAL01019451.1, on the reverse strand, counting down.
CATTTCAGCTGAGTTTTGCCCCCATCTATTTAAGTCACACCACAATAATTGTCCACCCCACTGCCCTCTCTTCCCCCAAGATAGGCACTGGCCTGTCTCGTTTCTCAGCTGACCACATTGCCTACAGGCCATCTTCACCTGCCTGGAAGCAATCATTTAATATCACTCTGCTTCTGCCATTTAGTTTACTTAGTTTTCAGGTGTGAAATTCAGGAAAAAAAGGCTCTGCTGGCTGGATACCAGCTTTCACTCCACATGCAGGTATTGGAGACAAAGATGACCATCAGAATGCACAGCAGCAAGGCCCTAGGTCTTAAAATTGTCACAGTCATATGTAAGTGGTTTGCAAATGCAAGTTGTCACTGCTGGGTACCTTAATTTCTTGAAGATGACTAATGCAGCCCCTCTACTCACCAGGAGCTCTTCCTCTTGCAGTTTCCGAGCAATCTCTGCATCAGACAACTCCTGTTCCCTTAGTGGTTTATCGTAAATGGCTTGCTTCGTCCCCCTCAGCCTGCTTCCTACAGAAACGTGAGAGAGAACAGTCAACTCACCCACTTCCCAAACACTTCAGAAGGGAAATCCCCACCATCTCCTCAGCCACCTGCAAAGCCCCCGCTCAAGGGGACCACAGACCACTACAGCATACCTGCCAGGCAGACATTTTGAGAGTACTTTTAGCTAAGGTGCAGCATGCACCTTTGAATGAGGTTTTTCCACACATATAGTTACACCATGTCTTACACAGCAAATGCAGCTGTATGACAAGAGCCACGCCTCTTGCTGCAGCTTTTGCCAGCACAGCAATGTTAGCAAAGGAATCACAGATTTTTCACACACAGTGTTGACCCAGACAGGCTGGCAAAGCGCAACAATGCGGAGCAGCCTAGTGCATAATAAGCACAGGAGATTCCTTAAATACACCTCTGGAGCAGCATGGGCTGCAGAAGTTGTCTCTTACAGACTCACATGAAGCTTTCCACAATTTCGTCCTTCGGTCTGACCCATGAATTTTACAATTCATAGTGAGAAAACCAACATGTAAAGATTTTTGGAGTTCATACAAAATTCAGTTCTTGCTTTGAGTACAGAGGGTTTTTTTTTTTTTAAGTGTTTATTTCTTTTAAAGTTAAACAATCCACAAGTGATTTAAAATGTTGCATTTTGAGACTCTCTCCATAGTCTATCTGCAATAGGCCAAAGGAGTCCCACTGCATCCCTGTTATAAAATGATCTCATTCACATACAAGGAATGCCTTCTCCTTCCAGCTGCAGCCTGAACTGTATCGTTCAGCAATCTCAGACATCTAAATGAGCTTTCTGCTTTATGTCTGAGGTACACAAATACTCCAGATGTCTGTGTCTCTCCCATCCCAAACTCAGAAAATAAGCTTCACTCAAAGCTTTCAGGCTTCCAGCCACACTGTTCACGCATTGATTATAAATACATTATATCTTAGTGGGCCACATATCAGTTTCATCTGATCAGGTAAGACCGAGGAAAAAAAAGGTTTTTAAAGGTTAGTTGGTTACCTTCTGTGCACCTGTCAACAAACTACCATTGTACTCTATCGGCTATCCCAAATGCTTCAAACTACAGAAGGCCAGAGACCTCATGCATGAACCCAGATTGGGAAACCACTGGCTCATCAGGTACTGAAGGTGGTGTATGGGATATTTTTGCTTTTTTGTTTTGATTAAGTTTAAGTCAACTGATCACTGATCTTAAGCACGTAACACCCCTCTTACAAATAATCTTAACATGGAAAGAGAAAACTTTTGGCAGTTCTGGTAGTTACAGTTAAGTGTACAGCCTGGCCTTTCCAGAACTGTTCGATCAATCCAAGCTGTAAAAAGCTGCAGTCTCCGGCCAGCACAGAAACTCCAGCAAAAAGCACCAGCTTGGTCAGAGTTAAATTATTCAGACAGCTTCCAAAGCCATGGTAAACAGTTTTACCACACTGGAACAGCTTGGCTGACAGATTCCCATACACCATTGCCTCTATGAAGAACAAAACTGAATTTCCAGGAATTGTTCACTGGACAGCCCAAGACAGAGCTTGCTTTACACAAGGACTGGTGCCAGTCTTCATTTGCTCAGAAAGCAACGATAAAACATTATTTCCACATCACTTTTACCCACACTCAGGGAAGCACAAAGCCTGTCCCGATTCCCACAGGAAGAAGATGTGAGTTTTTGGCCATTCTGACTCAACATGTGTGTGATCAGATACTGAGTCACTCAGGCCCACGTTGTACTGGGGCAAATCACAACCTACTGATTATATGAAGGCCCGATTAACACCTTCCACTTCCCCAAAGAAAACTTTTGCATGATGAAGACAACGAGTAATTCTCCTGGCATCTCTGGAGATAGACATATATCATCTTCTCCACCTCATCCAAGTGAGGACCAGCTGGACAGCCTGAAGCTGGAGCTTCCCACCCTGTGGCAGGCACAGATCCAAGTCTCTGAACTCCTACTTTCACTAAGAGACAGGTCACCCCCACTCCCATGCAGGTTTTAAAAGTAGAAAGATGTATCTAGATTTTTAAAAGGCCACCAGTCCTCGAGTATTATTGAACAAGAACTACACAAGTACATGTTTCCTAGAAAAATCCACTTCTACAGAATTTGAAGAGAACCCCATCTTACAAATATATGACAATCAGACACTATAGGGCTATGCTCAAAATTAATTGTTTACATTTTCAACAGTTTTTTTTTCCAATAGGAACTAGATGGAAATTGCTGGCTTGTTAGTCTTAAGCAACCTGTCCTCACTTACAGCCTTACATCCCAAATGAAATCCCATTCGTGTGAGAGGGAACCACAGCACAAGTTGTATGAATGAAAATAAAAGGGAATTTTTATACAGGATATCGAGGGCACCATTTCCAGCAATACCTTCTTACTCATCCTCTTTGATGCCACGGGACGCGTCAGGAAATAAACAGAGCAAGAGTCTTAGCAGATAAGAACCACCTCATTAAATAAGGGAGAAACCCAGGCAGGATTCACTGTGTACACATGGCAGACTGATATTGGAGATTAAACGTCTTCAGAAGAAACAACAGCGGTTTCAGACAGCAGGATGGGGCAAGCAAAGGTCCATCCCCACGCATATGTACACACCTTCCCCAACACTTGGTTACCTGAGTCTCTCTGGTAGTCTCCAACCTTCCCCTGGGTCACAGTGTGTGGGGAGGGGGAAGGTCTCCTGTGACCTGCCCTTTTGCAGTCTCTCTCCATACCCCTCCTATGATCTTCTTGGAATTCAGAGTCACAGAGCCTCTCATCGTGTTCTATCCTGTGCGCAGTGGCCTCGACGGTGGGATTTACGGTTTTCAGGGCGCACCAGCTGGCTGCCGCCCCGACGCCAAGTGTCCTGCTCAGCCTCCAGCTCCACGTCAAGAAAAGGAAGATGCTTTTCTCTGTCTTGCCTTGTTGGCTTTCTGCTGCATCGTGCCTGGTCTGTGAGTCCATGCTCCGATTCCAGGTCAAGACTGAGAGGTCGCCGAGCCTTCTTCCTGCCAGCTGCCCTCCTCTCCCGCAGCTCCCAGCTGCTGCTGTGCTCATAGGCACCACGATCAGCCTCTCTTTCCAAGTCAAGGCTGGGAGGTCTCCTAGACCCACCCTGGCTGGTGGATTTCCACCCCTGCCGATGGCCATCAGTGGCCTCGCTCGGTTGAGATCTATGATGATCCTCCAAAGGGGCATGCCTGTGTTTGGAGGCGCTGTCGGACAAAGGTGAGTGTGCTTTTTGGTGCTCTCTGCGCCGGTGCGTGTGCCTATCATCATCACGTGCCCTGTGAGGCTCAGAAACCTGCTCTCCGGGATCACCCCGAAGGTGCTCTGAGCAACGGGGGGACAAACAAGGAGCTGGTTAGTGACACGGGGGTTAAAAGTGGCTCAACAAGGCCAGAATCACAGCATGCAGATGAAGGAGCCTGATGCAAAGAAAAGCTGGAAATGCAGGTAAAGCACAGTGGGGCTAGAAAGAAAATAACGGGGATATAACACTTGCAGGATGTAACAGGACACAATGAAATGGCAGCCTGAATCGCACCAGGGTAGCACAGGAGGCAGAGGGGTTGGAGCAGAAAGCATGAGTACAGCCCAAAAGTGTGTCTGAGCACCTCCTTAGGCAAGGAGGAGCCAATATGGAGATTAAGGACTTTTACTGATGCCAGTAGGGCTGAAAAACAGAGAGCAGAGCAACCCATCTCCTAGTGGTCCGTCACTGCTGCAAGATACTGAAACCCTTGTGAGAAATGGGACTGGAAAGGAGAAGACAAAACAGTGGCAAGGCTGGGAGGCAGCAGGAGAACACAAGGCCAGGTGGCTCCAAGCAGAGGGCCGGGTTGGATCCTGCTTTACGAACACCCGTGCCTCACCCTGGCTTTAACCACAGGTTTATCCACCAGAAGTAACAGCCTCAACCGAACAGCAGGAAATACCCACATAAAGTGGGAAGAAGAGAGAGGGGTAGGATGGGATTACTTAAAAAAAAAAAGATTATGGATAGCTGCAGCATCCATACACTTTCTACTGCAGCCTGTCACGTATCTCTTGAAGACCCAGAAGTTTCAGGGCCCACACTTACTGTGTAAACAGAAGTTTAGACTGACTGCATAGCGAGCTACAGAAACCTAAGGGCAGGATAAGATTTCGCAAAAACCAAGCTCCTGACTTCAGCAGCGTAGCTGGAAAAGCCGCTTACTCAGCAGCTTAGTGGGGTTGTTTCCTCTGTGCTTTTCAGAAAGCAGGTGGAAGTTTTCTTTGCTTTTAGTTTCAGCAATAGAACTGCCACAGCTACGAGGATGCAGAAGTCTGCCTGTATACAATCTGCTGATCAATTTAATTTCCAATCAACCTATTTGCTAAGAAAAATCATTGCACTGAGTAAACTATTATCTCTGCAACAGTTTTTCAAAGCAAAGGAGTATTTCTGAAAAAATTTCCTTGAAGCAGAAGCTGATTTGAAACAGTTATAAAAAGAACAGTGCAAGACTTTCCTTCTCCACTGCTGAGAGTTTTCATAGCATCTAAAAATATTTAATATATTTCACTGCACCTGAGCAGCATTCTGTCTTAATAAATTACCTTCCCTACAAACATCCAGATTTCAGTATTTAAAAAAAAAACACACGAAAAAACTGAATGTTCCCTTCAAGTCATACTATTCAGAAAAAAGCCTTGTTCGGAGCCAGCAAAAATAGAGCCTACTGAAAACCTTTCTTGAAAACAAATGGGTTTTGTTTGTGTGACTTTTATCCGGAACAGGTATATTTTTAAAAATCTAAAAACGGTAAGGGTAACCACAACAATTCCTGTTAACTGGCAAGTTTTTCTGTTCAATTTTAGATTGTTAGCACGATTTACAGAATAGTTATATCTAATAAAACAATTTAAGTGACTTACTGAACAATGGACACCAAAGCCTGAAAAAGCAAGAGTCAGGGGGTTTTATTGTTTAAAAAAAAAAAAAAGTAATACTAGCAAGAGTCTGAGAATTAGTTCAATTTTGTCATTTACAGACAGCTCAATAAATACTTCAGCATAGAGAAGGAGATCACGGAAGAGCGAAGAGCGGCTGCACTGGGAAATGGTCAGTGCAGGGAATACAACCATGCCAGACAACACAAGCAGGAAATTTGCTTTTGGGGTATCTTAGGGCAATTAACTCCTCAGCAGGTGCTGGTTCCTGCGGCACCTTCTGCAGGGGCCAAGTAAACACTCCTTGGTCCTGGTGTTACTCTCTCAAGCAGCAAGTGACTAAGCGAATACAGAAATGTTTTTCATGGCACAGATACTTCTGGGAGGAACTCTGCTTTCCTTCATGTTTATTTTTCCACTTTTTACAAGCTTGGTTTGCTCTGAAGCAATAACCCTAATCCACGCTCCTCCTGGATATGGATAAGTTTTTATTCAGCCAAGACAGACTAAAACCCAAACAAAACAAGGGCTTTTCTTTTAAGTTCACAAGTAATGAGGACAATACAAATGAAGAATGCTGAAGTCTAATCAGACTGTGCCAAAGTATTTAAGAGGTTTCAGATCAATGTACTAGAGATGATCCAGGCATCAAAATCCACCTCCTTTCTAATTTTTAAGGAACATGGATCAAGAGCAGCACTACTATGAAAGGTCACGCACACACCAAAAAAAAGCCACCTTCCACCTCACCTCCAAAACTACAGCCTATATCAGAAAGAAAAATTAAACCCACAAGATAGCCTGCTCTTCAAATTCATAACAGTAACAATCAAAGAGTCATAGGCTTCTGCCAGCTGCTTTCTGTTATAAAACTCCATCCTGTTATACTATCTCTGCCTGACAACGCTTTTACCTATCCTGTATTTTTTCAGGGACATGACCCATTTAATTCTGAAAAATTAAAGTGTGGGTTGGCCATAGAACTCTCAGATCAAAGTCCTTCCCAGCTCTGCCCACATACCAGAACTTGTGGCCATGAAGTTTCCACCTAGTTATGGTTTTGCACTTTGTGCTGTGTGTTTTCTTGGCCTTCCTTGAACTTCTTTCCAATTGGGACTAAAATACTTTATGTCCAAGTTCAAATAAAGATATTTAAAATTACCAATGGTATGGATGTTAAAGGGAGAAATAAGAGGTTTGATCTTCATCTTCACAATCTGTTAACCAAAAGCAGCCTGTTTCTTCCCCACCACATATTTTTTGAAGAAAGAACACAAGAACCACCACCAGTGCACAGCAAAGCAATCCCCACATTGCTCCACAATTAAACACGCCCCGATTCTCTGCTGAAAATTTAAAGAAAGTTGTATTTGATTGTAAAAGACACCCAAAAGAAAGCAACAGAGTGCTGTGGGTCATATCTTCTTCAAAATATACAGTCCCAGAGGATAACCATAGCAAAGACATTCTGCGGAGATGACCATGTTATTCAGTAAGTCATTCAAAGCGGTTGTGCTAATTTTAGGGCTTGGATACATACCTGCAAGGAGTTATTTTTGAAAGGCTGTTCCATGAACTAGCATTTATTCCTTTACGCATGTACCAGTGCCAGCAACACAGATGAGCACATGCATTCAAAGAGAAACAGTTCCAAGTGTGGAATTGCATCTGCGTTTCTCCTCCACGCACTTGCAGCATTACATAGAAATAACTGACTTATCAGTACCCTCAGCTACTGTCTTCTTCCACAAGTAATTCCTGACTCTAGAATAAAGTCAGATCCTGACCCTGGAAATTTATGCAATGCTATAGTACTGAATGCAAGTAAGGGAAATCTCCTTAAGTTGCCAGATCACCAGGTCCACCTACAGTACGATGATCTTGACCCTTTAGCAAGCAGAAACTTACCTCCATTTTCTGAATAATAGCTATCCTCATACATGTTGTGTCCCTGGGATTCTGGGTAGTGCTTCTTGCGCTTTTTTTCTTCCTGCAGTTCTTTCTGTTGTAGGAGACGGGCAATGTCCTACAGAGATGGAAGAAAATAGTCATTACCTTTCCCAAAAAAGCATCTCCAGATGCTTTCATTAAAATACAATTATAAAAATCCTCACAGTTTTGTTTTTCAGACACAGTAGTGACAGGATTACTCCTGAACTCAGACCATGGGCTGGACGGGGCTTCCAGCGTAGTGGCTGATTTAAGAGGCTATCTCAGCAACCAGCACGTGACCTCACCAAGGCCCACCACTGAACTTACAAACAACTTGCAGGTTTCCTGGTCTATCTGCATGCAAGTCTGCAAAGCCCTAATGGCCAAAGAGTGGCAGGAGGGATTTCTTGTGCAAACTCAGGCTTTCAGCAACATTTTGGAAGTCAGAGAAGAGTACATATGCTCACACAAGTGGTGCGCTGGACCTCCCTCAACTCCACTAGCCAAACAAAAACACAGAGGCAAAGACTCTCTCAAGCTGAAGGCACTTCTGGCTGAAAGGAGTTCCCAGACCAAGTCAGGAACTCACTTCAAACCAGGCGTAATTTACAGCGACTGTAGGATGCCAAGTAGGGAGATGCATCAATTTGACAGAGGCTGAAGGAAAAGAAAATTGAATGGGATGTTAGGAAGAGAGGAGCTACACACAACACAGGAGTGCTGCGGGAACTGTAGGGCATTTATCTTCTGTTGCAGTTTTGGTAGATATGCCAAAGAGAACAACACTCAGTCTTCTTCATTGGTTTTCCTTCAAGATGACTAATGGTTCAACAAGGCCTAGCAACAGTAAACAGCTCTTTGGGGCTTGCTCAGTTGGGGCCCATAAGCTTGCAAGTCAGAGAAGCTAGTCTGCAGCTAGGAAGAGAAGCTGCAAGATACTACCAGCAGGGCAAGCTTACCCTTGGACGATATTCATTTAAGCCTCCCTAGTCTTCAGGGCCTTTAAAGAGTTGTTCATGTAGATGTATAGTTATTCATGTATAACGTATATTGCAGGCAGAAGAGGTATCAGTGAAATGTAAAGTCAGAGCCAAAACCCTCCAAAAGCAGAGCCAGCACTGGAGGACAGTGAATGGGTGTTCAAATACCAGCTATTATCTCAGGATTCAGATCAGATCTGTACAGTGACCAGCTTTGTCAAGGATCTGGGGACATCACAGGCTCTTTACCAAAAAACTTCCCTCTGGCAAGGTTAAACTCTAACAAGTAGTGCAAGCCTATAAACATATGGGCTTAAGCACATTATCTCCAGGACTGAGACAACTCAGGACTTGCAAATCCACATAAGCCATTTCTTACAAACTGAGCTTGTAAGCAGGTAGACTGATCGCTTCATTTAAAAACCGTGCACATCTGTCTGGATCTGCCTGAGCACTGCCCAGCACTGGCATAACACTGCTAGCCACTACTGATACCAGAGTCACATACACCGGGCAAATACCACATCCTCATGTGTGACAAGTACATGATGAATGCTGGTACTGGACTAGTGCTGGATAATTCAGCATGTCCTGCACGGTGTGCGTACAGCCGCCATGCAGAGAGCCACGGGAACAGCTCTGATAGGGTCCCCACTCTGCCACCTGACAAACCCCTTGGGCACTGCACAACCCCACTCTCATTGCTCAGGCTCTGCATCAGCACAGGAGGCCACCCAAAAGAAACAACACTGGTGAGAACCCTGGAAGGAAAGCAGGATCAACACAAGCTCTCCAGAAGTCCTGTTGCAAAGACCAGCGGTACTGCTTCACCTTGGTTCTCATCTGCAGCCTAACCCAGTACACGTCTGTTTCAGTCACACTTCAGACCTTTCCATGTACCAGCAGGAAGAGAGAATATTTATGGCTTCTCCTCATCACTGAGACATACTCATTTGAGGAATGCTCCCGACATCAAAAGACGATCAGCATGCTGGTTTGACGGGTTGCAGGGACCTGCCGTCAGACTGCTGACATCCCAGACCCTCTCTGCTTAAAGCTGTGTGATTGCAATACCACAGCCAGCACGAGCAATATTGCATTCCCTTCACTTTCCCCAGAAAAACAAATATAGCACAAATCCTTTAGCCAGTGTTCCTCCTACTCCCATTGCTACAAGATCCTCTAGGAAGCCCTTCCAGGTCTTCCTGGCCAGCCTTTCAGTACTTCTTTGGACATAACAGTACAAGAAGAAAACGATGTCTTGAACAAGCAAACTAATGCATCTGTCAATTACAGATCAGTTCTTATTTCAGGTTCTTCCAAGAAACAGCCCTGTGGTCAAGCTCTTCCTATAGAGGAAATGCCACTAGGTGCCTCTTCAGCATCATACCTGGACTTCTCAGGAACCTATTTGTAATCAAATATGGGGCCACACTCCAGGCTCACATGCATGTTCCTCCAGTCTGTGGCTTTCTCAAATATCCAATCTGACAGGCTGACGCAATGAAATGATCAACAAGCCAAATCCTTTGAAGGCTACGGAGAGACCACACTGACCACGCTCAGGCAATAGCAGCAGAGTAATATTTTGCAATCACAAAAGGAATCTACTAGCAAGTAACTGTAACAGGGTGTTCAGGCTGTGAAAAACTAAGCTGAAGATGAAGGAAGGTAAGGGAGAAGACAGAGGCAGACAGCTGGGCTAAGCATCTTGCATAAGTCTTTGCACCAAACACCAAGGCAATCCTGATCCAGAATTCTTGCAAAAATAGTACCTGTCCTCTTGCATTTGAGAAAGAAGATCTCACACTGAATAAACAGGGCACTGAACACCTCATCAAAGCCTACTATTACTTGCCTTCTTTGTCAACAAGGTGACTGGCATCAACAACCCTCATGGATCTTGATCATGAAAACTATGACCTGTACCTCATCCCCACAACAGAGCTCCCCAAAATCTCTGTGCACGTTGAGATCTGAGGACCAGGACAACAACATGCAAGCCAGCTCCTGTGGCTGATGACTGAGAAATGTCTGCCCTAAAATCGCTGCTACAAATAGCCCTGCCATCTTTGCAGCTTTAAAGGTTACCTCATCTTTTTCCTCCTGCCTGCGTCGCTGCTCTGCTTCAAATACCAGCTTCACTTGGATTTCCTGAGCGATCTCAGAGTCCTGTCGTTCTCTAGAAGAGAAGGAAACAAGGATAATAAGTAGCTAAAATCATTCATCAGTCAGCCTGGAAAGAGGGATAAAAGAGCTAAAAGAAGCCATCTGATTTACACAGGAGAGTTATTTCTCAGTAGTAGTGCACAGCCTATGAATCCTCAGCAGGGACCTGGACTCCCTGTACTCAATGCTGGACAAATTTAGAAAACAAGTCCCAAGACGTTCACAATCAAAGTATAAAGCAAGAGAAAACAGATTCACAGGCAGTTCACTAAGAACGGAGATAGGAACAATAAGGCAGGGCAGGCCAACGTAGCACACAGGAGTCTCTGCAAACAGCAGTCTAATACTGCTGAGGAATATTTGTATGTGTGGTGCCAAAGGAGGGGTTTAGGGGTAAGGTTAACAAAGATATTTCTGGGAAGTGGTTTTCACATGAAAGCCAAGAAGGAGAAAGTACAGAAATGCTTATAGCAAATGCAGTACGTAGGCCAAGTAGAGGCTGAAGGTGGCAGTTTAGTAATGCATGAGAAACGTTGCTGAGGTGGGATGAGATACAAAAGCAGAAGCAGTGTCAAGAGGCAAAAGAGCAATATGCATCAAAGCTAGGGGTGGGAAGCCATCGTCAGAGCACCACTCGGATGCAGAAGCAGTACGAGATTACATTAACTGGGGACAGAAACATATGATAGAGCTATTGCGACATGAAGTTAAGACTTTCGTCTGCATGGATAGACAAGGAAGTATAATTCTGGAATGTCATGCAGAAAGCAATACTCAGCTGCATGCCCTGATGCCCAGCAAACAGGCTGGAACGATGGCCAGGGGTTCTTCAGGGCAATCCAGAAAAGAACTGAGGAATTTGAGAAGAGAGATTAAGAGCTCTCTCTTTCAGCAATGTTGAAATTGAGCCAAAGATTTGCTCTGAACAGGGCAGGAAAAAAAAAGGGAAAAATATATATCAATTTAAGATCTCTCTGCAGTCGAGACTGCTAAAAGGTAAGGCATAGAAGGGGACAAAAATGGGAACAGCAACAGGCAGAGATTTCTCTATTAGAATACAATCTTTTGAAGAATATGCTGGCAATGATCAGATAGCTGATGGGAGGACTACTAAGAGCATATTATGAAAGTCAAGCAAATATTTCAAGACAAGCACTTTTGGTTACACCAAAGCTGAGCAGTGTGGCCTGGAGTACTTCTCCTGGCCTTGAGTGAGGATCAGGGCATAAGTGACCTGGCAAACTTGGAGGCAAAGAACTGGAAGGGAGTCTAGGACATGAACTGATGAAATTAAAATAGTGAGTGCTGACAAGCTCTTTCAGCAGCAAAACTGAGAGAAGTGGCATTGCTGGAGCAATTAGTGGCACAACAGAGGCTTCTTTTGCTAGAAGTGAAGAACGACAGAAGTGAAAGAAGTAGGTAGGTGGCTTAGGGTGGGGAAGAAAGACACTGCAAGAAGAGGGGTTAGAGGAGAAGTGCCACCAAGAAACATCTAATCTGCCATGGAGAAAGAAAAAGAATCTTCTTTTTCCCTCCCGCTTCACGTTCCTTATTTCTGTCAACTGCTCCTTAGAAGCAGCCCTGCAATTGGATACTGCATGTTATTTATAACTGCTTCCCCAAACACACAAGAACCCCTGCTCTGTCACAACATGATGTTTCCTTCTCCTTCCCAGACCACATTTGTGAATATTTATGTATATCCATAAATTGACCCAGGTCTAGAGACACCCTGGAAGGCACTCATGAATTTCAGTGTTTGTAGGGCTGGAGTCATCAGTAGGGCAAACAACTTCAGACATCAATTTCTTTCAACCTCATAAGAAAAAGTGGTATTTTACAAATGTGTATGTTTGTTTGTTTTACTTGACTCCAGGAAGAGACCTACTCAGAAGCACACAAGCTCACGTCAGCAAGTCCAGCTCTTGAACCTGTCTTACAAAAAGGGAACCCTGACAAACCTGGTAGCAGCAGAGAACCAGTCCCAAGAAAACAACAGCTGAATATGACATGTTCCCCAGGATTTGCAATGTGCCTAAAATATTAGATCCTTTACGATCCCAATCTCAGATGACATGAATCCAGGTAGAAAATAAATTAGAAAGGTCAATGTGTTGCAAGTCTCCAGTCTCCCCTGGCACCTGTGAACAGAGCTAAGGTGTTGAGTTTACCAGCACCACCTGGCTTGCTAAATGCTTAAAATCCATCTTACTGCAGACAAACAGGAGACAAACAGCTGACTGACTGTCAGAGCCAAGGCAATAAGGTCACTGCTTCTCCATTCACAGCAAGGAACACTAGAAGAAACGCAGAAGCAGAAGCATTTTCTGTTTCTGATGACATGCATCTTGGAATACTCCGTATCAAGCTCTTTCAAAAACACTGAACAGAAAGAGAGGATTATGTTTTGTTTTTTTGCTGCTCAGTGGTAATTAAATACTGAGACTTGATTAGTTATTCAACATAGGCTAGTCTTTCAACTTGACCTGAACATGAGCACAAAAGTTAAAAGAACTTTGACACCTCTTCTTGTCCTCTAGTTTCTTTGGTGTGAATTTAAGTGCCCGGTTCCCAGAAATCAGCCAGAGCTATATAAACATCACCTCTGAACATCACACTGACGTGTCCCCTTCATTCCTGGGCGGCCAGGAGTGTTAGTGTCAAGGAAACCCTACATCAGCTTAGAAAAAAATTAATTAAAAAAATGTCACTGATTAGAAAGTTCCCATTCACATTGGCTGTAGCAAGTAATTGTTGCCAGATGAGAAAAAATAAAAGGGTTTAAGGGAACTGTTCAAAGGAACTGTTCACATTAGTGTAACAGAATCATTATGGCACCAGGAACAAAACAAGGAAAGCATATTTTCACGGTGTTTCAAGACAGTTATTCTAGCAACCTTGCTACTATGCTTGGCAGCGTGCAGGCTGCTCAGCTAGATGTGAGACGCACTTTTAAAGAAGCGTGAAAATAAGGCTTGATGCTTCCCTGAATTCTTACAGGGGAAAAAAAAGTTATTTCTATTCTTGTTTTATCTTCACAAATTTTTTCCTCACAGAATCTAGGATGTGAAAGAAAAAAAGTTCTTAAAACTTGAGTCTTTTTTCTTTTTTCTTTTTTTTAAAATGCTCCCTGTTTCTAAAGAGACCACCCAGTTCTGCCTCTTCCCTCCTCCATTACCCTGCAGTGTCAGATTGCCCTAGATGGTACAGTACGCAAAAACAGGGAGGATCATTTTGTTGCCAGAACGCACTGATCTTGTGCAAGGAAGAGACACTGGGAACGTACACAGAATTAAGGAAAAAACTGATCCAGTTACAAAAGGATGCATCCAACCTGCCTCCGCACACACACCCTTTTTTTTGAAAAAACACTATTCTTGCAGAAAAGCTCATGCTTCAGGAGTGGAACTGCTGCTGAGACAGTGTTTTGCATCAGCAGTTCTGCCTGTAACTTGGCTCACAAAGTTAGCAAATCTCATTTTGCAAAGTCCTACAACAAAATTGTTTGCAGTTCACAGCAAATAGCAAAAAGGAATCATCTGTCATAGAAGGTTAATTTTTATGTTGTCATTTACATGCTCACATCTCTAATTGCGAATGAAGACGAAGCTATTGAAACAGAGCAGAAGAGAGAAATGAAACTTTAGAGATACACACACACACTGTCTGTGCGCGCTAGTAACATTGAAAACAGTGGCTGATTTGTCATATCCCAGCCTTTCAAATCTTTTAATGAGCAGCTCTTTTGAAGCCAGTCCTGTCACATACACATCTGCAATACAGAGCTCTTCTGCTCCATCACCATCACTGCCAGATGAACCACCCAGGGCTTGCAATCCACCACCAATTGTATCTGGTGGGTGGCATCACAGAGCAAGACACAAGCCGGGATGCAGCGCAGCAGCTGGGAAACGTATCCTGCCTTGCAGACCCTGCATTTGCAGGGAGCCCCATTAGAACGCAAGCTGCTGTCTCTCGTCATTGTGAGAAAACTGAGCCCTGTCACACAACCCACTTGTTACTTCTCACACGTTGCAAGAGCTTGAGTGAGGAGAAAAAACACCAAGAAAAGCATCAGTGACAACTCTGGGCTGGTAATTACAGTTTGTTTTTCTCTGCACTATGATTTTTTTATTCCTATACTAGCTCCATAGCTTAAGAGTCATGACACAGAAATCCAAATCACAAGCTACAGGGTTAGACCTGGTATGGGGGCCCTGAGCAAACCTGCAGAGCAAACTGGATCAATCGTTAAGGATCCTCCTGCAGCTGCTGCAGAAGTTGGTGACTGCAAGAGAAGGCCTGTCCCCCAACACCCTTCTCCACCGAGCAACTCCGGGACAGCTTCTCTTCCCAGCTTGCTTCACATTGGAGTATCTGCAAGCACAAGCACAGGCTTTCAGCTGTTCAGCACAGCGTGACACCAGAACGCACAGTGCAAAGCTCCTCAAAAGCACTCATCAGGCACAATAGGCCAATACCTGCATTTTCCACAAAAGAGTATACACTACAATACTGTGTACTTCTGTAGTGTAAACTCTTCTTTCTCGGACTTTAGCCATGGACAAGTTTAACAGGTGGCCAAGTTACCCCACTCTGTAGTGGAACAGGAAAGCTTCTTGCCATGGTCAGGCAACAGAGTCCAAGCCAGGACAGACCCCAGGACCACCTGTTCCCACTCTGTCCTCACTACTCTGTGCCAGAACCTAGCATCAATACCATTACCGCAACAGATATCCAAAGGCAAAAGGCTGATCAACCTGGACCCCACATACTGTCGGTCAGCCTTAAACAAAACTAACTTCAGTGCTCTGACCAAATGGAATGAGCGTTTCAACAGCTTCATCCCAAACTCACAGGTCTTTTCGGTGTTTCTGGATTTGAGCACGTGCTTTCAGATCCTCCTCCTCTTGCAGTTGCTTGGCCACCTGTAAGTCATGCTGCACCAGACGATTACGCTGAATATTTGTTGCCAAGTGATGTTCAACTGGAAATAAACACAGACAAGAACCCCAAAAGTCAGCATGCAGAACTGCATGGTGTGAACAAGATGAAGCAAGTGAGAGGGAGATTCCAGGCTAGAAAGGAAGACAGTTTTCAGCAGGATAACATCACGTAATATCTCGACAGACGGGGAAGCCCCAAACTGAAATTACGACAGCAGTTTGAGACTGCCTCATTTCAGGACTGAGGGGGATACATATATGTAGGTCTTGTTTTGGTAACAGATACATATCTTAATTGCATACAGACTCCTAGGGAATTCTTTTTAGGCTTTAATTTCATTTTCTGGTCATAGGAAATTATCCTAGATTAATAAAGTGGGTTGGAAGGGACCACCAGAAGACAGTGAGGATGATTTGAACCTGAACCAATTCTGACTGATACTTCCCTAATTTGTTCTCAAGAACCTCCAGAGACAGAAACTCTTCTCCTTCTCTACATAATAGGTTCCAGAACCTCACTACCTTTATATTTAGCTACAAAGCAACTGAATACTACAGTGAGTCCTTTACCATACATGGATACTGCCTGCAAGAAAAGATGGCTACAAGAACTGCAGCTGAGAGCCAGCTTCATTCAGTTCAATGGTCTCAGGTTCCAGCAGCAAGGGCACAACTTCAGTGCAACCAGGAGCAGCTGGAACAGCATTAGCACCTAGTACAGACAGATATCAATGAGGTTGGTGTGCAGCAAAACAGATTAGAGAGGCTACCACACCTCAAACTGCAATGTAAACATGCCCGATGTAAAAATCACCAGTCACTTTGAAGTTCATGACTGTACTTCCCCCCCCCCCCCCTCCTTTTCAAACCCTTGAAGCATGCAGCTGTCCTACCTCAAAAAGTCTTAAAAAAGAAAGCCTCCTTTCTGAAGGCAGCTACTAGCAATTCTGAAATAATAAACAGACCTCTTCTGGTCGCACCTCAGGTCAGTCTATAAAATTTGAGGCTTCCAGAATTGCTAGTCACTTCTAAAAACCTTGCACAGCAATGAAGCCTCGAGTGCACTTCCACATGCAATTTTATTATAAACAGCATAAACAAACTCAACTCTAAAGGAGATTAGAAAATTGAATACACGAAATGCAGCCATCTCTAGGGTGCAATGTAAGCTGGGGCAGAATGTACAGCAGTGCTATAGGACAGCAAATACAGTAATAATAATGCTCCACATTCCATTAGAAAGAATAACAAATAAAAGCAGGGAGGAGTTTTCTTAGCAAAAATAAAACAAAAACAGTTATCTGTTGGGACAAATTTGCTTCACTTTGTTCCAAATATTGCTACTTACTCTCTTGCTCCTGCAAGTTGTGGGCCAAGGTATGATCTTCCAGAACAGCAAAGTCTCGACACACTGTACAGGGAAACAAAGCCAAGAGAATTGGGATCAGGAGGAGGGGAAAGAAATACACCAAAAGCATCAAGCCACATGTGGGGGTCAGGGAAGCACACACACAGAGACTCCAGACACTCGTTCTCCACCAGCCAAGGTCTGTGCCTGTTCCCCCCACCCCACCCTGGCCCCTGCTCTTGCAGCTATTTTTGCACACCTTTACTGGCTTTTGTCCCTACGCGCATTACAAGCCTTCTCCACTCTCCCCTCCACCTCAGCTTCTTTAGCTTAAGACCAGAATTGCCCCGTAACACCACTGCATCAGATCCTGAGTACAAAACCCTGTATTCCACACAGCTGCCCAGATCTACGCCAACACCCACACCGAGTGTTTTGAACTAAAACCAAGTTCAAGCATTTGTGCTTACTATGGCTTTCTTTGCCAGGTTAGAGCCGGAGACTAGTACTCTAGTAGCTTCCCTGCACCAAGAAAGGCCCATGCACACTGCCACCCCCGAGGAGCAGAGCACACTGAGCTCCAGGGCTCTCGCTGCAACGCATTTCTGCTGGCTCAGGAGTCACTTTATGGCTGTCTCCTATAAGCTTCATCGACTTTAAGTGCAGATGGTGAATATGTACCAAGAACCCTCATGTTCCTCTTGGGAGCACAGATGCTCCCCTGCTCAAATCGGATGAAGGTCAGTGCTCAGGGACCACATCTCTTTTCTGCTCCACACAGCACTGGAAATGCCTGCTGCTGGGCTGCTCATCCCTTGCAGCCTTTCCAGAGCCTCCGCTCTGTATCATACAGACTTTGAACCTGGCCTGCATTCCTCATGCCCAGCTATATCCTCCTCACGCGTCTCTTCAGACGCACTGTGCTCTAGAAGCGAGCCAAGCCAGCCAGCGATACAGACAGCTGTGCAAACATGCCCCACCTCTGTGTTACACACCTCCCTGGCTTTCAAGCCCTCACAAATTCTTAACAGCTTCGTATTTACTCTGACCAAGGATGAAAGTGTCAAATAGCACTGGGACTAGCACTGATTGCTGTGTAATCACACTAAAACCACCCCGAACTCATCTGATATGTACTCACTGGTAATGCACACAAACATCGCACACACGTCTTAATACAGAAAGTTAAATGACAGAAACTTCAGTGGCTTGAACATAACATACTGCTGTAGCTGTAGCAAGAACTTGTAATGGCTAAAACCTGCAACCTGAAATCAGGTCCGTTTGGCACAATCCACATTCGAGGAAGCGCTTTGCCTGGCATCGTTACACTCCCATGCTCTAAGACTACAACGAGGACCTCCAGCAGCTTCCCTGGGTTTTGCCACAGTTCCTGGGACTGCTCTCCCCCAACAAAAGAAAGAGTTTGGGAATTGTAAGGCAACTGCAGAATAAACAAATCACAAATCTAATGCCCACTCAACAGTCCTGAGAGTTCAAGACGAAAAGAATCACAGGAACCTAACTTTTAAGTTGACAGGCCCAACTTGGAAGCGGAAAAGGAAAGCGTTCTCTCTCCAGCCTTAAGATAGGACAGGCTGGATGCAGTCCAAAACATGGAGCTGTTTCACTGACCTGCAAGTTTTGAAATGTGAGCAGTCTGATCCTCTACCCTTATTCTGAGAAATAAAAAAGTTTCTTTTTTCATTAGACTACAGCAGTAAGTATTCAAAGCCCATTCAAACCCTTCTCCTTCTCTCCACCATCACATACAACCCAGCCTGGTCCAGCCCAACACATCAGGGTCAGCTGAACAGCCTCCTACCCAGAGCCACATTAGCCTGCTGGGCATGCTTAGTCGAAGGGCTATTGAGTCATTTTCAGTGTAAAAACTGTTTCTGAGTTAATTAATGGACTTCAGACAAAATAAAGTGTTTTCCATAGAAAACATTTAATTTTTGGCCTAAAATTTAGAGGAGCAGTTAGGCTGAAACACAGCTAAGATTTTCCTTTGAAAACTTTGGTAGAAATGCATCTCACTGTCACAGGCTCCTTTCTCAGTAGAAAGAGACTGTTTTCCCCCCCAAGGTGTTTGCAGGCTACAGAAGAATTTGACCTGCAGAATCCAAAGCAACAGCCAGCTGCTCCACAGATATGGGATCAACCCACAGAAGTACCGCCGTGGATAAGCACAGCTTCTAAAAAGAAGCTGAAAATGACCCAGAGACAAACCGAACGGGAAGGGGATGAGCTGCCTTCAGCACCAGTCTGAAAGAAGTGTGTTTTTACAAATGCCTATCACTTTCACACTTGAACTTCCAAAGGAATGCTCTACCCACACTGTGGGAAAACACAAGGGTTTATTTTTAACTTATGATAGGCAGCGGAGCAATAAAACGCAGGAGTCACATACCTACTGGGACAGGGACACAGGCAGCAGCCACTCAGTAGTACGGAGACATCAGTTGCTTGGTGAACAGAGAACAAACGTGTCCCATGCCCGCACACAGCCGCACGGGGCCCTGCTCAGAGCATCTGCCAAGCGCGGGGCTCCCTTTTGCTTCGATGAGAGTTTAAGGCAAGGGCACCGAAAAATTGAGAATAGAGAGGTCTGACCCTCATTCTTCCTGGATGCAACAAGCTAAACTGCTTAACAGGACCCAGGAGAGGAGTATCTCCCATTTGAAACACAGCACAAAGCAGAATTAAAATGTGCTTTTGAAGCTGCAAGCAGATGTACGAACCAATTCCCCCTGCTCCAAGGGCAAAACCTGTGGGGAAGACCAAGGTTTCTCTTTAGCAGAGCAGAGTGACAGCCTCGAAGAGGAAGTGAAAACAAACCCTAAATCCCCAGGACGTAGCAAAAAAACAAGTGGAATTTCTGAGGAACCTGTTGAAGTGTTCAGAGCCCAAGCAGACAACATCTCCATCACTGCTAAGGGTAGAAAACACTGCAAGGAAATGACAAGGCAGCCGCACGTTCCTGAGCCACAGTCTCATGAGCCTTCCTTCTTCTTGCACTGATGCACGTGCTCCGAGGGAGATGCACCAGGATGCTCCTCCGCACCCAGGTATCTTCACAGACTGTCTAGAAGAGTTTCTAACTGCAGTCAAATAAACACTTTATTTTTAACCAAAAATTCTGTTGAATATGATAAAGTCTCGCTGCATTGGAGGGCGTTTTGCAGATGACAGAAGGAAGATAAGGCTCCCACTTCAAGCAGCAACTAAGCCCTCACTTCAGGTCAAAAGCAGCGCTTCTGGGAAAGAGTGACAAGCAGCAGGGTGGAGATGAGGACAACGATTACGGTAATAAGATCCCATAGTGAGTCAATTTAAGCATGTACAATTCTGGATGGTGCAATTAAGGTTTTGTTGTTGCCTTCTTTTTATTGCAACTTCTTTTAAAAAAGGAAAGAGGACACTAAACACTGAATAGCATTCAAATACTTACAATTGGCCTTTCCATATAAATAAAGAAATGCTTCCTTCAGCCACAGAACTGCAAAACACACAGCTGAGTTTCAGTGCTATTCACAGGTGACACACCCAGGGTGCCCAGTGTTTATGAACACGTGTTTTTATGGGATGGGGCGCAAGGACAGTCTCTCTGGGCAAGATCCATCTCTGTGGTCCCTAACACTACTTCAGCTTCACGGAAAGCGCATGAAACAACCACCGTCTTCTGCTTACACTAGTATCATCCAGCCTGCTGGAAGGGCACCTCTGACTCAGAAGCTTGAGCCCTGCTATCAGGTTAGAACTAAGCAAAGACATCTCAGAGTAGCACCACAAAAAGCCCGTCCTTTTACATCTTCAAGAAGCAGTACTTGCTCCTGACAATTAAAAAAAAGGGGGGGGG